>WBMW01003688.1:162935-240435 GCA_013396635.1 Penelope pileata | reverse complement strand
TATTTTTTTAAGCAAAATATGTTGCAGTAGGGAAAAAAAAAACCCTGTGGCTTTAATTAATTCTGCTTAACATTAATAGAATAAGGTCAGGCACACCAAAAACTGTTGAATAAAGCAAAAAAGTGTGAAAGATATATTCACTGATGTTATTCATAATGAAGAAGGGTTATCTTGTGGTCAATACAGCACCATTATTCCTAAGTTAGAGGTACAACTGCTGAAAATATACAGTGGCTAGAACAACTTACCGAACCAGATTGTGAAAAAGGGTCACATAAAATGTATTTTATGAAATGATACTCACATTTAGTTGATCACAATATATGGCTCTTTCTTGCTCTTAAACAACCCTAGTTTTGTTAAGTCCAAAATAAGCAGCTGCCTAGCATGAATGAACTCCATGGTGTATTTGAAATTGTGATAAAATGACAGGAAGATACATTTTGGCGTAATTTCTTGCCAAAAGCCCATAACTGCATCCATCAGTACAGGCTGGGGGCTGACCTACTGGAAAGGAGCTCTGCTAAGAAGGACCTGGGGGTCCTGGTGGACAACAGGTTGGCTGTGAGCCAGCAGTGTGTGGTTGTGGCCAAGAAGGCCAATGGTACCCCTGGGGTATATTAAAAAAAAGCATGGCCAGCAGGTCAAGGGAGGTGATCCTCCCTCTCTTCTCTGCCCTGCTGAGACCACGTCTGGAGTACTGTGTCCACCTCTGGGCTCCCCAGTTCAAGACAAGACAGAGAACTTTCCAGAGAGAGTCCAGTGGAGGGCCACAGGGGTGATGAGGGGCCTGGAGCATCTCCTGTATGAAGAAAGGCTGAGAGACCTGGGGCTGTTCAGCCTGGAGATAAGAAGATTGAGATGAGATCTCATCACTGTTTATAAACATCTAAAGGGTGGATGTCATGTGGTTGGGACTAGGCTCTTTTTGGTGGTGCCTGGCAACAGGACAAGGGGTAATGGGCACAAACTGGAATACAAGAAGTTCCGTACAATGTGAGGAAGAACTTCTTTACTGTGAGGGTGACAGAGCACTAGAACAGGCTGTCCAGAGGTTGTGGAATGTCCTTGTCTGGAGATATTCAAAAGCCACCTGGATGCTTTCCTGTGCAACCTTCTTTAGGGAGCCTGCTTTAGCAGGCGGAGTAGACTGGGGGATCTCCAGAGGTCCCTTCCAACACCTATGATTCTGTGACTCCTCACTTAGTCTTTACCCTAGACCTTATGGACCCTTCTCCATATTTTAGAGCTTTTGGAGAGATTTACCTCTGCTGCATTTAAATGCCTGAAGCGTAGATATCCACGCATCTCCCTGCTGCCTTCTTGAGGAAGCAAAATGATGCTTCTAGGTGCTTTAAGTGACTGACTTCAGTTCCTCTGCCCCAGTGGGTGGTAGCAGGGACTTATAGGCCAGCTGTGATTAATTGCATCATTTGTGTTTGAGCAAGCCATGAGGGCACCTGGAGCCTAAATCACCCAGAGCAGGCTCACCTGTCCTCACCCTACAGTTTTTGACCATGGCTGTATTTCTACAGTAACCTGTAAAACTTTAATGCCACTTTTCTTCTCCTTTGGTGATGCTGCGCTTGTGCAGTGTGGAATGTGGGCTTTTTCACTCCTGTAGACCAGTGCTGTGACAGTCATCCTCTTGTTAAGCCGCTTTGGATAATCTATAAGCTTTATGTCAAATCTTTTCTTCAATTTAAACAGTTAAGAGAGCTCCAGAGGGTGATACAACCCCCATGTATTTATCAACAAAGCAGACTACTGTTTCTGTCCACATGCCACCTTTGAACAGTTTCTGTTTGACTTCATCATGGAAGTCATAAAGAGTTGCTGTGTGACGTTGCATAAACTGTGACCCAATAAATGGTGTGATCCAATAAAGCCTGCACATTTCACAACATAAGCACATAGCCTTTGGGTCCTATGTGAGTTGAAAGGCCTATTGTACTCATACAGTGTGGCATTCCCCGAGAAGCTCCATCTCTTAGGAAGGTGTAAGGGGAACTGTTAGATCACGGCCTGAACCAGTGATTGAGCACCTCGTGAAGGGCAGTGGCTGGCCTGGGGAGCACAGGCAGATTGTACCTGTGCTTCCATTGTGACCCAAAGGGGTGGGCCCAGGGCGGGGCTGCCCTGGGCTCCTTTAAGAGCCAGCCACCAAGGGGAGCATTTCTCTTGTGGGAACTGGCTGTTGGGGGAAGCGTTGTCTTGGTGGGGGACTGCTGTCAGGTGAGTTTGAAACTTCTGTTATTCCTGTTTATGACTATTAAACTCTCAAATACTTTACCTGGGATCACTAAAAATTTATCTGAAGCAATTTCACTGCTTTGTTTGCACAACAGAAAGCTACCATGGGAGTGCTGTAGTTGAGTGTCTTCACAGTGTTTAATTTTCAGGTGAGTTTGGGACTGTCCTAGATGTCTGTTGCTTTATGCAAGTTTCAGTGCTGCAAATGATACGGCCTTCCTCACGTGGTTGGCTAGAGGTTACTTCAGCAGAATGTTTGGCTAAAAAAAGAAGCGTCTGAATTTATGGGGGGGAGTGAATACAGCTGCAGGTGTCTTGGCTCTTCAGAGGTTTTCCTAGAACTTTGCTACAGGTTCATTAAGAAACATACATGCTCTTTTTTGTTTGAGGCAAACAAGCACAAACAATTTTTCAAGAGAATGTTTCTGATGTCTCAGCTTTTAGAATACTTAAAAAAAAAGACCCAAACAGGTTCAGAGAAATTCCTCTTGAAAGGCCTTTCTGCCTAGGAACTGGGATGCCTGCACCTTGATGCACATAGGCAATCAGGAAAATGCCTGTATTTTTTACCTTTGTAGCTTTGACTTGTCCCTCCTGCTTAGGGAGGATCACAAGTAGTTAGGCATAGTGTGAGCTTGCGTGGGAAGAAATTATCTTAATCAGAAGATGTTTCTACTGTTTGATGGCTTATCCTGCTTGTTACTTTGGATGAATTTAATGGCATATTGAGGCAGAGTCCATTTGTGATTCAGTTAGAACTTCAGATCTGATCTTGAAAATGTATTTGTTTTTTTTCAAGTACACATGTTGCTAAGTGTTGGTGTGCTATTGTAAGCTTTCTAACAGAGGCTGTGCTCCCTAACATTGAGGTAGAAGTGTGAACTTAAAGAACAGTGTTAAAAAGTGATAACCTTGTGTTTTCTGAGGAAACACCAGAAAATTATGTAGTTGCTTTTTCTAGGGATGGAAGTTAACTTCTTTCTTACTGTTATAAGTCCTCATGCTTCTTGTTGGACAGTAATTTAGTTTTTGAATATTGTAGTTTTGTAATATTGAACACTTTGAGGCTGAACTATTAACTCTCATCTTCAACTGCCTTGCTGGGGATCAAATGGATTATCTCCAGTGGAATGGCTGGTGCTCTGGTTTTACTTCTCTTGGCTAACTTCTGCTTGTGTAGAGAAATTTGTCAATAATCTTATGGTGCTAAAATGTATTTATGGAGTGAATTGTGGACTGTTAGTTTTGCTTTTCCTGGATGCGTGTCTTAGACATTTCAAAGGAGACAAGAGCCATTGAGATTTCAGGCACGTACAGCTTTAGAGTGAAATAGGAAACACCGTTACAGAAATCAGTTTCTCTCTGCAGATGCTGTGGTTGTAGCATCTCCTTTACATTTTCTTCAGAAAAGACAATAAATAAATAAAAATCATTCAATATGAGGCTTTCCATGAGAAGAACTAAGCAGTGGGATGATTGTTCTCCATGGGCAGATGCACCATTCCAGTGCAGAAGATGCAGAAGCTGAATCATTTGTGGAAACTGTCTGTTGCCATGTGTTTTATTATAGAATCATAGAATGGTTCAGGTTGGAAGGGACCTTAGAGATCATCTTGTTCCAACCCCCCTGCCATGGGCAAGGACACCTCCCACTAGACCAGGTTGCCCAAAGCCCCATCCAGCCTGGCTTTGAATACTTCCAGGGAGGGGGCATCAATGACTTCTCTGGGCAACCTGTTCGAGTGATTTTTTTCTCTTGTGATTTTTTTTTATTCTTAATTGTACCTTCCAACTCTGTCCCTGGATATGGCACAACTGGATTTTAGATTAGCACTGGTGAACTAAAGATTCATTACTGTTGAATTGACTCCTTTCTACAGTACCCTTTTCATCACCGAAGTAGTGCCCTAAGCTGGAGTCCACTGACTGGGGCCGTGTTTAGTAAGACACTGAATAATTATGTATTTACTAAGTTCCATTTAGCTTCAAGCTTTGTGTATTTCATCCTCACATTTTGACTGTTTTTTCTCCAAGTGAAAAATCAGCTGATTGTGCCACTCTGTGGTTTTTCACTAGCCCTGCAGCTATTTACCAGGCTAAGAGCTGTTGCCTAAACTGGCAGCCATTGTGAAGGAGGATCAGTTAGTGGAGGACGTTTTCTACTCTGTTTTGTGATAATAGTGGATACTATGCAGAGAATTGAGTGGATATACATTTTCTTAGATGACTCAGAGGCCATCCTTTCATAGTATGTATTATTGGGCTGCTTTGTAGGGTTAGTGGAAGGGGAGAAGACCTTCACAGGTGATGTTTTGTCTCCAGATGCAGTTCTTCAAGCTGTGTGTTCCTGCCCTTTTGGCTGGGGAATGTATTTTTAAAAGTTGGCTTAGTACCTGGAGCATCTTAAGCCCTTAAATGGTTGCTCTATTAGGTGACCTTTTTGGGCAGCCAAGACAGAGTTTGTTAATATTTAATAATACCAAGGTCTTTATTTTCACACAGAAGTAAGAAAAGGTTGCTACTAGTACACATCTTCTGTCAGACACCTCTAATGCCCTGTTATGGAAACAGGTCTTTCCCTCTCTTCTGAGACAGAGGGGAAATTAGAAGGTAGTGGGACCTAATGCAATCCCTTACCTCTTTCTCAAAGAGGTTGGGAATGTCAGGGATGCTTTAATGAAGTTGTGTAAATTACCTAAAGCTACCAGGTGGAGAGGCTGCTTAGGTTTGCATACAAGTCTCTTCTATGAGTTTGACATTGCTTCGAACTTCCCATGGGTTTGCACCGCATCATTTTCCTTCTCTTGTATTATCAGTATGCATTTTCATTGTCAGAAAGAACCTAGCTCCTGAAGTTTCTGCTGTAGAAGATTCACTGATAGAAGCATAGCTTTCAGAAGCAGATGATAACACTGACGTTTCTCTCCTGGCCTTCTCTTGGTAAGAAGATCATAACTGCAGCAACAGATCTAAGTCCTGCTCTCATTCCAGGAACCTTCTTTTTTGTTAAAGACCATTGAAAATGAGACTGGCACTCATCAATATTTTTATTTAAAATGACCAGCTGCGTCATCTTGGAATATATTTATTTTTGGAAAGCAGAAGAAAGTATCCTGGGAGTGTGTACGGATTTTGACCTCTCAGAATGCAGGTGAAGTGAACAAAACACAACAGCTTCTCCCACTGGTCAGAAGATCCCGCTGTATAAACATATGTAGATAGTCTATACAAAACTATGTTCTGTTTCTGATACTTAAAGCAACAGCAGAAGAACATGTCTCAAATGGTCAATTAATTTTACTGATTTAACTTAAAATGAGGTCCTTATTTAACGCTATGTGGGTTGCCACTGGTTGTGTGAGCAGGTCTATCAATGATATTCAGCATGATTTTCCCATCAAATTCATTCACTGAAGCCACAATTCACTATTTCTGACGTCAGCCTTAATTCCCACTGAGGCCATTGCGGCCTCAAAAGCATTGAACTGTGGCCTTGCTGAGTGAATCAGGCAGGAGAAATAGGGATAATCATCAAGGAGGAAAGTGTATATTTATACACACATCATTGTAATTGGTAATAGCTGGAGGGGAAACGTAGAAGAAATACATAAGGGTTTTAATGAGGATTTTGAGTAGCAGTTCTCTAACCACACTGCAGGAGTAATGATTCATCAGAGCTATAACTTGGGGATTATGTTAATGCAGCTTCATGAAAGTGCAAGAGAAGAACTCTTCAAAAAAATAAATCAGTGTTTCCTTTTTGACAGCAGGTGCTTTAGCCTTGCCAACACATTTTTACCATGTAGTCATTTCGACATCAAAGACCTAAATGATGCATAAGATTTCATGGCTAGCCCTGTGGTTTAAATGTTATGACTGATCAGGGCAGAAGAAATGCCTTTTCATTTTACTGTGATAGTACACAAAAGTCTTACTTTGCATGGAAAGAAACTACTGTTTTTTTCTATCCTTTCCTCTTCACCACACATCTGAAAGTTTTCCCCTACTGTTAAAACAGTGAAGTCTAAACAACGAAGCACCATGGGCAGGCTGTACAAAGCACAGTTCAGTTTCCATGTTTATTAGCTTGTGAGATTTGTAACAATGGCCAAAGGATGGGCCCTGCCTGCAGAGAAAGGAGGGGCATCGGCAGAGCACTACCTCCCAGTGAAATGCTGGCACATAGCAACCTTCATTGCACAACATTCAGGGCTCTGCGTACTCTGACAAATACCCCTATGAAGGTATTGAAATGTGGACTTTAAACCTTCATCTTTCCTCCTCAGATAACTAAAAGGGCAGGAATAAGTCCTCCTATCAGAAGCAGGGGCTCAAACCAAGCTGAAGCAGACTGCAGGGTATTTCTGGGCACGAGGTCGAACCTTTAAGTCAAACCTTTAAGTAGATGAGGATGTGTTTAGCAACATGTACGACAAGGAAGACCTGCTTTGTGTACTCTGAAAAATGATGAGGCTAAAAAGGATCAGAGAAAATGTGAATTGCTTACCCAGAACAAAATGCCCCTGTATGACAAGGTAGATGGGAAGCTGACTCCTTAGGGATGGAGCTGGTCATTTCCCTGGCTGTGTATATGTGCTGCTCTGGCTGGTACAGCCTTGGTTTGCGCTAGAGGCCAGTGGAGCAGCTGGCTTATCTTCAGGATTGATCCCCCCCCCCTTCTTTCATTTCCTTAACTTCTAGTTCAGATAGGAATGCATATGGCACAGGGTTGTTTGTGTGGGGCCGACAGAGGTGTGTTTGTTTGAGTTAGTCAAAGCGGGGAAAGATCCATGTTCAGAATCAACCATCTGGGTGTGATTGAGATGACATTCTGTAACAGAGGATTCAGTGTTAAAGGTATGTGTTCATAAATACCAGGGGAAGTAGAACATGTGTAGATATAGCTCTATTTGATGTTTATCAAGTTTTTATTTGGACAGAAGTTTACTAATTAATAATGCTAGAAATGTTTGCTAAATTTGAAAGTTGATCAATGAGTAGTTGGAGTTCAATTTGTTTTGTGACCATTTTGCTGCTGCCTAACAAACCAAGAATGCGTAGCAGGGTGTACCTCCAGGACTGCTGCATGCAGTTCTGCAGTACAGTATTTGTGTATTGTGTGGCCTGCTTACTACTGTTTAAAATGCTATGAAGCTTTTGCACGTGTTGGAAAAGGTCTTTACTTTTCATAGCTTTATTTTTTTTGAAAGCTGCCAAATATGAAGAGCGCTGCCTCAAACTGAGAGAAGCTGGGCTTCCTCTCTTGAATTGCTGACATTGGTCATGATATTAATAATCACATCCTAAAAACTGATGCTACTAACTGAAACCAATGCGTTTTTACTTGAAACCTCGGCTTAATGTCTGGTGATACAGGGGGAACAAAGAAACTGGTTAGAGAAGAGGAACTTCTGATGCCAGTGCCTGCTTGGGCACTCAATGCTTCTCAGAGGACAGCTTGTCCTCTTCTAGAAATCTGTGAAAGCTTTGTGTGGGGTTCATACTGATGTGCTCAGGGGAGCGTAGAGACTTTTTTCTTTTCTCCTTCAGCTTGCATGAGGCAGACAGTTGACATCGTGTCTCCACCAGGGATGGGGAGATGGTCTTAGCCCTTTCTATGGAGTTGGCTTCAGCTGGGCTTGTGGCATGCATACTGTGCTTGTGAATCCATAAGAAATAACACCCCTTGTTACATATGGGGGGGGGAGGAAGGGGGGTGGGAATAAAGCTGTACTGTGTGCTTGAGTCCTTGTAGCAGTGGTACAAGCAGTGGAGATCTTGTGCGCAGCTGGCTTTGGGAAGATTGAAACTGAAACCTATCACTGGACCACTACTTGAAGGAATTGGTCCAAAATCTGAGATCCTGACAGGATGAACTCTCGGCTGCTCAGATAACTTGTGCTTTGTTGCATGGAGCTGCTTAAGGAGGGGTCTGGGACATTGTATGGTGACAGCTCATCTCGAAAAGCTGTGGTCTGCCTTCTACTTTGGGGGTGTGTTGCTTGGGATGCAGCAGCTTGCTCTGCTGCAGCAAGTCTGACCCTGTGGTATCTGCTGAGCTTTCCTTGGTGCTCTGGGATGCTGGGCAGTCTCTGCCCAGATGCAGAAATGACTGGGGGGAACTATCAGAAAAGTCAACTAGCAGGCTTCTACTGAAGGAGTTTCTGAGGCACTGGCTAACTTGTTTATGCCCTAGAATCAATGAGATGCTTACGTACCTCTACCTCCTGCCAAGGCTTGAACCTCACCTGGTGGAGGATGCTGCAAGCAACCTGCTGGGTTGGCTTAGCCTCCTACAGCAGGAGCTCTGCAGGAAGGTGCTCCGTCAGCACCCTCCTTTGTAACCACAGCCTGATGAGAGGGAGGGTGACAGGCCCTATCTTTCCCTGAGCAATTGGCTGATGTACCTCAGCCAGCAGCCATGAAGGCTTTAATGGGAATGTTGGCTCGCTGAGAAGTACATGAGCAGGCGCTCTGCCATGAGAGCTGTGATGAGGTGCTCGGCTGCCCTCACCATCCTGAAGCTGGCATTATGTTTGCTGTAGGAGGTATAGGTAAAGGGTTCCCTTTGCTGCCAAAGTCTCTGTGTCAGAACAGTACAGCGGATAGTGAAATATGAAAATACAAATAGCTCAGAGCCAATGAGGCATTTAGTTGAAAATGAATGAAAAATAAATATTCTGCTGTAGAGCAAGCAGGATACGTTCTGGACCTGTCTTTCCAGTGACCTACAGAATTTTAAGAGAAGAGCTTCAGGATTTTATTGGCATTGCCACTATTAGACGAACTTTTCTTTCTCTTCTCCTCAGACTGGGGTCAGCTTTAAAGAGAGCATTAAGTGAATGGCTAATGGAATTAAGGGTATAATAATAGAAGGATATAGTGAGACAATTGTATTAACAAGAAATAAATCATGTTGAGTGTAAGGTAAGTGTTTTTTAATTGATTGATGGGAAGGATGCTCCATAGGTTTTTTCGAGGACTAACAGCCACTTGCCTTCCCATCTACAGTAAAAAGCCAAAAGAGAAAAAAGAGATAAGAAAATTATGCAGTGGGGAGATAAATTATTCAGAGAAGATGGCCATTTTGCGCTGACATCACTAATGTGAAAAAGCATTAAATCTTTGACACCAGCTGTATTCTTCAGAGGTTGTAGTGGCTGAAACAAGGTATTAGACATTACAGCTAGAACAGTGCTTTGACTTCCCTGGATGCCTTAAGTGGCTTTCCAAGGTGATCTAGTAAGTAAAGGCGCAGCAAGGGCTATGGGTATGGAGTTGTTCTGACTTGATTTTGTTTAACACTAGTGATTTGATCTCTACTAATAACAGCTCCTGTGTCCTATGCAGCATGGCCTGGAGATGCAGGCAGCATGTGTTAATAAAATTAATAAAAACAAAAAGCAGATGTTAATAAAAGCTGGTGGCTACTTTAAGCGTAGAGCTTGAATTTGATGTAGAACAGGGAGACCACCTCAGCTTCCTCATGCTGTATCCATCGGAGGCTGCAGCAGCAGAGCAGGTCATGTCTACTTGTCACAGTACGTGCTTCAGAAAGTTTCACAGACCTTGCCTGGAAAGGGTTTTGTGTGTGGAAATCAGCAGTTGGGCTAACAGGTCCCTCAGAGTTCAAAGCTTGTCATGGGCCTCACCAGGCAACTTGAGTGCAGCTGTGGTGCTGCTGTTTGCTGCCTATGTGGATTGCATCTGATCACATGCTGCTTCTCAGTTGAAGGAACAGAAGCTTGTGTAGTCTGATGGTTTTGTGTAACTCTCCTTTAAAGGACAACAGATGTCTGAAAGCTCTGCATTGTAAAATGCAATAAAAATAGAACAGAGCTCTAATACAAGATATTAAGGTATTCTTTTTGAAGGACAGGGTCTTGTTGTAGGGGAAAGCTTTCAGCAAAATCTATATGAACTCAGTGGGTGAGCAGCTTGGGATATTGCTGCTTTCCCACAAGCAGGGTCTATTTCCTCTGTGTTGCTGCTGTCCTGCAGGACTCGCTAAATGCCTGTCTTTGCATTACTGGTGTCCCATGATCAGCCTGTCATTGACTTGTCAGTAACCGATCATACCAATTTTTGACCATACCATGGTGTCATTTGCTGTAAATTAATTTACTTTTGCCATTAACTACAGACACTGTACGGTCAATGCAATTTTGTCCATTAAAGACAATAACCCTAGCCAAGCTCTTTGATGCTATTCTTAGTTCACCCCTTGGGACTACTTTACTTACATCTCCAGAGGTACTGGTAAATTTATATTATCATTTCTTGTCTAATGTTCTTGATTTGTTGGCTTTTCTATAATACGTGCACAGTTAAGTCTAAATGCAGAGCTTCTATGCACAGTCATCTCAGGCACGTGGAAGATTTGGGAGGAAAAACCCTGAAGCAATGAAAATGAAATTGCAGTTACGTATCCCCTTGTATAACAGAAAATAACTAAGCTCTACACAGATTAGCAGATGTGCAATAGTCACTCAACACTTCTGTCTGTCAGTGGGTTGTGGAGTATTTTATTTTCTAGCCCTCTGTGGGAAAAATGCTCCCCAAGTATAAAATGCTACATAAAGTGAATGTGTTTGTGTATTATAGGCTTTAACTTCTGGTTAGCTCTGAAGCTGTCAGGCAGCTGGACTCTACGGTCTTTGTAGATTCCTTACAATTGAACTATAACAAATCTAATAGTTGTTGTCTATTTTGGACGGTGGTCATTCTTGTTTTTGTATCCTCGGACTGACAGAAATGACTCATTTTAGCAAAAAATATGATGGGATATCCTGGTTTGCTTGACATGGTCCTAGAATGTTCCACAAACTCTATAGCTATTTAGGTACTCTACTGATGGGATCATCCTGTAAATATGTAAAACTATCATTTAAAGGATGCCTGTTACTAAAGTGATACAAGGAGACTGAAGTGGTATATACATGAGCACATGTCCCTGACTTGTCTTGAGTAGCACAGGGTTCACTTTTTTGTCTTTTCAAAGTTGTGTCAGTGCCTTCAGCTTATTAGCTGCTGATTGTCTGTGTATAGGTACTTTCTGCAGTTGTTTTCTTCCAGTGGTTTAGAAAACTAGAAACTGTAATGAGTAGCACATACCTTGTGATAACAGATTCATTTCTTCTTGTGCTTGTCCAATTCAACAAAGAATAGATGCACTTCATATCTCTGTAACAGCTGAGATTTACTTAATAGGTTCCTCTTCTCTAAGAACAGAAGCACATACTGGATTGACTCTTAACAGTACCTGATTAAGTGACAGGCAGTTGTGACTTGGTTATCCAGCCTCTGAAAGGGAGGGAAGTCCATGACGAAGAATGAGATGGAGCTAGCATCTGTGCAGGGTACCCAGGAACTCAGTTACTCAAAGAGTGCATCTATTCTGCCTGGGGTGTGAAAACACTTTTCATCATACTTCACTGCATTTCACCCATAGAGAATCAAGAGATGGTACCAGGATATTGTGTTGGATGTAATATGGACAGACTGAGCAGAAAGACCTTGTCTTCTATTGATGTGCCAGTAGCATTCCAAGGCATGTGGGAACATGTCAGTGCTGAGGAACATGGCAAAGTCTGAACTTCCTATCTCTGAAAAACAGGAAAACAAAAGCCATTTATGTGATGCCTGGGCCAACGTGCAGGACAGAGGCTGAATGCTAAGTGGGGAGGCTTGAGCAGGCAAGAGACAGTGGGAAGAATACCTTGATTTCTTTGGGTTAATGCAGCACACTAGCCTTTCGCTTCTGGAGTCAGTGGGATCAATTTGGGTTTGGGTCACAAGTGGAAATGAGATTACTGAGCTCAGGCTGAACTCCACTAAACATTTTTCTATGTGAACGGGTCCTTGTGTGGTGGGGGTGGCCAGCTGTGTTTTCGGGAAGGCTGGGGAGCTGGATCTGCTTCAGCACTTGTTGTGGTAGCAAGAGAGGAGCTGTGACTGTGCCATGTTGTAGTGAAGAGGTTTTCCTCCAAAACACGTTGACTGAGGCCTGTGTTTACACTGGTGGTGCTGCTCGAATGGAGTGGACAGGAGCAAAACTAAGGTGTAGAATTAAGTCTTCATGCACTGTTGTGGGAAATGTGGGGAGATTATTTTAATGGTCATAGAAACATAGAATGGCTTGGGTTGGGAGGGACCTTAAAGCCCACCTGGTTCCACTCCTCCGTGCTGTGGGCAGGGCTGCCACACACCAGATCAGGCTGCCCAGGGCCCCATCCAACCTGGCCTGGAACCCTCCAGGGATGGGATGATGTCTTTCAGGGAAAAGAACAGTCAAAAGAAGAAGCTGCCTAAATCGTAGTGGGAGATAAGAGGATAAAAAATAGCTTTGTCTTTAAGGAGAGGAAGTAGAGAGTTATAAATACTGCAAAAATGGAGAAGGAATGCATCAGAAGAACACTAAGTGACAGCCTTTGAGTGATGGGCACCCAAGAAAGTTGTTGCTGATGCTGGAGAGTGTGAGATGGAGAATGAATACCTTATTTTTTTCATTCTAGCGATTTCCCATTCAGGATAGAAGAGGTAGGTAGTTGAGTTAAACTCAAGTGTTAATAGCCTGCTCAGTATCTTGGTATGGTTTTCTTGTATATAACTTGAAGTTAAGGCAACATGATGTAACTGTTGGTGGCTCTTTTGCTCTTGGTTTGAAAGAGAACAAGTGCAAAGTTGAAGTGAAGGGGAGGGAAGAATAAGGAGGTCAATGTTGTGTTGAGCTGCAGCTGTTTAAATGTCTCTGTCTGTCATCTGCTCCATTTCTAAGCTGTAAATTCAATTGCTGATGAGTTTAACTGAAGGAATTGCTTCCAGCATCTTACCTCAAAGCACACTCCCAGTTGTCCTGCCAGGCTAAAGAGCCATGGTGCCTTGGAAATACGTTTGCTGCTCTGTTAAATTGTGTACTTCTTGCCCTTTTTGTTCCTCCCAAATGAAGACTGATGTGGAAGCGCAGTGGGCAGCCCAGCAGCATGAGAGAGTAGAACAATGCATGGAGGCTGTGCATGTTTCTTGGCTAATGGCCCCAGGCAGCAGTTGGACGCTGCAGTCGTGTTGCCACATCCCCAAGGACCGGCTCCATGGGCACAACTATGATATGCAGCTGGCCTGCTGCTGTTTGGGGCCTAGATGGGAGGTAAGGATTAGTCTCAAAGTAGTTCTGCAGTGTATTGCACACTATTCATTTGTAATAGTTTCCTTTTCCCTCATGAAGTCTGTAAAAATTCTATTTTCTTTTGGACTGATAACAGCAATTGCCTTGGTGTGAAGCAAAGACTGGATTCCCTGTTACACAGTTCAGTGCCTTTGGGGAGTGTTACTGCAGCAGGTGTGCACTGTCCCTGTTGCTGGCGCTAGCTGCATTTGTGTCTGGTGATCCCAAACCCTGGCTTTGCAACTTGACAGTGCTTGGGTTTATTAGCTTAATTGGTGGGTGCGGTGTGGATCAGCAGTGGTTTACTTGCTATTTCTGCATCTTGATGAGGAAGATATACAGATTGCTGGTGAGCTGTGTTTCCTCCTGTTCTTCTTGGATGGCAAAGGGGACAGAATTAATGGAGACCTTGGAACTGGTGCTGCTGCTTTGCAGCATGAGTGTGTGCAGTCAATTCTTGAATGATTGAGGCCATGCCAGGCTGGCAAAGCATGGAGAGATATGAGTACCTTCTATTCTCTTTTCTCCTTCTCACTTTGATATCAGGATATATTCAAGCACAGGCTGTCTGGTCATGTACTGGCAGCTGATGCTGACTCGCTTTGCTGCTGGCCTTAGGAAGCAATGCAATTGTGTGTAAACACAGGCTTAAAAGTAGCTAGTTTCTCTTAGCTTAACCCATTAAATAGCACAAATATGAATGACAAGCTTCATATCCCTAAGCTGGAGAGACTGCCCAACAGAAAACAGGGAGTAGAAGGGATTGATATAACACTTAATAAGCTTCTGCTGGTGATGTGTGTCTATGGGAATTTTAATGGCCAAAACAGGATAAAATGTCCTGATGTCTGATCCTGGGCAGAAAAGCCTGCTTCTCAAGACTTCTGTCCTATATACTGGAATAACAAACTAATTTTCTAAATGCTAGTTTGTGACTGTCATGAAAATTGTTGGCTGGCAAATGACTTCCAGTAAGTGCTTGAGTAAGATGCTTACTTGAAGGTTCTGAATTTTGCTCCCTGATAGTTTGTTCTATTAAATACAGTCACCACTCCTGGTCCAGGGAATGGCTAAACCAAGTACTGCTAGAAGCTATATTTGTATGCTTGTTTTTCACACTCTTCCTGGACATCTGCTATGGACAGGAGCAGATCCTGTAGGAGACAGAGTGCTGGGCCAGACAGACCTACACTGGATGCTTTGTGGCTCTTTCTGTAGTCCCAGTGTACATGCTGTTTGTACACCAGGCTGTTCAGAGGAGGCTTTCCTGGACAAAGCCTGCCAGGTGGCTCTCTTGAGGTCTGCTGCAGGCTGCTGAGGCTTTGCCTGTTGTGGGCTGTGATCTGCTCACTGCACTGGTTGCAGATCACCTTCCCATGGCGAGCCCGTGTACCCCCATCCTAGGGAGAAGGAGAGCATCGAGAGCTTCGAGCTGTGCCTTGGAGATGCAGGAGGCATTATGTCCTTGGGCTTGGTGGTCCAGCCCAAAGGCATTTGGGGTGGGGTCTGGACTGAAGTCTCAGGTTTGAGGTGCCCTGTTACTTGGCATGTGCTGCAGGAGCCCTTGATAAAGGGAGCCATGATGGTGTGATCCCTGCACCTTACAAGCAAATGCTGGCAGATACCTTTTCCTTAAATTACAGTGATTTAACACCAAGGATTTTTTCTGGACATCCACTCATGTCCCAAGGTATGCTTTTCCCTGTGATCTTTTCTAGAATAATTTTCAGAGATTTGTACTGTAAATGTTAGAACGATGAGATGGGTTGAGTTAGTACATTAAAACCCCCACAAATTGGAGGAATGCTGTGTCCAGTTCTGAGGTCCTTCAGGCTTTTTCAGGAAAGGGGGATTTGCATGGAAAAGGGGCAGGGCTGCTAAAGGCAGTTTGCTGCTCAAACTCAGAGCAGGCTTTTGTCTAGGCATCTGTGATGGATGTGACCCCACATCTATCTTCTCATACACAATTTTCTTTTTCATGCATGTAGAACCAAGAGCAAGGAAAAGTAAGTAGAACTTTGAAAGCTGTGAAGTGCCATATTACAAATTAGGTGTATATTATGAAAATGTGGATTGAGAAGTAACGTCTGAGCTGAAAGGAAAGGGCACTCTGGAGATCACAAATGTGATCAGTAAATGAAGAGGAGTTTGTGCGTGTTGTGTCTGAACCTGTCAGGAGAAGTTTGTCCTTGCAGCACTCTTTTGCATATCGTGTTCTGCTGTGAGTGTACATGGCTACAGGTGCTGCTTTGAGTAGCCCCAGGTGAGCTATCCATGTACAAAGGCTGCAGTCTGTCCAAGTCACAGTTGCAGTGAACTGCTCTGGGTGCCAGGTGAGTGAGTGCTTCTGGATGGGGTCCTGCCTGGGTCCTGTTCTGATCCTTAAAAGGGTGAATTGTTATGGCAGGGGTAGCTGATGTGTCAGTCTAAATTAGCTGTTGTCTCTGAAGAGCTGAAAACTACATGTATAGAGATAAACCTCAGGTCTTACCTAATGCTAGCATCAACTAAAAACTTTGGGGGGGGGGGGAGGAACCTGAAACACACAATATTAATTTCAAAAACCTTTTAGACAAATCTGAAGTAACAACTGGTATACCTCGTGGCAAACTACGTAGGCATTTGCTATTGTAAACTGTCTGAGTAGACAGAGACACAAAATGGAAGGTAATTTATCTCCTGTAGCCTATCATATCCACGAAGGGTGTAAGAGAACTGATAATTTTCTCACAGAATTGTCTGCCAAATCAGGTTTTAGATTGGATTTTAAACTACTAGGTTTTAATCTTTCAGTAAAATCTTTGGCCTGCAAAAAGTTAGAAGAACCTTTTAGAATTTCCTGCAATGTGTGGGTCCCTGTTGAGCTTTCTCTGGCCTCCTTGAAGTAAAGCAGATAAGGAGTAGCCGATTGTAACTTAAGAGCTTAAACTGAACATGAGTTTTGTTGCTGTGAAAGCTGCCAACACAAAGCTTTAGAATATTGCCTAGCAAACTGGATAATCTAAACTTGCTTTAAAGATTCATTCAGAGCCGTGGCGAATGGGTCGACCAGATCAACACTAAGTCAGCATCTCCCTCCATTGCACTGCTGAATGATTCAGTTGTGCAGCCCTTTCCTAAGTTGTGCCTTATGTCTGTGACCAGTTGTGTGGGCCCCTGCTGCACCTGGAGCTGTGCGATCTGCTCAGCTCCCCACTGCTGCCATCAAAGGCTGCTTTGTGGAAGCAGCTGTGGGCTTTAGGCTGCCCAGTCTTCTTGCAGGAGTAGCTGCCACACAAGGCCGAGGACAAGATGCTTGGCATGGCAGAGGGGCATGTTAAGAAATGCTTTCCTGAGTCCAGCAAGTCAGGCAAGCTGGCTTTGCTGCTTCTCTCACAAGCAGCTGTTTGGTTTGACTGGGGTGCCTTTATCCCATAATGGCAGCTGTGTGCACACCACCTGCTTCTGCATCACTATCTTCAGCATCTGTTTGAATAGGTAATTAAGTGTTTATGATGGTAGGGGATCCTCTGTGCAAAAGAGCTGTGTTGCTGATAATGAGGAGTAGCCAGGGTGAGCAAGGCAGCTTGTCCCAGACATGAGTTTTAAATTCCTCTCTGGGCCAGAGAATAGTGGGGAAGAAGCTATCCTGAACTGAAGTGGCAGGAGAGCAGAGCTGTCTTCCAGAGGCTCAGCCTCTGAACTCCCGGTGTCCCAGGTGGACTTCCCTCCATTGGCACTGCTCCCCAACTGGCTTTGCTCCTCCCATGTGATAATCATCAACCCTGGCTATTATAAGCAGTACAAACAAATGACAAATCTCTGGGTGCAGGAAGGTAACAAGAGGCTGATCAGTCGCTTTAGTTATCTTCCCTTCGTGTTTATTGCAGTCTGCTGCAGTTATTTTAAAGGCTGTGACATTGATCGACAGCTTCTATTAAGGCCCATCCAAGGCAGCTGGATTGAACAGATACATTAAATAAAGCCGTTATTGCTTTTCATTGCCTTTCCGTAAAATATCACTGCTAAATAGCTTCTGCCATCAGATGCAGTTAGGTACATGGTTTTAATTTGAGGGACTGCTTTATAACACTGCACAATTGACACTGGTCTTTGTTTCCCCTACAATAATGATTGTGTACATCCTGGAGAATTGATGAGCTGTCTTCTGAGGGTGGCGGGGGAGCCGGGGGGGGCAGCAGCCTTTGTTGTTCTCTCTCCTTTTTTATACTTGCCATGCTTGTCAGTTGTTTGCAGCACAGACAGGAGTAATGTCAAGCGGGGCCCCTTATCTCAGGATGTTGTAATGTAGCTGCTGTAAGCCCTCGCCTGGAGACGAGATAAGAGCAACCTTACAAGCTTGGGGGGAGCGAGGGGGGGGCCAGCGGTGCCATCGCTGGGACAACAATGGCAGAGCTGTCACTTGCACATTATGACTCTTTCTGGTGCCAAGGAAATATATGTATGCTGGATGGTGAATAACAAGCACGAAAATAAAAGTCCCGAATGTTCATCTAATAATGATGTATTTGTAACAGGATTATACTGCCCAATGATATTCTTTCTTTATCTCCTCACTAAATGGTGGGGCAGCTGTGTGCTTTGGCACAGCGTGATGTCCTTTCTTTTGTGTGCTGCATATTAATCCTTTATTGAAGTAATTAAATGTGTGCTTAATGGCAATGAGCTGGCAGAATGAACGTACAATTGAATTAACAGTTATGATTGGGACCATGCTACAAGATGAACTAAATGCAATTACTGTAGGCATTTTTCTCCAAGTCGAATCTGGCTACATGACATGACTTAATTACAGGTTGTTAGACACACTTACTCTCTGATCCCGTAGTGGTGTGTGTGGAGGCACAGGTTCAGCTTCCGCTCACTGGTAGGTTTGGCTTGGCTCGGGGTGGCCGTAGATCCCTGACAGCTGCAGGCAGGTCTCTTGTAGCGGGAACACTGATCAAAAACTGGGCAGGCAACAAAGGAGGGAGGCCAGGGCTCCAGAACCAGATTGTTGAGTTCCTGGTTGACTGGTGCTCACCCCTTTCTTAGGGGACACTTGCCTTTCCTTCAGGGCATGATGGACCAAGACCAGAGCCTTTTGCAGAGTCCTCCTCTTGCCGCATGTGCCAGAGGTCAAGCTCTGCTCTCGGCAGTGCTGCAGATCATCTTGACTGACCCCAACTGGGCATCTCTGGACTACCAAGAGCAGAGTTAAGTGCTTTGTTTCTGAGAACATTTTGAAAACAGAAAAAGATCAAAATAAGCTTTTAACTTGGGATATCAACTAAACTTCATAGTTCCAAAATGACCTACCATTGCAACCAGACCAAGATAGTGCTGTAATTTAGAACAAGAAGTCTCTGACATTTCTAACAGTAGAGGGACTGTAAATACAGTTGTGCAAGTATGGATCTGACAGCTCTTTAGTGACATAAAATGTCAAATCCTGGGTTCCCAGAGCTTTTGTCACTTGTTCAGAATTGGGCTAAACTGCAGCTGTCTTGAAGGAAAGATTTACTGAATGATGGGTTTGGAGGTTTGGCTTGCAATAACCATTGAGTCTATATCATTGTTAACAGCACACAGACATCACCACCACCAGGGCCAGCCTTGTGTTACTGACATGTCAAAGAAAATAAAGCTTTCTTTCCCCTCCTTGCTGTTGGGTGCTACATGCCCGTTGCAGCTGTGGTTTGTGTGCCTTGGAGGAAAGCGGACTCAGAGGAATGAAGTAAAATAAATGAAGGTATGAAGAAAAGAATCTGGGACAAAAATACGCTGAGTCTGGAGGCAGCACAGACCTTTTCTTACATCAGCGTGAGCTCTACTATCAAGAAACCACAACCCAGGGCTTCCAAGGTCTCAAGCTGTTGGTCTTCTGTGGCCCTTATGGGCAACTCCCAGCCCTGCAGAGTGTCTCTGAATTGCTGTGGGAAGATGCAGGTGATGAGCATTGCTCTTGTGTGCACAGGTCTCCTGTGTTATTCTCTGTATTCGTTCCTGTATCCAACATGGCACCCCAGAGGAGGGTACAGTGATAGAAGGAACAGTGAAATGGGTAGTGCAATGTGACCGTTTATGAAACTCAGAGTGTTTTGTTTTTTTATTTTAATGTAACATGGCAAACCCTCTGGTCATCAGGGCTACTAAGGTTTATTTTATAGCCTTCATTCTCTTTGGGGCCATAAATGAAACCCTTTCAGCCCTAATGACCACAATGACTTTCCTCGATCATGTTATTGCTACTTTGGCACATTTATTGCTTTCACACGCACTAATGGATGAGTTTGGATATGTTAACAATTTATATATCATTTGATCCTAAAAAGAGCCCCCTCCCACCAACCAAACTAACTTAGCCCTGAGGATTGAGTAGCTTTTAAGGAGTATAAATGAATTTAATGCTTTAGAAAGAGCTTCTGTAAATTATGAACATGACACCTATTACATTAAGCTGCATTAAGCATTAATACATCTTCATTACTGGCAGGTTGCCCAAACCTCCAAGGTTGAAAAAGCTGCCTGGAATGCTCAACATGGTGTTCACCTATGCTGAGATTGATCACCTCTTTTTGGAAGGGTGGGATACGCTGACACTTAACTTTCTGCATTTGCCTGTGAAGTCGTCGTGATACCTGTTGCACGGTGGCTTTTCCCTTACAATTTCTTTGGCCTGTCTGCATACAAGTGCCAGACTCCTACGTAAAAAGGTGCAATAAATCTCATGGAAGCTGCTGCAGGAATAGAAACTAGTTGCACTAGCCTTTTTAAGCTGCTGGTAGTGGATTGCTTGACAGATTTTTTTCTATACACTGGCCAAAAATTATCTCACTGAGCATATAATAGTCATTCCTTATTGTAAATCCTTTCAGAGATGTAGGCACCAAGGACTGGAATTGCTGAATTGGTGTTTCCTACGGCTGTGGAGGAAGAAAGTCTAAGAAATAATCACAGTACATTAATGAGAGCCTGCTCTACACCATCAAAGGAAGAAATAAAAGTGATTTTAGTGTCTTAAAAAGCAATATCCATTAGACTCAGATTTGGCTAAAAGTGGACTGAAAGGCTCTTATTTCAACAAGATGTACAGGCTCGGGGAAAAAACAAGCTAAATGCTTGTGACATTGTAATTGATTTTATGTGGTACATTTATGAGACTTTCAATTCATGTTTCATATGGGATTTAGCACTAAGGTGTTGCTGCAGCTTCTATGGCTGTTACCTTGTGGGTCTCTGAGCATATCAGCAGCTCCTCTGTTCCCAGGACAGGCACTTTCTTGGGATCAGCGTTTATATTTCGTGACGGAAGAATACTTAAACCAGGGACTGCTTTTTCCTAGGTGGAAATACTCAGCACCTCTTAGGAATCTGGGTGCAACAGGATGCTGTAATGAAGCTCATGTGGCAAGGCTGAGGGTAATCCACTATCTCGGTGACACTGTAATGTGGGACAGCAATCCAAGCATAAAGCTGTGTGGTCACTCCATGAGATGGAAATTTAATGGATATTGTTCATGGTGTTGGAATATATGAAGCAATAAATTGCTTTTGTGGTTGATTTAATGCTGAAGCAAGGTTGAAGATGTTGGTAACTGCAGATGGTTTACTGCAAATACACTGGCTTTACAGTGGTAAATGCATAACCTATTAGACGGCTGAGAGGGAGAAAACAATCAAACTCCAAAGCCTTTTAATCAAAACAATATTGCAAGGTTCAAAGTCAAGCTCTCAGAAGTCGCAAAATAACATACTTACAGCAACATATCCTTCAAAGTCATCTTCGGTGTGTGCGCATGTGCACATTTTATTATGGACTTCAATATATAAAAGCATGCTTGTTTTATTTTAAATACTACTAGCTTCAGTGCACAGCATGAACCATGCATGAAGTGTGATGCTGCTCCTCTATTTCTTCCTCCAGTGATGGCTCAATGCCAGGGGCCATGTAAACCCTGCATTTAATAATTTCCTGGTGCTGTTCTTTGTGGCAACCATCTCTGCTGTAGACAAATAGCAATGAATTTATCTCTATTGCTTTTCTGTGAAATAGAGAACTAATGTGCTTACGTCATTGAACGTAATTCGCTAGAAGTCAGTGAGAATGTTCAAGTGCTTAAACTTAAGCCCACGTTTAAACCTCTGCCAGATGAGGGCTTTGAATGCCTTTCCTGCAGTAGTGGCAACTCAAAAATGAAAATAACATCAGTGAGACTTCTTGGTGCTGAGGAGCTTACTAGTGTGTTGTGAAGAGCACCTGGAGAAAACATGTAGGTATACAGAACTTGTACATGTCTGTCTGTAACTAGAGCTGTGCTTGCCCTTCCTTGAGCTGTGGTTTGCTTTGTCTTTTCTTGCAGCAAACAGAACATGGTAATATTGTCTCTTACCTGACATTTCATTTGGAAGGGCCTTGCTATTGTAACAAGAATATCCTGTTTTATTGATGTCCATGGCAAAACTACCCTATATGACAGCGTTTCCAGGAAGAGGTCCTGGACAGTGAAATACAGGTAAAAACTGTCTGCCTGCTGTGAGGTCCCTGCAGGAAAGGTAGGTGCATTTTGTCACTCAGTAAGAAGTTCCCTGGTAGTTCTGAAGAACGTACTTGTTTACTTCATTTTTTTGTCTTGTGTAGATTGTCCAACTTATTGTGTGCCTCACAAGAGAACCAGTAAGGTGCTCTTTTTTGAAATCTTTGCAATTTTTACAGAAGCTGCCATCATGTTTATTATTTGCCCATCCCTTGTAATAAATTGTCTCTTACCAGAATTTATTTCAAGCTTGCTTTATCCTTTTGCAAGTGGTATTAGCTCCTGCATGCTTAAATCTGTACAAGTGAGTGTGGTCCTGAGCCTTTCTTGGTTAGTATAAATTCCTGTTCAAAAGCTGACGTAGTTTGCTGTTTCAGATATTCAGAAACATTGGCATCGACAGGCTTCAAAGGAATTGAAAAAATAGATTTGTAGAGCTTGAATAGACTATGTGAGCTTTTAAAGCCAATCAAATGTTTAAGCAAAGAGTCTGCAAGTACATCTAAACAGGGGAAGGCCAAGTACTTGACTTCTGAAAGTTTGAAGACTGTTATGAAGTAGGGATCTCCTTCACTTGAAGGCTTGTGTTCTAATAGCATCCAAAACCAAAAGATCATTGATATTTTCTTGTACAAAGTGCTGTACTGACACTGGAAATAGTCATGGTTTGTTACAGGAGGCAATACGTCTTACTTGGCATAAGCAGATAACATACAGATATATGTCAAAGCATGCGAACTGTTCACTTCTCCATATAAACCTTCTAGATGCTTTGGTTTATAGTAATGAGCAGTCAATAACTCTCTACTTGCCTTCACAGGAAAACCCCGTAATGAATATTCAGCTCATTCAGTGGCTTGCCAAGTGTGCCCAAAGGGTTTTGCAGGTTTTATGGCCAAAAATCCTTTCTCAGGGAGAAGGGTTGAGAAAGATAACTACTGGCATTGCTAGAGATGTGCATCACTCTGTGTATATATTTTATGTATATCCACGTCCTGATGGAATAAAATGGTTTAGGGTGCTAGACTGAATTTTAATGTGTCAGTCACTGTACCTTCTGTATAAACATGAAAGTGTTGTAGCCAGAAGGCTTGTTTTAATGAAGTTATCACTGTATCTCTGCCTTGTAGTGATTTCATGTGGAGGAATTTCTTGCACAGAATGTACATGTTGTAGTAGCTACATATTTAGTATTAAATACAGAACTATATACTACACTTCCTATGCATCTTGCCATTGGGACTTTGAAAACCAGGAAGTAGTTTAAGCTTAAGGAATTCCACCTTCTTGCCAAGTGAGAATAAGAAATGCAGAGGGGTGACTCTAAGTTGTTGTCTTTAATCCAAGCATCCAAATGCATTTTACTATGTATCTAGAACCAATGCAGAGTGACCTCAGGGCCCTTTGTGAGTGAGCTCACTTATATGCTTTACCTAAGCATAGATGAAGACATATGTAAATGTTGGCTCGTGTTGTTACAGCTTCAGGCTTAACCAGCGGGATACCAAATGCACTGAAACCAAGTCATAGAACTGTATTATTTGATTATTTTAATGCTGCTAGAGCACGTTTGCTGGGGCAGGGACCAGCTTGATGTCTCTTTCATAGCTTGAAATGGATATTGTTTTTCTGTTGAGTGAGTTAAGTAGGAAAATACTGTGATATTATAAGCAAGATTGCTTTGCCCCTGTGTAGCCCTCCTTTGATGTACCTGATTGCTCCTTTTTTATGCAAAAGTAACCTAAATATCAAAGGTGAGATTAGCTTAGTGCAGTAAGCTGCTTGTAAGGCACAAGGGGCTGGTAGTTGCAGTGTATCTCTTAACGACCTGCTCAGTATGTGTCCCATTCAAAGCACAGGGCAGGAATCAATCTGATTGCTCTTTTCAGTGCTGTTTGACTGGAAATGGCTGAGAATTGGAAGGAAGGTGAACTCTCTGCATAAGTGGTTACGTGGCTGATAACACCCAAACCACGTCATCTTCAAGGCAATGCTTGTTTCAGATGAAGCCAACAGAGAAAGGAGTAGTTTATTCTTTCCCTTTTCAAGTTTGGGAATAGTTGGCTGTAGATAGATATATGCGCTGTAAGTATCCAGAATTGCTGCATGTATGCATGTGCCCGTGGTCTGCTAGAGAAATACAGACACCCAGTGAGATGAACGTGCTTCAAGTAAGACATTAGGGTCCAAGGGCGTGAAGTCTGTCAGGTCATGTTCCTCTCCAGGGAACTGTGAGCTCTCTGGATGACGTGGCGGTCGCATGTGCTAGTTAGACTAAGATTACTGTTACAAAGCAGCACTCCATATGATGATCCCAAAATTCAGACATGAAGCATGTCACTTTATTTTGGATCACTAAGAGCAAGTGGTTCCTGCAATGCTGCTAATTTGCAGTGGCTAAACATTCTCTGCCTGTAAAATTGCATAATGAATGCGTGTGTTTTTGATGAAGGCTAACTAAACTTTCTGATGGTGGAAGTGTTAAGTTCTGACTGTTGTGAATTAAGGGAGGATTCTTCCATGTATTTCCATGTTTGGAATAAATGGCAGTACAAAATTCAGCCTGATTTCCCCAGAAAGAGAAAATCAGTTGACCCTCGCATTCCTAAAAGCTGAACTAAAAATTTGGAGGCTCACATCAAAGGTCTGTAAATAAAGTGAGTAACGCTTTGGACGCTTCTGGTGGGGAGCAGGGGAGGGGGAAATTCCCTCTATAAAGAACACCCAAGTATTTAAAAAGAAATGGTTAGGTTTAGATATCTCACTGTTTTTCTTCTCCAGGGCTACATGCTGAGGATTTTATTTTCCTTTGCAATGCTTATGCTGCGGAGCCCTTTTCTCAGAGGTAGGCTGACGTTAGCACACTGAAGCAGCTAGCAGGTTCACCAGAGCAAGTTTATTTGTAGTGTGGCCTGAGTCGCGTTTGAGGGTGCCATTACGATTCAGAAGGCTCCGTAAGCTTTGAGTATCAATGGCACTTCAAAGGGCTGTAGCTGTGAACTACTAGATGTGCTCCCTCACAGGCCCCACAATGGGGAGAGGGAGAGATGGGTTCGAAGTTGGGAAATGGGTAGGATTTTTCCAAGGGCACTAACAGTCAAGTAGGCACCCCAGGTCTTTGTAAATGTGCTGGAGTCTCTCTGGGATGTGCAGACTGGGAGGATTGTTAGAGACACTACTCACAGCAGCCAGACCAGTCTCCTTGCTTTGCTGCCCTGTATGCCCCTTTAATCTAGCCAAAAGTGGAAGAAAAAGTGCATTCACTTTTCCCCTGCAGAGATTTTTTTTTTTTTTCCCTGAGAAAACTGAGAGTTTGTCATTTATCTTGGTTTCTCTTTTTTTTTTTTTTTCCTCTCACGTATACTTTCAGATCTCAGGATTCTTTTCCAAGCCACCCAAAACTACTACTTACACTTGGTCTTTCTAAGGAAAACTTAACCTTGGGGTATTTCCTTTTTTAATCCTGGAATTCAACTATGCTGATTTGTAGCTTCTTTAGTGGGAAAGAGACATATGATAGTTCTTGGACTTGTTGCTGATGCAATATTAAATTATCTAGAAGATTAGCAAAATGGGCCAGCTGTAGGATTCTGTGCAAGGCTGTTCAGAAGTCCTTGCTTCTCTAAAAAGACTACATCCTAGTTGGTAAGTCTAGTGGTTGTGGGAGAAGGCCAATATCCTTAATTCAAGGATAGGAACCTGGTGAATAGGTATTAAGTAACTTGACCAAGGTCATACAAGAAAGAAGTCACAGGACCAGGTAACTGGCAAAAAAAAAAAAAGTCTGATTTCAGGCTGTAGTAGAGAGCTATAGCTGAATAGCATGGACTTGATAGCTTCTAACTAACTGAGGTCTGTTCAAGCAGCTTGTTTTGATCTTTCTCTGTCCTTTTTAATTTTTTTAAAGGTATTTTATCCCCCCACCTTCATCCCTGAAAACAGTTTGTGTGAACTTCTATAGTAAATCTTATGAGGTGAGAGAAACCACCTGTGTGGCCATATGGCAAGACATTAGCAAAAGTGCCTTATTACTTGGATCCCAACCAGAACTGGCCTTTTGAGTTTGTCTGCTCTGTGCTATGAGGTGAGCGGAATACTTTGAGACTCACTGCCATCCACTCCTTGGAAGCAGTCACCTTTCTCATCAGTGAGCTGACAGCTCCTGTGTTGTTTCTGCTCTAAAGGGGAGCACTGGGACTGGGCTTTCTGCCCTGACTTTGGCAATTACCTGCACCGTGTGTGCATTGACCTTGGAGAACCTCAGCAGTATTCCATGGTTTTCATGGAAACTCTTCCAACCTTCACAGTGAATTAGTGTCCATCCAGCCTCCATACCTCTGAGGCCTGAGGATCTCTGAGTTTATGCATGGTAGACAGTGTACTGACTAACCTGTTTGAAAACATTCCTTGCCCTGGGTTCCACAAAGGAAGCATTTTTCGTTTGTGTTTGTCAATATTATTAAATGGAATTTGAAAATTCAAGCAGGTGACTTAAATCAGCACAATTTTGAGCACTTCTAGTCCAGTTGGTTCTGAAATGTTAGACCAAGTACATGTACAGAAAAACTTTCAGCAATGCTTTAAAGTATGTTCGAAAATCTGTGAATAACATCTGAAACTGCTGCCCACTCTGCATAGTCAGTAGCTGAGGGATTCTCCTTTTTGACCAAATTAGCTATAATGCTTCAAACGGCTGTTTAAGAATGGGTGTTAAATTTGCCAACTAGTTACACATTAAACGCAGTAGAAAAAGGGCTTAAATTGCCTTTGTTCAGGTGTCTATAGAGGTTGCATCTGCCTCAAAATCCTTGTTATTTTTATCAACTTCTCCAGGATGGAAATGAATATATATTTTACATCTGAAGCTGAACTGCTGGGAAGAGGTCCCGGTATTCTGATCTGCTGCAGGCTTTTTCAGTAGTCAGGAATGACATCGTAGCTGGTCATGCCAACTAGGCTGTTTTAGGAGGAAAAGTGTAACTCAATTTCAGCTAGACAAATGTGGACTAATTTTAGCTGTCTTCTGATGCTTTGTACTGGCAGGAGGTTGCCTGGCATGTATATTTCCTTCTGTAATTATTTTTGGAACTAGTATTATTACTATTAGTCTGTATCTGGTCTGAGACAGTTTCCTCTTCAGACTTGTAGGTTGCACTTATTTTATTCACAAAGAAGTCCCTCCTTCACACCAAAGGCTGTGCTAGAGGGTGAACTGATTAGAAATACCAACATCTAAAATTGCTGGAATGTACTTTTTGTGTTGTAACCTTTCAATATTTAATCTGACCTTGTTTGATTTGGAGGAAGTGTCTTTATTAGCTGTTGTTTGCTCAGTACTCTGATAATACAGGCACTTTGCTAGCATTAAGTATTTGTTTTGGTAATATTTGGGTTTTTATTACATCAGACAAAGGCTCGTAGCATATTACTCCTGGACAGCAGCCTAGGAAACACACAGCCATGGTCTTACTGTTGTTTTGGCTCCAGTGCCAGATCCTGCATGAGAACTGTGCATTGTTTCAGCAGCTTTGGAACAGTTGTCTTGGCTGGTGATGCTCACACAGCTCAGCAGGGCACAGGTGAGTCTGGAAAAACATACGGCACCTTGGTGTGGGTGTTGCTCTGTGCTGAAGCTGGAGGAGCAGCCAGAGCAGGCACTGCCCTGCCTCAAGCCCCTGTGCAAGGGCTGCAAGCAGGCATGCAGCAGGAGTTGGCAACCTTGCAGATTTCATTCTGCACATGCTTTGCCGATGGCATATTAGTGATTCAGCTGTCGTGCCAGCCTAATGACACAGTATTGCCATTTTGTGAACTCCACTGTGCAGACAGGAGCTTATTAGTTTCTGCAAGGATTTACTTTTTTCCCAGACCCATCACTTGTTTTATAAGGCTATCACGTACCATTTAAATACTTACCGCTGTTCTACAGTCTTTTTACAGTACTTTTTTCTCTGATATATTGCAAAATAGTCTATGTTAAATCCGGGGCAATAATGATTCAATATCAATCATTATTATCATTTTTTTTTTCTGCTTCGATCTTTTTGTGCAATGATATTCGGTGCTGTCTGACATAAGAATTCATCTTTTAGGGATGGACTGCCGTTATTTCTTTATTTACGTTATTCTTGGAATGTTCACATTGATTTTTTTTTTTTTTTTTTTCAGATCACTTGCAGTATTAGAATGAGTAAATAGGGCAAGAGAGAAAATATGCTGTGTACAAATGCTCCAAGGTGGGAAAGCAAATCAAGCCTGATCATATTCTTCTGTGATAGTGTATTTTCTGTATCGTGTCCTTACTGCTTTTATGTGGTTCAGTTTTCTTCTTTTCCCTAATTCTACTTTTGTGCAAATGAATTTCAAGGATGTGTTCTATACTCACTAATAAGGTCTAAAGTGGCAAGTGTTTTGGAGGGCCAGAGAAATGAAGACCCAAGTTGAGAATGTTTAGAAGTCAGGAATCTTTAACTGCCTGGTGCCTGTTCTTGACAGCATATCTGGGTGCATTTTTTCTGCAGAGGTTTCTTTACCAGTCCAAATGGCTGCACAAGTGAGATCTTCTCAGTGACAGGGTACAGCATGGAAACACTCAGCACTTCTAGATGCCTGACTTCTATATTTCTGATGTGAGACTGTGGATGCACTTGGAAAATTACCAACGATAAGGTTAAGCCATGGAGCTGATGAAATGGTAGGCATGATGGAGTCACTGGGACTCAACTGGGACCATTTGTATACTGAAGAACCTCTGAGGCTGGAGTGGCAGATCTGGGATATCTAGGACTGATCTGCCTTAGAAAGGGCCCTGCTGTAGGCAGTAGGGTAAGAGTGACCAGCAGGCATCTTGTGAGCACAAGGGAGATGGTTGGGCTGCATGTGAAGCTTGAGCAAATAGCTTACTGCAGCTTTGGGTTGAGGCATAATGTCTACAGAGCCTGCTGTCTCAGGGAAACAAGACCAACAAAAAAGAATTCATTCTGTGGCTTTGTGAACATCAGATGGGGGAAGACCTGTTCAGTGCCAGGGGTGAGGCAGCTGGTCCAGTAGGTTGTGCCAATGATGACTGGAAAGCGCTTTGCCTCAAGCTATAGCAGCATACAGACTGTGCCAGCCACATCAGTGACACCACCCCAAAGTGGCTGGGAAAGAAGAGTGAGAAGGCTGTGAAGTAGTTACTGTTCAATATGTATTAACAAACACTTTTTCATCATTATGGGTTTCACACAACTAAATCCCATGAGTGGCTTCTGAATTTTTTTTTTTTTTTTTTTCCCCCTGTAGAAGTTGCATAGGAGTTCATCAGGGTGTGAGACCTTCTGGATGAGAAAGGGGTGCTCTGTGGGGGTGCACAAAGGGGCAGATCAAGGTGTGAGAAGCTCAGTCTCCATAGCAGGACAGATGAGTAGGTACCTGTAGAACAGAAAATCAGTTTTAAAATAAATTGCTTGGAGAGAGAGTGTGAAGTTAATTGAAAGAAAGTCATTGCTGGCAGGGAGAATAGAAAAAGGCCAACAGGAAAAGCAGTGGCTCTTATTTTAGAGTTGCTACAGTGTTTTGTTTTCTCTTCTTGGTTGTGCTTTACCTGCTGCAAACAGCCATGATGTTCTTCATGGTAGATGATTCATATTGCATGCACAGTGGTGTTTTTCTTTGCCCCAAAGTGAAACTCATGTGATGCCTGTGACTGAGCCTCACCAGTGACTGCTGTCAGTCAGCTCCTGGGTGTTCTTCCTGTGCTGCATTTCATTGTCTGGTGCAGTACAAGCTGCTGTTCTGACATGTTATCACATAGTTAGTTGGCAAACAACAGCACACCTGACAGCCCCTGATGTTCACCTGGGGGAGTTCTGAGACTTTTGACAGCTTTTGCAGGAGTTATGTGATCAATAGAAGGGAAATACCCCCCCCTTTTTTTTTCCAGATTTATGAAATTCCTTTTGACTTCCTAAAATCAGGACTCAGCTGTGGTAGTTGAATATACAATGCAGCTAAAAGTAGGAAGGATTACTACTCTAAAATATTGTATGTACCTGAAGTACTACATGCAAAGAAGATTTTAAAAATCCTATACACAACACTGGTTTCTTATAAATTTTTATTACCATAACCCTACCTTTTTCAGAGACAAGAAAATTGCTGAACCTTCTGTATGGGTTCAATGCCAAGAATAGTAACAGGGAAGAAGCCTTATAGTGTATTTATATGTTCACGTCATTCATTTGCGTAAACGCTTGTAGAAGCTGCTTTGATTTATATGGCCAGCAGATGTTGGAACTTGAAGCACCTGCTAAGAAAAGCAGATTCCTCATAGCTGTGGCCTAGTCCCGTCTCCACGGGCTTTTATTTTTCCCCAGCCTCCTTGCTGTGGCCCAGCGGTATCTGTGCAATTAGTTCATTTGTGCAGGCAGCGTCTGTGGTGGGTCTTGGATGCTCTGCTCTGTGTATCTGCCAGGCCGGCTTTGATAACACAGCCAAGCCACTGCTGGTTGAAATGTGAAAAATGACAGAAGCTTCTTTTTCTGTGTGTACAAAATCAGCCCAGGAGGCCTGTGACATGAAGAAAGCATAACTCATTCTACTACGCTGCTTAGAAAAACAACAAAAACCAAAATAAATAGATGAGGCTTACCAGCAACACCTAGGCAGCGCTGCAGCCCAAAACCAGAGGCTTGCATTCTGCTGGTTTGGTGCTGCCAAAAACAAGTCCTTTTAAGAAACTTTGGAGGGGCAGCTAAATTAGTACTAAACAGTTTGCTGTAGGGTTTTTCCTTATGCCCACTACTGTCTGGAAGCATTAAAAACAGCAAACTGTCCTGCCCACCATTTCTATAAATCAATGTTTCAGTGAAATTGCCCTGGGTTTGTTCCCATGTATCTGGACACACAGCAGTAAAAACAATCTATTGCTGGTAGCTGCTCTCTTTCCTTTATAACTGCTGTTGATCTTGCCTGTGCCATCCCTGCTTTCCAAATGCACAGCAGCTGTGGGGCAGGCAGGCCAGGGTTTCAAGTCTGATGCCAGGCACCAGTGGGCAGAGTGTTTCTGGATCTGATGGTACGGCTGCCTGTAGTGGCAGATCTTGTGTCCTTCCTAGTGCAGATCTGCTGCATGTGAGGCAGAGTGGGTGATGCATACCCTGGTGACCAGTTGTTGGGCAGTTCAAGGGGTACAGGGTGAGGCTGGCTTGGGAAATTACCCTTGCTGCTGGAAATGGCCTCTGATACCTGGACCAAGAACTGCACAGAGGGTGGTGGCCTCTTCCCTAACCTGAAGAGTTTACTGCACTCCTCAAAGAGAAAAGGCAAACTCCTGTGGAGCCAGTTGTCAGCTCACTGAGGTGAAGTGACGTGGGTTTGCTTTTGGGAAGCCGAGCTGTGTGTGGCTCTTAGAACAGCAGTGAGACCTTTGTGATGGTTGAGCCACAGCTTTTTCCACACACAGCCCCCTGCAGAAGCAGGTGCCTGCCAATCTTCAATGTGTGACAAGGAGCTGTGCTTCGCTGGAGTCCTTCTTTTGTGTAAGGAACTACAACATAAGTCTGTGTGGATGATGAATGCAACAGAAATATGGTAACGAAGCTTGCCTACCTTCCAACTCACAGCACAGCTCTCAAATCCCCTGATATGTTCTTTGATTCAGTTACAAATCTCTAAATTATATTTGGATCCAAGTTATTCTCACCATAACAGCTTTTTAATATTATGAATATTTTGTCAAGGACAGAAGTTTTTGCGGTAAGGGAATACATCATACCAATTAGTTAATGATGTAGTCTTGTCTAGCCAAGTATTTTTTTTTTTTTTTTTTAAAGAAGTTGGAGAGCACTAAAGGAAGTGACATAGTTTGGGATATTGACTGATAATGCCTAATCCTTGACCTCATTTAATTGCGGTAGTAACTGATCTTAAATACACTATTTCTCTTAGTTTCTAAATGACTTCTGTAATATCTTCTTGAAGAGCTGGAGTCCTCTGCCACTGCTCTTTTTGGCTTGCTTTGCAGTTCTCATTTTTTTAACACTTGGTTTATTAAGGCCTATGTGAGACCCAGTATGTTAAGAAGTGGCTCTGGTATGCAATTCAAGCAGCTCTTGGATTTATGCTCTATACAAAGAGGAGATGATGGATACAGGGAAAATGGTGAATGCGAGAGATGATGGATTCAGGGATTTTGGGACGTTTGGAGTTAGAGACTGGGAAGTCATAGTATGGTGGTGGTCCTTGCTCAGAAGAATGGATGGTCTAGAGATAAGAGAACTAACAGGTGTGAGTCTACAGATGACACATCAGACCACAAATGAAACACTGGGACTGGCAGACAAGGCCTTAAAGTCAGTCTCAGAAGAGCTGTGTGCTAGCTGCTTCTGCCCAGTGGTCTGCTACCGGGCTTGATGCCCTGACACCTCCTTCAGGAGGTACAGAATTTGCCCCAGCCCAAGATGTGGCCTCTCTGAAGGCTACTCTGCTCTGCTAGGATCAAGTAAGGGTGACTCCAGGTTACCCCTGGAGGTGGGGCACGTATTGCTACATTGGCCACAAAGTTCTCCAGCTATTTGTAGCAACCTTAGCTCTTTCACCCAGTCTGAAACAAAGTCCCCTCCAGTTCAGAGAGAAGTTTCTCTTAGTGTTCACCCTGACCATCTCCTCTGGGACAGCTGCAGGTTAGAATGGAGGGTGACTGGCAGAACATAACTTTTGTTTTTCCTGCTGCCTAGCCTGCCAGGTAGGGAGAAGTAGTAGGGACAGACTGTGCTGTAGGGTGGAAAGGGAACGGGATTTGTATTGTTCAGGAAGCTGGCACGCCATCCTGGCAGCAGCCAGCTCTTTTGGAAGGTGCTCTCTGGCTTCCCTCTCTCTGATTCACTAAAGCACTCATTTGAACACTGACCAAAACTGTTTCTTAGAGCTAAGCATTTAATCTTGTGTTTGGTGCTAAGCAGCAGCTTTAATCTGAGAAATGTCAAAGAATAGCTTGCTATGTTATAATGGACTCGCCTGAGTTGGGTTGGACAACAGGGAAGAAGATGGAGGAAGAACAAGGCAGGTAGGCACTGTGTGTAAATGACCTCAGATGAAACCTCCCATTCAGATGTGACAGTTATTTATGCTGCTGTAGTTTGTTGGTGTTAATGTAGGCTGTCTATTGCTGACTGAATGGGCATATCACTCCTCATTGAAGTTATCACAATTTAGGGAGAAGTTCTCTACTCCTTAACCAAATAAGTCTCACTGATGTGAAATGAGATGCTGTCTGGATGTAGGATTACATGTGGAAGTAGGCCTGGTTGTAGATGATGAGCTCAGTTTCAAAAGGCAGTACTGTGAACACCAACTAAGCAGAACTGACTTGAGTATCAGTATGGCTTGGGATCTATATCTATCTATATATATATAAAATCCCTTAACAGTAGAGGCAGTAATAATACAGTAGGAGCATAAAGGTGTGCAAGGAGAGGCTAGCCCATCATGTGTAAATCACACTGAACTGCTGAGACAAAAATGCCCTTTCTCAGCTGGCAGAGGAACCAGTGCACTGCTCTGAGGACAGAAGAACATAAAACATGGAGCTGTATGGGATCAGGTGGTGATGAGGGAAGAGACAGGCCTACTGCTATATGGAGAGATGGGCCCTGGTTTGGTTCACCAGGATTGTTCCTGAAGCAGAACCAAAAAGTAGCTGGGGAGACTTGAGCTGGAGAGTCTCTGGTGTCCTGCTGGAGCCTTACAAATACCTTACAGCCTTTTACTGACTGAAAGGAAGAGAAGGCATAGGGCCTGAAGAATGTAGGATGTGTTACCTCTGGAAATGATTCTTTACATCTTAAAATTGTAAGGTTGGAAACTGAAGTCATGTCCCCTTTAAAAATAAAAAATAAAAAAATGAGGAGAGGTGAGGGGTGATCAGACTTGAAATGGTAAGGTGAATTTAATCACGTATATAGAATATAGCCGTAAGGGACAAAATGCTGAGAAAGAAGGTTTAAGATATTATTTAACTTCTTTAATGATCTTGAAAGGTAGTAGGCAGTACATTAATGAACTGATAATAAATTAGGAGGAGCTTTGGATATGGATAGATAAATGATTTAAAAAAAAAGGGCATTGATTTCTTACCACAGAATTTCAAGCAATCACTGCTGAAGACAGTTGTGAATGCCAGAAATGTTGAATGTTGAAGGGGTGCTTCTCTAAAACCCTGGGTATTCTGGCTGCATGCTGTTTGAAGGTGAAGGTGTCTTTTGTTCAAGATCGTTCTAGAAAGTGACAGAAGCACTGCTCCTATTTTTAAATGTTTTTTTGGCTGTCATTCTTTCATAATCACCAAGCAGTTTTCTTACTCTGTGATCTGTGAACCAGCAACACATTGCTTGTATGATTTCCTAGGTGTGTTTACAAAATGTTCTTGAGAAATTAGTCAACCTTCTCCTGGTCACATCTGTGTGTTCTCTCACAGCTGGCCCATGAAATTAAGGGAAAAATGATCAGTGATTATTGAGCATTTTTTGTAACTACTTTTTTGACTGCATCTGAAAGATGTTGGGGCAGCTATGCACAGGATGGGTATTTTGCTTGGAGCTGGAGCAGTAAATATTTCCTGAAGTTGTAGGCAAGTTAAAAACACATCCACCTTTTTATCCTGCCTTAATTGAAAAATAAGATGCTTTTCACTAAATGCCATAGGAAGAAGGTTGATTATGGATAATAAACAGGAGATATAACTGATATTTAATGTCTATTTAGGGAAGATCCAAGGAAGGTTTGAAAGTGTGTTTCATTTTTGGGTTTGTTGTGCAGGTATCACCTAAGGGCCTGGAGGCTTTTGTTTCAAGAACTCTGCTCCCTGAGGCCGTGGACAGCAGCAGTCCATGGCTGCTGCTATGTCATATCAGTGTCTCCTCTTCCATCCTTTGCCTTTAGGGCTGTGATTTTGCGTTTCTACCCATCCTCTCTATTCCACTTGCTTCTGAGAACTGAACTACTCCCTTAGTGTGAGCAGGAGAGGTCTCCAATGAGGAGCTGTTGGTTTTAGAGAGGTGTATGTGTTGTCTAGTGCTTCCGCCCCCCCCATACTGCGGGCTTGCTACTCACTGAGATTTTGGTAGAGTGTTTAAAAGCTCTCTGGCCCAATTGGGGCTGGGCTTGCCTTTTGTTATTCTAGGCCTCAAGATGTTTTCTGACTGCAGTAAAAATGGTCCTGCAAGGACTTAAACTCCATTGTCTGGGATTTCAGGCAGCACTCCTGTGATGGTTGCCATAAAAATACATTTGAAGACAAACCTTGTCACTTAAAGCCCAAACAAATATGAGAGGAATGGTGTATCTGCGGACTTCTGTCATGAGTGAGCCTTTAGAGGGCTGAGCCAGAACTGGGTAGTCTTGTGCACGTGTATCTTCAACATTTATTTGTATGGACACAAAATAAATGTAGAAAATCCTTCAACACCAAGGTAAGATTTTAAGTCTTCTTTTCATAAGCTCTCTTGCAGTTAAAGGGGATGGCTTCCCACTACTGCTTGTTGATTGCTTCTGCTAAACTTCTGCCTGGGTAAATGTTTTGAAAATGTTTTGAGGTGAGAACTTGATCTTGTGCAGTGTCCTGTTGGTATTCTCTGGGCATAGCCACTTAATTAACAAAGTATGCAATATCTACAATGCACAATATGTAGTCCATTCGTATTGATATTAAAAGCAGTCAATGTTAGTAGAAAATGTTGGACCAAAAGCTCTGTTATCAGGCTGTAATAAGAGATCTCTGGCATTCTTACCTACTAGGTTAGGTCTTTAGTGAAAGATTTGAGTGCTTGTGCTACATGAAAGTGTCATTTTTTAAAATCCAGACTTAATACTTTCTCTTCTGAATAAATAGGTTAAACGTGCAATGTTAATTTGAGAGGGGCTGTAGCAGCAAGAGGCAGTTGCATGCAATTGGAAAGAAATATTTACAGTCAGTTTAGCAGGATCAGCTATCAGATGACCTCTGACATCCAGCATAATCTACTAAAAAGCTAATTAGCTGTAAAAGTAGGTGACAAGTCAATTGCATCAGCACAAAGGATAAATTTGTCTTTTTGGGTTTTGCTGATAATAAAGTCTGTTGGAGAAAGATAGGCAGTGTGCCACCTGTGTGTGAACAGCAAACTTGCCTCAAGGAAGGTTAAAAGAAGATGCTGCTGTAAACAGAAGTGTGAAGGCACTGTAAAGGCAGAGGATGAGGGGCGGGTTTGTTGTGGGGTGTGAGGACATGTAGCTACAATGAGGCAGTGAAAAGCAGGATTGCAATTAGTCTGGGGATGCTTGGTTTGGCCCCATGGTAATTTGGGTTGGTCTGGCTTTAAAAAGCTGCAGCTCCTGTGGGGGATGTTGCTTGTACACAAAGGTGACATGTTTATCTGGGAGTAAAGCGAAGGCAATTTGCTCTGATGCCTGCTTCTCAATGCACATCCCTATGTTCTCAGTTACAAAGCCTGCTTATCTTTGTGCAACACCTTCCAGTGGGATTTGCCCCAAGCTCATGCCCCAACCTTAACTTCTCCATTTTTGGCTGGTCTTTTAGCTTCATTACACGAAGAAAAAGCAAACAAACAAGCTCATCTGCTTTACAGTGAGGGAACAGGCTGCTCAGGGAGGTGGTGGAGCTCCTTCTCGGGAGATATCCAAGACCCATCTGGATGCCCACCTGTGCAACCTGCTGTAGGGAGCCTGCTTTGGCAGGGGGTTGGACTTGATCTCTAGAGGTCCCTTCCAACCCCTGCAATTCTGTGATTTTAGATCTATTTCTGACCTTTTTAACTGAGCACAAATTCCCACTGAGGCTGAGTGGTGATTTATTGAATGTTTCACAAAAGCTCAGTTCGTAACCTGTAGCTGTAGGGAAGTCTGCAGAAACCCAGAATTAGGCTGCCTTCAGCCCTGCGTAGCTGAGCTATTTCTCCATCTATGCATACTCAAGGCAAAGGTACTAGAGTACCTTAACAAAGCCATGGTGAGTTCCTGGAAGCCTCCAGGAGCTTTGCCTGACTGCCTTGCCCCTCTTCTCTCTTGGCTGAACTAGTTTTGATTCAGCATTAGCTCCTTTTAATTGCACACCCATTAAATACTGGGATGTGGTGTGCACGCCCATTAAATACTTGGATGTGGTGGAGAAGCCAAAGTGGTCCACTCAGTTAAGGAGCAGCTTTGAACTGAAAGGTTTGAGTATTCTCCTGTTTTGTCTTCATCTGATGCTTGTGTACATGTGTTGGAAAGGAATTCTCTCCTCCTTCTCTGGATGAGGAGCTGAGCCATCCTGGCTGAGGGACAAAATGACATGCTGTTACGAAGTGGTGGAATCACTTTCTGATAAACTTGATGCTTTCCTTGTACACCTCAACAAATAGGTGTTGTCAGCAGCATGGTGCACCTTGATGTTGTGCTGATATGTACTGCATAGCTGAGGGCTCTGAAAACAAAAAAAAAAAATCTCAACTCTATACCTATACTCCCACTGTGATCCAAGAGTATGAGCTGGTTTTGGGGTGTTCTAATGACCTAGGTTAAAATTTTAGGATGGCAGTTTGGAGGGGAAGGAGAGAGCTCCTGCCCGGGTATGTGTCAACCAGCAGCATCCCTGATGTGTGCAGCCAGGAACACACAGGAGAGTGTGGTTGGCAATGCTGTAGCATTGTACAATGTGGTTTAACTTCTTGATAGAAATGCTTCAAGATCTTTTTTTTAAAAGAAAATCAGTATTAAACTATATTCCAGAACTTACTTTATTTTTGCAAATACAAATAATAAGAGTTTCTTTTTTTTTTTTTTTTTTTGCCTTTCAGCCACTTGAGGAAGGAAGGGCTGGGTAAAGATAATTTTGAGGTCTGCAGTGCCCAACCATTTGCATTGTTTTTTGTTTTTTAAATTTATTTTTAAGCCATCTTTTAAAATAATTTAATCAGAAGGTAAACATTCTCATCAGCTGTTGTTCACTTGTATTTTATTCACATGCTTGTACCATCGCTGTGGTATCTGAACAGTTAGCTGTCCCTGAAATACAGCAGAACAGCTCAAAACAATGTAAGACAATCACATCAGTGCAAAAAACATGACTGAAGATTTTAAAGGGCTTTGTAGGTCAAGGAGAGCACCTTGAAGCAAATGTGAAACTTGACTGGCAGCCTGTGGATGATGGAGACAGGAGTGGGATTACATGCTTGCTCCATCGGGTGCTGGTCAGGATGCTGGCAGCAGGACTTGCTACCAGCTGCAGTCTGCTAATCAGGTGTTCAGAGCACTGCAGGGCCTTGAATCAAATGGAACAAAAGCAGGAGCAAATAACTTTGCTTCTGAAAGGACAAACTGCAGGCACAGTCTGGCAGTGCTTCTGAAGTAAAGGATGAAGTAAAGGAAGATGGGTTTGCTGGAGGGAGAGCTTTAGCGGCATATGTTTCATTGCAGGGGCAAGAAAAGTCAATCTCAAATTTCTTATCGAGGGAATAAATGATGGTTCTTCAAGAAATAAAAAAAAAAAAAGAAAGAAATGACGTAGATGATGTCTTCAATACTTCTGAGTCTTAATTGAAGAACGCATCTGGTGTTTAGTCTTAGCCTTGGTATGGCAAGAGGGCAACCTAGCTGGAGATGAGAGAAGAATTTGGTGATAGGTCAGCAGTATGACCATATGAACATAACTGTGGGGATGGTTCACCTGGGCTTGGGCATCGATGGAAAACAAGGCTCATAGGAAAAGTTTCTGAATTAATGGACCCTATAACTCAGTGGTAGCTAAATGGAGAAGTAGTAAGTGGGACAGACCTGGACCCTGCTTGTACAGGACAATGTGGCAGAGGACAAAGGTGCAAAGGGGCCAGTTCATCCTTCCCGTGTGCCTCACCTTCCCACTTACGCGAGGTTCCCATCCCCCAGGAACACTGGGTGAGCATCCAAGCATTCCTAAAATTAACCAGGTTCTGTAAGCGTGTGGCAAGAAGGCACACAAACCTTAATCTACTGAGCATTTAATATCAAAATACCAGGAGGGCAATAAACGATGAGTTTTAGCTGCGCCTTCCTGTCTTGCTCATCATAAAGGAGGTAAGCTAGTTCGATGCTCTGTATATCATACCCTGACAAAGCTCCGCGCCGGGCCGAGCGCTCACTGTGCCTTCCTGGAACACTTTGCCTTTCAAATCGGCCAGCAAAGTGCTGACTCGGCACTGCAGTGTTTGCTCTACCTGTCCTCATCAGGTCTGCATGAGCTGGGGGAAGGATGTTGACAAAAGCAATCAATAGAGTAAAGAATGATGAACCAATGGAAGGGATGCGACTGAAAGGCCACCACGGAGACCACAACAGTCATGACAGTATCATAATTATCATTTTTGGGGATGGTAAATTAAAGTGCTAGCACAGAAATAACAGGATCAATAATTTAAACCCCGGAAAGTGTAAGGTTATATAAGAATAGGCAGAGCAGTAAGCGTTCTGCAGAAAATGCTCTATCTGTTTAGTTTCTCAGTTTCTCATTATACTCATCAGTTGTGATGTTGTCTTAGACCTGTTTGAGAGCTCCTTCAAATGCTGATGATATGCTGAAGAACTGCAGGGTGTGTGCTGTAGAGGGCTTCTATATCTAGCAATTACAGACCTGGGGCTCATCCTGGCTTATGCTGCTGTCAGTTCCTTGTGTGACCTTGAGCAAGGCAGTTTACTGCTGAATGACTCATTTTTCATCTAAAAAATCATCTAAAAAAGGATTGTGCCTTTTAGGTGCCGGTTCAGCCAGTACTTTGCTATGCTTGCACGGGGGTAACCACAGGTGTCTGTATGCCACTTTCTGGGTTGTATTAGAATGGTGTAGGTTAGGTTTACCCATAGTAAAGCTCTGCCTTCAAATCTTCATTTGTGAACGCTTGTAATGGTAATATTTACCATGCTTGGAGTTTAGAGCAAGAACATCACTGATTGTTTGCAGGATATGCAAAGTTGCGTGATTTGTGACATCTGCTTCCAGTTGTGAGAAACTGAAAGATTGTTTTAAAAAAAAAAAAAAAGACAGAAATTAACAGGAAGGAAATGGGAGAGAAAATACTAGAGGTGTAAGATAAGTATAAAGCAAAAACAGATTATGTATAATTTTGTGCTTTGAGAAGCTGTATTTGTTTTCATAGTATCAGTGGCTGGGGCTGGCGGGCGCCTGAGGAAATGATCCACTCCAACCCTGCTCCAGGGTCAGGGAAAGCAGCTTGCCTGTGCCCACTGGAATTTTGTGTTTCTCCACAGGTAAAGATTTCACATTTTTTGGTTAACCTGGCTCTTGCTGTTCAGCCACCCTTACTCCTGAAAATGTTCTTCTCACTTTAAAAAGGTGGGAAGGGATGCTGCTTAGTCTTATGCCTAAAATTTTGGTGGATGGTTGGGTCTTGGCCACAGCCTCGTCAACATCAGTGATTTTAAAAATAAACAAATAGCTACCTGTGATCAACTCTTGCAGTTGTTGTTCAGTTCCTACAGCAACTGCAACTGATTCTTGTTCTGAAAAGAACTGCAGTTAAATATGAGACAGATGTCAGTGAGCGTTCTTCTGATGTAAAACTTTCTTTTGCTATCACTGGTTTATGGCATCTGTCTTCCTCTAACATTTCAGTGAATTAATAACTTGATAAGAGCTGAGGAAAACAAACTTCAAAAAAAATCCTGTTGGTGTTAGAGATTGTATCCAAACTGTTGCACAAACCTTTATGTATAAGAAACATGGGATAAATAATGAAGACCAATCACTTTCATGTGTTAAAGGAGGATTCGTTATCATTAAACACAAATTCCTGAGCTTTTTTCTACATATGAGATTCTGGGACAAGGCTGCATATGCCAGAAACAAATTTGCCTTAAATTCTTCTCATTGCTGCAAGGTGGGGGTTGGTAACCTAGGTTACAAGTACACATACAGGCTGGGCGGAGAATGGCTTGAGAGTAGCCCTGAGGAGAGGGACTTGGGGGTGTGTGTTGACGAGAAACTCAACATGAGCCGGCAGTGTGCGCTTGCAGCCCAGAAGGCCAACCGCATCCTGGGCTGCATCAGGAGAAGCGTGGCCAGCAGGTCGAGGGAGGTGATTCTGCCCCTCTATTCTGCTCTCGTGAGACCTCACCTGGAGTCTTGTGTCCAGTTCTGGGGCCCCCAACACAAGAAGGATGTGGAGCTGTTGGAGCGGGTCCAGAGGAGGGCCACGAGGATGATCAGAGGGCTGGAGCACCTCCCCTACGAGGACAGGCTGAGAGAGTTGGGACTCTTCAGCCTGGAGAAGAGAAGGCTGCGGGGGGACCTGATAGCAGCCTTCCAGTACCTGAAGGGGCCTACAGGAAAGCTGGGGAGGGGCTTTTTACAAGGATAGATAATGACAGGACAAGGGGTAATGGTTATAAACTGGAAGAGGGTAGATTTAGACTAGATATAAGGAGGAAATTCTTCACTGTGAGGGTGGTGAGACACTGGAACAGGTTGCCCAGAGAAGTCGTTGATGCCCCCTCCCTGGAAGTATTCAAAGCCAGGCTGGATGGGGCTTTGGGCAACCTGGTCTAGTGGGAGGTGTCCTTGCCCATGGCAGGGGGGTTGGAACAAGATGATCTCCAAGGTCCCTTCCAACCTGAACCATTCTATGATTCTATGAGTTACCTTCTCCCAGGTAACCAGTGGTAGGATGAAAGGTAATGGTCTTAAGTTGTGCCAGGGGAGGCTCAGGTTGGATATTAGCAAAAATTTCTTCTCAGGAAGAGTGGTCAGGCACTGAAAAAAGCTGCCCAGGGGAGTGGTGGGGTCGCTGTTCCTGGAGGTGCTCAAGAACCGTGGAGATGTGGCACTGAGAGACATGGCTCTATCGGCATGGTGGGGATGGATTGGCAGTTGGACTAGATGGTCTTAGAGGTCTTTTCCAACCTTAATGATTCTACAATACTTTTTAACTTATTCTGAACTTCAACTTGTTTCTGTCTCAGGATCTTTAGTAATTTAGTTTTTTTGTTCTTTCTTAGTTTGCTTGAGCTACACTCATGTAATCCAAGGCTCAGAGTAATGCCATCCGACATGCACCAATGGCTCTTTGAGATGCATTCTGCTTCAATTAGCATGTGTCAAATATTTACAACCAGCTTGTGGCCTGCAGAAGAAATTATTCAGCTCCATAAAATGGATGATAAAAATTATCCAAAACTGGAGTAAACTTGAGCCATGAATATATTAGAGAAAATCTCAATCTGTTCATGGACATTTTGTGAGCAGCAAAAAGCAACATGAATCATGTGAATTACTTGCTTTGCATTTTTCACTTACTGATATAGAATGTTACAGAGCTTGGCCCTCTAACCTCTGGTATTAATGCAAGGAAGGGGGTTTTATTTTCAGCATTGTTCTTTTCAGTGTGCGTATTTCTTCCAAACTTTGTCAACACAGATTTTTCTGCCTCCTGCAGGTTATAAGGTAGAATATGTCTTTTGCCTTTAGCAGCGTGTGTGTTGGGAAGGGCAGCCTGGCCAGTCTGTGAGAGGTTATCTCCCAGCTCTGCTGAGATGAAAACAAAGCCTGGCTACAGATCATGCATACTGCCCTTGATTCACACTGAGGGTGTCAATCACTAGGCTAAAATGTCTAGAGGTATATACGTCAGTGTGTATAAGATAATACTGCTTTGTGTTTTACACAGAAGTGTGTTATTCCAATGATGGCAGCATTCCTGGTATCCTTGTGAGCGTGCCTAGGAGTGAATTGCAGTTCCTGAATATAGGTCGGAAAAGGACATTGTTATAACTAGTGTCCTTGATGGAAACTGATATGTGCTGAATTTGCAGAAAGCCTGAGTTCAGTGTCATCCGTTTTCAGTATTTCCCGAACAATTGATTTATTTCACATTATTAATGAACTTTGCAGCAGTTCCACTTGTCAGGCCTACTCTGCAGGGGTCAATAATGAGAGGAAACCTGATGTTAGTGGATCCAGCTTAAGTGATTCTGTCATGCTAACGATTCAATATATCAGGACAAATGTCAGCTCCTTCCAATATGTTAATTCCTCTGATCCTATTTGCATAAACTACAGTCAATGAAATACAAGTTCCCCCTCTAGGATAGTTAATGGAGATTTGTAAAGGATTTTTTTCTTCTAAATTTCCAGGAGGAAATTTAGACCTAGGAGAATGGAGACTAATCCCTGAGCTCCATGAGCAATTTCACATACGCATTTCTTCATAAGGAAGATTGGGATGGTAGTGGTGTAGGAAGTATAAGAAAGACAAAAGCCAACAGTATTTGTTAGTACTTCACAGGAAGGGAGGTTTCTTCATGTTGGGTTTGGGATACGGATTGCTGGTTTTATCTGTACACTTTAATATGCCATGAGTAAGCCTGGACCTTGTGCAAGATGTTCTTGTCACGGTGCTCTATGACTGACTGGGCACATGAGTTGTCACCAAATTAGGGCAAAAGGAATCTTTTAGCCATGGAGAGTGCCAGAGATGGCCTGGGGAAAGGCAGTGGCTCAGGCCAACATCTCTGAGCTTTGGGGCTGCCCTTTGCAGCCTGATGATTGTCTGTGTCTCAGACATGATGGTGGCTCAGTCTCAGTCACTTCCTTCCTCTTGTCCTCGCTGTTGTCTTAGGGAGGCCAACAACATGCAATATCTTTCACAAACGTTTAGACTAATGATTTTTGTTGTTCTAGACTCCAAAATTTGTTTGTTAGACTCTCTGTCCCTCAGGTTGGTGGTCACTAACTTAGAGCAGAGCGGCTGTGGTGCTAGACAGCAAATGCAGGTGAAGTTGAAGGGGTGATAGAGCAAGAGCTGCTATTGTGTGCCAAGACATTGAATGAAGGCATGGGTTCAAGCCTGCTGACCTTGATAGTTCTAAAAGAGCTACTGGTGGCTGTTCTGCCATGGGTCTGTGTGAAAAGCCACTCCTGCTGCTGCGAGTTGTGGTGTGATAGTGTTCATGCATGATAGAAACATAGCAAGTGTGAAGCAAGGCAGAAATAGGACGGAGGCAAGATGTAGCTTCACTTGAACATGAGCTCTTTGAGGAGTGAGTGGGTCCACCTGCGATAGTATTGACAAGGGCTGGACGTCCACTGTACATGATTTGATGAACATTAAAAGTGGGGACATTTCCCTGTGTGTTTGTGAAATAGATGTTACTTGTTCTCCTGTACTCTTTCCTGTGGCTGACATACTGCCTCCCTTGATGCCTGAAGGTGCTCCAACATTTTTGCAACTTAATCCTTTACTTCCACCACCAATTTGAAGTGAGGCACGTATTTAAAAAGTCTTGCTGGAGTCCTCAGTCAGTTCTTGGTATCAAGCAAGATTTCTTAATTCAAAACAATGGCTTGGTATGGTACTTTCCTCCTAATCTGCCCTGGATTTTGACATTATGCTCCAATGTTGTGCAACAGCAATAATAAGCTGCAATACCAATGGTGGTAAAACACCACGAGGGGAAAGCAGCCTTTCCCACAGAGTGTTAAAGTTTCCCAAGACAAAAAAACTAAGTAGCTACTGCTTTGTTTTCTTCCACTTCCTCTGTGTATGAAATCACTGTGATAGATCTGCAGGAAGAGATTTAGTTGCAGATGGCAGAGGTCAGTGTATTGTGTATTCAATGTAGTCAATAATAAAGTCAGGACTTATGCTAACTGAATGCTAATAAGGAATCACAAGGACCTTGGAAAGTCATTATGTCTGGTCATTTGCTTCACAATATTGCTCCAAACAGGCTCTGGAGGCCAATGCAAGGGGATTAAGAAAAAGGTCTGGACAAATAAGGGAAAGCAGAAAGACTAAAAATAGGTTTGCACAAAGTGCAACAGCCCATGGTAAGGACCATTTCCGAGCGCAGTTGTTACATAGCAAAGGAAGCAGTATAACTTCATGACATGGCTTCTGTCACTGAACCCTGTCCTAATCCTCCTTTGTCCCCCTGAGACGGCTGCCCTATTTGCCTGGGAGGCCATGAAGAAGTTGTCCATGTCTAGGGTAAGAGAGACTGCCTTACTACGTTTATAAAACAGAAACAACACAAACTGCAAGCAGTTGCCACAACTGCAGATGAAGTAGACGCAAAACAGAAGGTTCCTGTAGCTGCAGACACTTGGTCATAGTAATTTGTTTTTTGGTCAAAACATTTTCTTGCTGGGATTTTTTGGGAAAACTTCAGGATTTGCTCCGAGCTTTTTTTTTTTTTTTTTTTTTTGGATTGGACTCAAAAACCTTTCAGGCTGCGGTGTGGCTCAAGCTATAACAGTCTTTCATTTTTCTGAGCCAAATATTTATTAACCTTTAGGATAAGTAGTCATTACTTTTCTTCCCCCCCTTGAGATAGCCACAGCAGGAAAAAAAAGTTCAATCTCTAAACCAATCTGGCCAAAGTTACCTTTGAAGGAATTCTTGAGGTAGAATTTTACTGCTGTTCCTCGCCTGTATTGATGAATGAGCGAGACATCTCCTGTGGCGTTACTGAGGTAGTTGGTGAGCACCTGGAACTGTTGCTGCCGTGTGATGTGTGGCCTCTTGCTAGCTCTGTGGTTGATGCTGCAACCCTTACTTCAGCAGGCGATGGCCAGTCCTGCAAAATACCCTGTTCCGCTACTTGGCTATGCGTTATGCTTTCTCTGTGCCACTAGAGCCGGCCTCCACTACTTAATTTATTGCAAATGCCTATAAAATGCATGTAGAAGGCAGATAGGTCTGTCATAAATCTGAAAGAACTAGCTTAATGCTCTTATTGTTTGCAGGAGGAGTCTGCGGGTGTAATGCCTGTGTTTTCATTATAACTTGGTCTAGCAGTAAGAGTTCAGCAGACAAAATTGCTGTTTTCACAGTAGCCTTCCAGTGCAATTACAGAGGAAAGAATCAGTGAGACTGTTCATGTTGCACTGAGTTCCGTTCCTGGACAAGTTTCAAACAGCTTGCAGGGATGCCTTAGTTTTCATCAGTTGTGCAGTAGTGAAGAAGCTCATCTAATTCATAAACACACTTTTCTCAGTGAAGCTATGGCCATAGGTGATACAAAGTAGCTTGAATACTAGCGCAATGCAGCCCAGTGAAGGACGGGTTCTGGTGAGATTCATTCATTTTGCTTTTCAGACAGACTTGAGCAGAAGTCTCTTAGCTACCTTCCTGTCCTTCTCAGCAGCGAGTGACCTTGCACACTTTAAGCATCGCTTGTCTTATTTTTCTTAATTACCAATGAAGAAAACCAGAAAAAAGTATCTGACAGGAACTCATCCTGTCAGTGGTCACCAGAGCTAATGCTAAATATAAATAAGCTGTGGAGCAGTTACTCTGTAACAAATGCCTTCCAGTTTCATCTTCACTGGGGCTGCTCTGGTCCAACACAGTTAAGTCCCCAAATGTCACATCCCTGTTGTGTTGAAAAGCCTGTGGGAGATATCCTCCTGCGCATTCATCTAAAAGGAATAAACAAAATAGGAAAGAGTTGTCCCTTATGTTAACAGCTTTTCTGCTATTTTTTACTGCTCAAAGGAACGTACGCATATTATTCATCAATCCCAAGAGCTCACTGTTTTGATTAATCATAGAATCATCAAGGTGGGAAAAGAGCTCTGAGATCATCTGATCCAACCATAGCAGATCTAATAGTAGACGTAGTGTAGTGACTTGAATATGGATACTTTAGTGCCCTCAGCATCCATACAGTTTCCTTGGAAGAAAGAGTGTGGAGGCTCTGAGTAGCAAAATAACTTGTTTTCAGTGATGTTTTCTGCATTTAGTGCTTTCGTGGATGAGTCCTAGATTGTATTGTGTGGGAAGAGCCATGAGAAGCAGTAATGAACATGCATGTTCTTTCCTTTATTCAGTGATTCTTCATTTGTTAAAGAATTGCAATATTTCAGAGTTCCAACATGTAAAACAATGTGCAATTTTAAGGAATTCAGAATTCTGTAATCAACTGTCTCTTTGACACATGCATGGTGTTGAAATGAGAATGAAGTACTAGCGTCTATAAAGCAGCCAAGATATACAAAGAGGATTGAGGTTTTTGTCTTGTCTTAGTACCTATAATGAAAATGTGGCTGTTATGTCTCAGATGCCTTCTATCTCAGGGTAAGGATATGTTGGCACAGTGGAGAAATCTTCAAGAAGCTCTTGTTCTGTATTTGTTTCCCCATGGGACTCTTGATGACAACACATTGAAGCTTTGGCGATGCAGCTGACTTAAATCTGTGTAGTGTCATTGATTTATAAAAGGATATGATTTGCACAGGCTGTGGTTCCAAACCAATATCAAGCTGTGTATCAACCCTAGGTTAATGCAGAGAGTTATCTCCTCAGTTCAGCGAGGAAGGACTCAAATGGTCATATAAACATTTCGTATACAAACCTGATGAAAATTAACTCTTTGCGATCTCTCAGGTAGGTTTCAACTGTCAAACTGGTTTTACTCCGGGATTTTTCCCCTTCCACCCAGCTCTATGTCATGAAGAAAATATTTCTATCTTACAGTGAAGAAAACACTGCATTGAAACACTGCAAGATGTAAGAGACCACTGCTGGACATCTTGTCTTTATGTGAGCTGTGAATGGAATCGGGTGCAGCTCTCTCAAAAAGCTGCATGGTGTCAAAACGTGCAACGGTATTCATATGCACCAACTTGTGTATCAACACTCCCCACGTGAGATTCTAGAGCAAGTTTCGATTATAGTCCTTTTAAAAACATTTTGGAAATGCTGCTACTTCATGCCTATTGATTTCCTTATTGAAATCAATATTCATATAATGAGGTCTGGAGTGTTTCTGACCCATGTAAATGCAGTGAATTCTTGTGGGGGGAGGGGAACACTTTGGTAATGGCAATTTAGGGATTTATCTTAAACCTGCATGAGATACAGGCACTTCTAGTAAGGCAGAAGATGCTTTGGTATATACCTACTTTTGACCTTGATTACGTAGGCATTTTTAGGGATGAGACAGGATCTTTTATGCAAACACCTAGCAATAAGCAATAAAACATTGAAATAAAATTTATTTCACAAATGCTTCATGGCTCAAAACTGAGTAAATCCTTGAATGATACAGTTGGTCATTGTCACTGCTGCTGGTATACTTAATACCATCTGGCTCTCACTTAAGAGTATGACCTGAATATATGATCTATTTTTCCAAAGGCAGTGGTTTTAGTGGTTGCTTGGCCTCATGGCTAAGAACGTCCAGGTTGTAAGTAGCCTGTGTTTGTCTAGCTTCAGTTTCTAGTAGCTATATATATTTTATAAAAGCTAAAAAATAGTACCTATCTTGTACATACAATGGTACATCTTGTTAAGTGATGGTATTATTCCTTCGTCCTGTCTTACCGTGTTGCTCGTTGCTCTTAGCCCTAAATCTTTGTATGTAGCATGGTTCCTGAAATAGTTTTGTGATCATCTTTATACATTTCTAACTTAAACAGCTAAAAGGATCTGCAAGGAATGGGAGGATCCATGTCTTGCATTATGCATGTGATTTCCTCCTTTGCCACATTTGGAATATTTTCATTGTCAAGAGGTTCAGCGATGGCGCCAGTGCATACCAGGCATAGGAGAGAGCTTGCATGGAACTCATGGTGTAGCGTTCAGGATGGAGTGCAAAACAGATGAGCTTGCAGTGAGTAAGTGCAAAAAAGAGCTTGGGATAATTAGAGGACTGATCTGATGATCATCCCAGGGAGAACTGGAAGAGTGTGACTTGCTTAGCCTAGCAATATTCAGAGGTGATATCATTGTTTCCTATAATTCTATCAGGAGAATAAATTTCTGAAGGAGAGGCTGCTGTCAGCACAAACTCATGGATATAAGCTGTGAACTGATTTCAACTGGAAAATAGCAGACTTCCTTTGTGCTATTTCTTGTTGGGATAATGAGCGTGTTACTCCATCCTGCTGCTGCTGGCTCTTACCTGGGTGTGGAATGGAGCCTGGGTGTGAGCTCTATGACCCTGTTCTGTATTTGCAGTAAAGGTCAGATAGTAACCATGTCGCGTTGATGAGGATTTCTGTTCCAGCAATGTAAGGGTTGTTAAACAGGAACATGAAGGTGGGGACTAGGGTTTTGGTGGCAATCCATGTCTTCTAATCAGAAGGCAGTTACCTAACCTACTGATTGTGGTCTTTGTTCTTGAATTATATTTCTTAGTGAGGTACTAAGCCTTCCTTGCCGTAAGAGTAACTCACACTGCTGTTTGTGAGCAAGGTTTCAATGGCACTGAAAAGGCACGTGAAGGTGTGACGTTGAGGACTGCTCAAAAGATAACCAGAATTAATGGCATACAAAGCTAGGGATGAAATTTGCACCCTTAATGTTGTTCTACCTCTCCATTCTCAATTTTTGGGCTTGTGTTCGTATCTAACACCATGTTGCCTGCTTCTAATGTTTGTGGCTGCGTTTNTTTTTTTTTTTTAAATCTCCTCCCACAGAGCTTGTTGCAGAGCAGTGCTAAGTTGGGTGCAGCCTTCAGGGGTGGATCTGCTGGAGCTACCCAAGAAGTGGGGCCATGCAGCTGGCTTTGCATAGGTACCTATTGAACAAGCCAGCAAAAAAAACTTGCTTTAGAAAGCTGCAAATTGTAAACCTGGGGTTGGTCCTTAAATCTCAGAAATTAAGGGACAAAACTTGCCATAATGCCCTTAGGTATTTTCAAACAGCTTACGAATGTAGGTATAGGTGTTTAATCCCAGAATCCATTTAAAAGGGCTTAAATCCATACATACGTACAAATGATGAATTAAGTGGATCAATTTTGCCTTATGTGTATTCATCACCATACTGTTCATTAGCTGAACAAAGAAAATAGCTTCAAGATTTCAGATCAAGAGTCTATCAAGGCTTGGCAAGCTGAACAACTTATGCAGAAGCGTGGCCTCATGGGACGGGAACGGTCCAGTGTGACCTTGAAAGCATGATTTTGCAGGACAGAATGGGCAGCTGTGTTGTGGCTGTGGGGAAGTGGAGGAGCTTGGCTTTGTTACTTGAACAGGGAAAGCAGAAAAGTACTCTGAAACAGAATACCAACCTACAATGAACTGTGGGAAATGCTAAACTCTGAAAAAAATTCTTAGTTATCTTTTGAATACTGATGATTGTGAAGCAAAGCATTGCTTCAGCCTGGAAAGCAAACTGCTCAAAAGCCTTTTCTCCTATTATTTTCAAGGAGAAAAAGAATATTCTGCCAAAGCACATACACATCAAAACACTTCGCACATAGGGAACTTTATTTAGCCTTGATGCATATTAGGAGCTTCAATTCTTTTTTTCCAGAGATGCTTACAGCTTGCTGCAGGAAAACTAGTTGAGAAGTATTTTACTTGAATGTATCTTAGTAAAGGAGTAGTGTCCAGGTCATGCCTGCCTCTTCCTTGTGTAGACCTACAGCCGCAGAATATCTAAAGCTGTAGATGGCTCTGTTGCTTGGTCTTGTGCCATGTAATGTGGAATATACCAAAAGAGAGATTAGAAATCGTTTAGCTGGCGTGCTGGATTAAGTAAGAAAACAAAGTGACCAACAATTACTTCTGTTACAGTAGTAATAATGCCCATGGGAAGCTTGGATTTAGCTTTTTCAGATAACAGCACAATTCCTGCCCTCTCTCTGGGTTGTATAAGCTTGCTTGGGGGCAGCGCAAGGAGGAAACGGGAAAAAAAGGGTTGAAAGGAAGGTTTATTATTCCTCTTATTGATGGATAACAGCACCACAGGGCTGCGACATATGATTAACTTGCATTCTGATCACGCTTAATTCTTGCCCTGCTTTTAGATTTTTGTCTCCAACTTGGTACTGTATTTATCCAGATCTGAAATGTGGAAAGGTTTTTGGAGAAGATTTTAATGATCTGTAGCTGAAAGAGCCTACACAAATGGAAAGGCTTCTTGTAGCTGAAGCTTCGATGTGACCTAGGATGAAAAGCAATGGAAACCCTTCAGCAGGGTTTAGGCAATTTAACTTGATGAGGCATCAGAGTAAAGTTCACCAGGAAGTTTTTTCTTGGTATTTCCAAGCTTGTTGTTTGAACTAAAGCACAGAAGTAGGTGTAGGTAACTCTGAAGAGTCTATCAAGTGGGCAGGGAACTTCTCCACAGAGCTGGTGGATAAGGTCAGAAAGACCAGCGATGTTATTAATTGTTTTGATGAAGTGCTGCTTCCAGGAGGCACTGAACTTTATCCATCAATACCCATGCTCTGTAGCTGCCTTAGAGCTCAACCAATGGTTCTCCATGTCATTGTGTAATTCATCCCATCATCATCGCAGGTCGGAGCTGTACTTGTAACCTCAGCTCCCAATATGCTGAATTGGCGATAAAATCAAAGTGGGGGGAGAAATATTTTTTACAAAGAACAGACATTACTCCCTTTTGACAAGAGACAAATGTTTCATTCAAATGCTGCATTTCGCATATTGGAAATAGTAATGAATTCTTGTGCACCTTTCTCCCTAGTTCACAATGTCAGCCCCAGGCATAGAGGCACCTCAGGCTTTTCTTACAAAATTAAATTTAATGTTACACCCTCCAGTGGAATGATGCATAAATCAAGTGTTTGATTTGCATGGACTCTACTGAACAGCCCCAATCTGTGCAAATATAAACCCAGTCTTGAATATTATGTCAGGGACAGGAAAAAAGCAATCTAGGGTTTCCAATGAGAGTCTGGTACCAAGTGTAATTCAGGCTGGTATTATGTTGCTCTCATGTCAAGGCTGTTATTACAATTCTTAGGTTTTGCTTCCTTTTTTTCATTTCAAAAGAAAATGTTTTTTCTGACCTTCTTGTGTTTTGGCAAACCAGTGTGTACCAGTGCTATTTATACACTGCTGTCTGCGAGGAGCTGAGATGGAATTGTTGGAAGCTTTTTGTTTTTACTTTGCTCTTAGACAAGTAGTGAGGCTTGCAGTATCTAGCACTAATAAAACAAGGCAAAGCAAAGATACTCAGGATAAAAAATTCAAATGGAAAGAAAAGGATTAGGTGACTTTTCAAACCCTGTTTCAAGAGAGGCCTTCTTCCATATGAGTATTCAGAGCTTGGAGCGGGTCAGCAAAGTTAAGTGATTCAAAGGCAACAAATACATTCAGCTTCAATATGCAAATGCATTCATGTCCAGCATGGCTCAGATCCATCTGCAGGGCTTCCTCACACAGCCAGGCTGTTGGGTTCTGCACTGTTGTTTAATACAGATGTATGTTCTTAATTTCTTCATAGTGATGATCATTGTTTTACTCCAGTGAGTTGTAAATACTGTTCCTCACAAACTCTGCTGAAATGCAGATTACTCTGTGAGGCTAATGTTTGAGATCCTGAGTTTCTCTCTACCTAGTAAAGCTTTTCTATAGTCCTTGTGCATTGACTGTATTGGAATGGAGTTCTCTGTGCACCTAAGTAGGTCAGGTTCTCATGCATCCTCTTTGCCACTTCAGTCTGGGACCTCATCCGTTTTTCTTAGCAAACGCTGCGCAGTGGTACCTTACAGGAATTCACTCTGTATTTCCAAGGATCAACCTCATAGATCTGCTGGACTTAAGGTTACAATACAAAACATGTAAGCAATAACTCTGAAGATCAAAAGAAAATCTACAATTAGTTTGCTGATCTATGATCAGTCTGGATTCTAGCTGAGTGATGTCTTCCCCTCCAAACAGGATTTTGTAGTGTCTGCATGCATGATAATTTACTAAAGCTGCTTTCATTTAGCTTCAGAAAAGAGATCCTGTGTCCATCAGTGCCTTTGAGGTAGATCTGGAGCGTTTTAGAAATGACCTGCCAAATTCTTTGAGGACTCTTGCAGAGGATGTGGATTAGCAGAGTTTGTTTCAAGTGTGGCTTGGACTGTTGCTGCTGACAAAACTTGATTGCTCTAGCACTAGAAAGGATACATAACTTGTAAACTATGTGTTTGTAGTCTGTCTGTTGTCCTGAAGCAGTGTCAGTTTATCTTGATTTAAATATTTTCTCATACATATCACTGCTGGCCTCTGGACGCAGATTTAGACAAACGTCTGGACTAATTGAGTATGGCTGTGCTTTAATGAAAAGCCTTATAATAGTTGTTCAGCTCCTCTAAGATTATGCAGTCATCTTGAAAGACTTGCATTAAAGTGTGGTTCTCTATTTTATAAAGCATTATTGGGAAGCATCCAAAGTTTTATGGTGAACAGAGCCTCTTAGGAGTAAATAAAAGTTTAGTTGCTTTAGGACAGTTCAAATGTATAATCTAGTTGATAACTTGGATACCTAGACTCTTTCATGTGCTTGCATGCTTGCATCATCACAGCCCCGTTCTGTACCCAAGCTTGTATCTGTCAGGAGCATTGTGCATCCTTCTGACTTGTATGGATGACGTGGCTGAGATGACTGTGAGTGTAAAGCCACTAGATTTGAAATTCAACTTATTAAATGTTTTGAAGGTGTTTGAGAGGCAGGCCATGTCTACGCAATTCCAGGCTCCTTAGCTCACTGCTTCTTTCTACTTTTTTTTTTTTTTTTGTTACTGTTTTAAGAAGTGAGAGTTTGGCATTTGGGCTTTGACAAGAGCACCCTTTTGTCAGAGTCTGTGGGACAATTGTTGCTCTGCAAGAGTGAAAGTTTCAGTTCAGAGGAAATGGAAGCTTGACCTAGGGTCTCCAAATGCACTTGGAGATCAGCGCTGGGTCAGATTTCTGTTTGGCATTGCTATGGTTAAAGGAGAATGTGAGCAGTGACCCTTGTTTTATTTCACTTTGTAATAAATAATGCTGGCGGTGGGGATTGTGTTTTAACTGAAGTGGGGGAAAACTGTTGCTTAAAAAGGTTATGTAGGAAAAGCTCAATTTTTACCCTCTATCTGCTAATGTAATACCGTAAGGCAGTGAAGGCTCTCACCCTTAATACAAATGGGGAGAATTAAACCTACTTCAAAGAATAACCCGAATAGCATCCTTGGAAGGCTTGACTTGCCTTGGAGTTTTCTGCTACAAAAGATGATGTAGTTTAGGGAGCCACCTCTCAAGTTGGCTTTAAGTTGGGAACCTTGAAAAAAGAAAATCTCCCCAGCACCCAGCAGCATCCACCACGCAGCATATGATTGAGGCATGTGCTGGTGCCAAATTTCTTTTTGTGGGCAGAGCATTGTCCTTTCTGTTTTTTGAAGTGCTCTTTAGCATGTTGAACTAAAGACTCTGGTTTTTATTGCGTGGAGAGAACTTGACTTGGCCTAAGTAATCTTTTTTTCTCAGCAGTTTTTATTAAATTCTTGTGGCAAATGGCTGCAAGGCTGTTCAGTGAAACAAGCACAAAATACACCTCCCCAGCTAGCTCCACGCCTTTGTATTCAGTCATGAAGACTAATGAATCGGGGACGAATGCAGCGGTAAAATCCAAATGCAGATATTTGCTGTCCTCGCTAATGGGAGAAAAATATAGTACTATTGGCCTAAAGGCTCCAGCTGTGATTTCTTTGTAACTTGGAGTGCATTAAAAAAGCTTCAGTCAGCAAGATAAGTTAATTTTTTATGACCTTTATAAACTGTTTTAGCCTGGAACTCTGGAGCATCTCTTTAAGATTAAATGTTTAAATCCTTTTAGTTCAGGACTGCTAAGCTTCTTGAGGTCTCCTTTGTTTCAGAAGAAACCTCCGATGTCTACAAAGAAAATCTGTTTGTGATGATAATTGTTGAAGTAATGAACAGCTAATGTTGCACTCATAGGTATGTAATGGTGCTTGTCTCTACAAGGCTAATCTCACAGAGAGCTGCTGTTCCCTAATGTCAGTTTCCAAGGTACGCATGGCCACCAGAGACTGTTCCCTCTGCATACTGGTGGAGGAACATTGAGTTGTCACCTGTGTCATTAATTTGACCTGCTACAGCTGTTTTAGGGGCCAAAGACATTGAAGAAAAGGACACGGTGTGAGGGTAAAACAGGGCTGCTTTGAGCTATTACACTGAAACCTAAATAAAACCTAAATAATAGGTAAGAGCATGGCTAAAATATTGAGTAGGTGACTTCGCTGTTGGCAGCTCAGCTCTGTGCTGCTGTCTTCGTTTCAGTGTGTCTTTCTGCATATTGGCGTACCCTCTTCTTTGTTAAAGAATGGATTACACCTCTGAGATCAATGTCCCCAGGACAGACTGCTGCCTTTCAGTGCAGCTTATCTCCTCTGCATGCAAAACTGTTCACTCTTTGGTGTATGGGTTATGTAGTTTGTAAGTTAAACTATTTCCATTTCCCTACAGAGTGCACAAAAGAACAAAAGCAAACCCACAGCAGCAGAAGACTGTGTGGGCTTGAGGTACTACATGCTATGTGTTTCCCCTGCTTAGGGAATAAGTTCAGCTCAAGATTCACTGCCCAGAGTTGGATGCCTACGTTGTAATTCCCTGAGTGCTTTACCAGGTCTGACAGAATTAGTTTTCTAACTTGAAATAGTGTCTTTAATCAACAAATGGTAAAAAGGGGGGAAAACCACAGTGATGGAAGAAAATGAGCTGTTTCCTTGTCTGACCAGAATCTGAGATAGAAATGAGTCTAGTAAAGTCTAATATGTTTTCTTCTCACTACATCAGTTCAGTGAAAGACATTATTTCACATATAAGCCTTCTCTTGCCCAGTTCTCTATGCTGAATGTTGAAGCAGGCCAGCCTAAACAGAAATGTTTCTGGTCTTGCCATGTTAAGCTAGGTGCGATGAATTCCACTTGTTCTTTGTGGTGACTAAAATGATGAGCAGCTGTTCTGGAGTGCATTTAATTGGGTCAGGCATGAATGGTGCAGGATTTTCTTTCATTTAGCTGTATCAGCTTGTTGGTGTATGAGGTTATATTTTGCTATCTGTTGTTACACAATTCAGAAATAATATCTGTATTAATCACCTAACTTCCAAGTAATTTAATTTAGTCGGTACTATGAGATTCCTGCTTTTTGTTGTTGTAGGAACCAGTGGTTGCTACTTAATTCAATTATTGGCTGTTTATACCTTGATATCATCATTTGATGATGCACCAAATTGAAAAATCCAGTCTAAGTGCAGAAATCAACTCTGAGGCTCTACACAACACTTGCAACTTGTGAATGTTTTTGTAGAAATAGGGTTGTTCGGGGAAGTTTCTTTAGGTGTTAATTAGCATACAAGAAGTATCTCTGAGTATAACTGATTTAACCAGGCATGACTGCTGCTTATAGTTCGGGGCGGGGGGGAGGGTTCTTTAGAAAGCTGAAGACCAAGAAGAAATGTACAGCTGCATGATTTTCTGCAGAAAACTCTAATTTCTGCACGCTGCTGAACAATACAAAATGTGTTATTGATCATATATGTGATTGGATGGAGGTTAGTGGAGGGGATGCCCTCTGTAAATTTCCTTTGATCCTGCTAAATGTTGTTACCAGTGTGCTACAGGAAATAAGTGAGTGTAATGATTTTAGAGTGGCATTATTGTTGGCTACAGCAAAGATGAAACACTGCCTGTGTTCCCTTAGCAGACTTTACTGTAGTGCCACCATGAAAGATCTGAAGATCATTATTTACTGGAAATAAAAGAACAAGGCAGAAATCGATTACTACAACACTAGATTTATGTCTCCGTTGTACTCTATATACATCTCCTATTTGTTCTAACTTCATGGAAGGATATTTAATACATAATGGAAAGAGGCTTTTGCTTTTGATTTATTTTTTGTTTATTATTTTTGGCATTCCTTGGAGAAATTCTGGAAATCAATACTTGGATGTGTGTGTGGATGCAGGTAGTGGGAGGCAGTGAAGTCTGATGCATCTGTGCATCTTTGCACTGATGTGAAGATCTGACAGACACAGAACTCAGTTGTTTCTGTAGAAAGTACTCAGACTAGGAGGGGACAAAGTTGTATTTTACCCCTCATTTATTTACATACAACGATCCAAGAAGCATGGGTAGATTTGGGTGCATGACTTAAAGCTGGAAAAATAGTCCCGCTCCTTTTGTCCTCATGTCTGAAACGTAGAATAAGGAATTTGAATACCTTTGGTTCAAATCACAATAACAGTGAAGATTCTGTGTGACCTCTCAAGTTCTCCAGCATGTTGGTTGTGTGGAATAGCACTGGGTTTCGCCCAGAGAAAAACCTGTTCTTCCAACTCATGGGCCACTCCTAACCCTGTACTTGCATGGCAATGTGAAGCATTACATGCTCCCCTTCTAATCTTCACAGATTACTCTGTGATGAGGGAAAAAATGATGCTGCTTCCAAGGCTGAAAGGTTTATTCCCTTATGACTAAAACCAGTATGAAATAGAGCAGATGCCCATCAGCAATAGTTAGGTTTGCTTCTGTGCAATGCTGACCAGCAATAGCTCGGATTATACGTATCCTCTCTGGTTGTGCTGTTCGGAAAACGCAGCTACCTTTCTAAAACATCTATCAATAACAATTTCTAGCTGATGTATAGCTTTATGAAAAAGAGTCAGCATCAGCTGAAGCCTAGCAATGCATCTCCACCAGGGCTTCCTGGAGCAGAGCGATCAATATCCTCAGTTAAGTTTATGAGGATGCCGTGAAACCCTCTAAATGCAGTGGCATTCTCTCCAACCTTTCTTGTAGCCCATCAATTACAGACTAAAAGGTCAGTCTTGCTGTAGGAAAAGTCTGTCTTCAGTAAAGATTTTCTTCTTTTCCTGCTCTGTGGGGGTGGAGGGTGTTTGTTTTGGCAAGAGCTGTTCCTTTACAGAAAACCTTGCCAGAAGAGCCTGAGAAAAATCCTTTTCGCTGTTCCAGTCTCCTTGCTCTTCCATCTCTGAATCCTTTCTGGTAAGTCATGGATGTTTTGCAGCTTGTGATCGTCCACGCTAGATATTGAGAGAGCCAGAAATGATGCACAATCCGTACAGAGCTGGCAGGGAAAAAACGCAGCTCAAGGCACATACCACACTACACTGCTAGCAGTTCTGTGTCTCGCAGTCAGGCCTTCCGAAATGATTCTGATCTTTCCTTAAGAACAAGGTTACAAAGTCAGCTGTGGAGGGAACAGCAGTCCTGTACCTGCCTTCATGTTCTCTGGGCTCTTTCAGTATGCAAAGTTCCTCCCCTAGAAAACTTCTCTGAATGTGTCAAAGCAGCTGCTCTGCTGGATGTGACTGGATGCTCCTGTGCTCCAGCTCCAGGCAAGAGGCTTCAGCAGCATTGCGTGTCTCATCTGCTCCACAGCAGAGCTGGCTGAAAACTTCTATTCCATTAATGGCCAGTTAGTTCAAAAGTGGTTGCCATTGGCTTAGCTCCATTCACCCTGGTGCTTTGAGCCTGAGTAGGAATGCTTTGGCTATTGCTGAACACTTCAGGATGGTGTTGTCTAATGTATTGAAGAGCTGTCTCCAGATGCATATGGATTCACATATATTTCTAAATTAACTCCCAAATTCAGCAAATGATAATGGGGTAGGAGGAGTAGAAGAAATGCTAACTAAGCTTGAAAACTGCTGTAGGAGTGAGTACCTTCCTCAATGAGAATAATCCAAGTCTAGCAGATACAATGCCTGCTGAAAGACTAATTCCAGCCCTGATATCTAAATGAAAGCTTGCTGGACAGAGTCAAACTAGCCTGGAGAAAACCTATGGGAAATCCTCCACATTGGGCTGGATGTCAGCGCAGCAATTATGTTTTTGCTTTTTCTTTTTTCCTGTTGTTGAGAAATAAATGGTTCTGTCTGGTAAAACACCTTATAGGACTGTGACAATGTCCAAGGCAGTTTTGCTCCCACACCTGGTGGGTTTTCAGCCGTGGTCTTCATCTCCATTCTAAGGACAGTTGTCAGACTGGCATAACAGATACCTGCTAAAGGCACTGGGGACACCCTACCATGTGGAAACCTTCTTCCCAGGACACTGGCACTGACCTGCTGGGTTTCACGCTTTTCATAATGTAGCAAAGCTAGCATGTTTCAAGGGAGCTCTTATTTTTGGAGGAGAATCCATTCAGAAAGCAGAAATCACACGGTGGCTCAGGGAACCGATCACACAACTTGAGGGCTGCATTTGTAAGTGAGCATTTGTGAATTCTCATGCCCTAAATGTTGGTTGTTTGTAAGTACTTGAAGGTATTAATCTGAATAATGGATATTTTCAGGAGTTGGGATTAATTTTCTTCTCAAATAAGGCAGTAATTGAAAATGAACACTGTCATAATAATTCACGTTCGCAAGCTGCTGGTAGAACTACTTGCTCTAATCAGTGAGGCTGCATTGTCCCCGCACTGATGTGGTTCTGTTGGTATATACCAGTGCCTTCAAACAGCAAGTCCTTGCCCATGCAGTTTTCATTGAGCTTATCTGCTTCTGTAATAGAAGGGGAGGGCTCTGTTTTTGTATTTGTGATGTTAAAACGATTTGTTTTCTGTGGTGCAAATCCAGTGGTTAAGTTTCCATTCACACAGCACCCTGGGACTGCCACTGTGCTTTCAGAACATGCTCCCATTTTCAGAATTGGCCACTTGTGCTCAGCATTGACTGCGGCAAGAACATAAGCAAATGCTAAATGCTCTGTGCAGAGCTAAGGCATGTTTCACACCTGTAATGAGCTCCTCAGCTGAGATGAGCACTGCTGAGCCCTGCATCTTGGGGCCAAAGTCAGTGCCCAGGTACTGCAATGTGTCCTTCAGTGGATGTTGCCGCTTTTTCTGCGCAGGCATTGGGGGCTGCAAGGTCTGTAAACACACTTTTGAAATGGAAGTACTGATGTAGCTTTTAAATATAGTAGGAAAAATGGGCAGCAGGCACTAGTTGGTGGCATAGATGTGTTGTGTTGTCTTTAGTATACAAACATTGTTTGAGAGGAACTCAAAGCAAGTGCAACACGTTTTCTAGCAACCAGCCTCCTGTAATAGCACATGGAGCAGGACAAAGGCATCCCTGCTCTGAAGAGCATGTCAGCCAAGGTTCTGTTTTTCATCCAGATGCTCAGGAAAGAAAACAAAATGCCACTGTAGCTGCCCCTGACCCCTGTTGCTGCCTAAGAATGGTGGGGTTTGCTGCAGGGTGGGTCCCTGAAGAAGAAGTGCTGACCTGGGAGCAAGGTGTGCGTGAACGTGCCTGTCACTGCCTCCCCCTGCTCCCAAGCATCCTGCTGAGCACAGAGGCTCCCTGACATCCTGGTCGTAATGCAAAACGTTTTATAAATAAGTAGTAATGCCAGAAAAGAGTTAAATGCTTCGTATGCTAGATTTCAGTGATGAAGCCTCCGATTAATATAATGAAAAGCCTGGTTTAATTGCATTACCTTCCATTAGCTCCCCTCCTCTTTTTTTTTTTTTTTTTTTAATAATTGTTTCTAAGGCTCTGCGTCCCTAATTCCTGCTGGGGCTTTCATCCCATGTTTATTCAAGTGAGATTTCTGCTTTCAAAACTGCACCTTTCATCAATCTCCTATTAATTAGCTAAATGCCGCATCGTATTATACATTCATGCATTTGGTCGAGCGTGTGCCAGAATGAAAGGAGAGCCCCTGGTCTGCCTGGGCTCCTCGCTGGAGCCAGTCATTGGTATTCCAGGATAAGTCTGCTTACTGTAATTTGAAATTGGTCTGCCGTCCCATTAGGAATCTGCCTGATCGATACCAAGTGAATTAGAGTTTCAGTGATCTGATTAACTCCCCATTATTTTCTACCCCGGCTGATTTAGAATGCATGATGAGACAATATTCCAGTTTCTTTGCTTTATCCCAGTTTAAATGAAATATAGACATCTGAGGAAGCAGTGGCTGTGCATTTGATTTGGCTGTGCTGTAATAAAGTCAAACACTGTGAGCACCTGCCTTGCTGTGACAGCTGGGAGCAGGGCTGCTGCGTGGTGCAGAGGGGCCGTGGTGTGCCCCCAGTGATGGGCTGCCCGCGGCAGCTCGTGCCTGGCAGGCAAGCGAGGGGAGTGGGAGAGAGATGCTGAGTTTCTCTGCCCCTGTGGGATCTCTGTAGTGAAAGGGAAGGGGGCTGCGAAAGTCTCATTGCGGGTGGCTAGGCTGTAAGTCCTCCATCTGAAGGACAGGGGAGATTATTTTGTATTGGCAGCTTGTAGACGCGATCCCTACATGGATCTTCCAGTTGTTGTTTTAATGCAAGTGCCTAACAGTGTGAAGAATTGTTCTTGTCGGTTTGGGGACTTGGAAGATGGTTTTAAGGAGAAAGGTTGCTGGCTTTGGTTCACATGCTAATTTTGAAATTATGCTAATAGGTCCTACCCACTCGTCTCTTATTTTTAAATTTACTTTTCCTGGATAAAAATGCTGAGTGTTTTTATAGCACATTCCCTTGGCGGTGCACATTAATACTGACTTGGGGAAACGAGCAGAAGAGCAATTGCAGCTTGCTGCAGAGACCTGTACAGCCCAATAACCCTCCTGCCTGTCTCCTGCAGGCTGAGGAACAAGTAACACAGTCAGAGCAGACTGCCCGTGCCATCACCAGGGGTGTTCCAGCAATGCATTCTGACCTAAAGGACTTGTCTCTGTCATGTCAGGCCTTGCCAGCTACATGTGTGAGACAAAAAGGGCAAGCTTTCAAGTCATGCTTAGATACTGAAAAAGAGGATTTGCGCTGAAAGCAGAAGTTTATCTGTTTTAAGATTTACGATGTTAACCCAGCACTAGATTAGAATTACCAAATGTTTTAAAAATCAGCAAATGCTTCAGAGGAAGTTGCAGGTGCCTTTGTTGTGAGCGATAGTCTTGTTTGTATTCCCCTTCAAGCTGCCTTGGAGCCCTGGCCCCTTTGTAATGTATTTCAGGACATAAAATAATGTGCAGTGCTGCACATTTTGTGTACTAATAGGCAAAAAATGGGTCATAATCTGCTTAACATGTGCAATGAGTATATTAATATTAATTTATATCTTCTGCAAATTAATATAGATTTGCTGACTCGTACGTGTGTAATACATAAATACATACATAAAAGTTTAATGAGGGCATATTCTTGTATCTCCCACCACTAATGTTGACACTTTTAGTGTTTCTTCATTGCTGCTCAATAGACAATTGACAGTTGAACAAGTGAGAAAGGAAAATGGAGAAGGTGCTCAAGTGCTGAGAGTTTGACTCATCTCTGGGAAGAGAACCTGGAAACCTTTTGACTTTGAAGCTTCAGTCTCGTCTGCTGTCCAATGGGACAGCAAAGCTCTGTGCATCACCCACTAGAGGGTGACAGAGCCTAACACTAGGACACCGCAGGTGACAAGCTACCCCAAGCATGGAGTCATGTGCCCTTGGCGGCCTCCTGCCTGCCTGGGCCCAATTGTGAGGCTGAATGTCTGCAGGTCTGTTGGCATGCGTCATCCCTGCAGGTTTTAGGTGAACTCAGCAGATGTCCTCTGCTGCTGTCCTGTGTGTGGGGCGTGTGGGGAGCAGCTGTGCCCACCCTGTAGATGTTCACTAAACACTGAGATGAAGGCTTTGTGTCTCACTCTTGTGCTGAGGTTCCTGTGGTGTCTCCAGGCTCATTCAGTGGGGCTGGGTCTTGGTTGACTGAGATAAACAGGAAAAAGTTCCTGGAGAAACATTGTGTGTAGCTTAAAGCTCAGTGCCATAGGCTGATGGAGCATCTCTCCACACCTGAGGAGAGAGCTGGGAGGGGGAGGAAGAAGCGTCTGGGACCATCCATGTGAAATATGGTGATAAACTAGTGGTGAGCTAACGAGATAATCTGAAAGGAAAGTGTTGCAGTGGCATGAAATTACAGCTTTAAAGGGACTTCAAGTTCTTTGGAAATTATGGAATCCCTAAATAAAAATGTTGCAGGATTTACAAAATAATGGGAGTTGGAAGTGACCTGTAGAGATCGTGTAGTCCAACTTTAGAATAAGTTTGTGATGGATTTTGGATGTGATTTACTACTTCACTGTTTTATTATTATTTCTGAGAAACCCATCTAGAACTCTATTAATTAAAACTCAGCCTGATACTTTGGCTTCGTAAGATTTAAGAATTAGTGGGATTTTATCTCATTAACGCATTTACTGCAGTGTTCGTCCTTTTAATTAAGCATTAAGTCCCTCTGAGGTGAGTTTTATCATCCCACAATGCACCTGGGCTTTGACTATTTGTCTAGATCTGCATTAGGGGATGACAGCTGCGTCGGAGAAACCTCATCACCCAGGTCTGCCTTCCTCTGGTTCGTGGCTGGTGCTCGGTCAGGTAACTTTAGCCCAACAAAATTTATGATGTTGGAAATTGCTGAAGAGCACCTGGTGACTGCACACAGAGCACAGTGATAAAAAGGTGTATGGTGAGCACGTAATTGCGCCAGCAGCTGCAGATACCATCCTGTTGGAACAGTTTTTGTGGTATGGGCACGTGTAGCGGGAGCTAAGGTGATATCGTCAGCCTATTTCAAAAAGCTGTTTTGCTGTCACCAGGTGGCAATGTAACAATATTTCGTCATGATTTTAGCTTCATACATCACTGTCAACTCATTATATTCCGTGTTTTATATAAACCTCTGCTGCATTCTACCAAAAAAAAAAAAAAAATCAAATATCATTTTATTTTGATGCTGTTGCTAAGTCCTTTATTTAAATAGACAGGTTTCAGAAATGCAGGATTGAAGAAAATAATTTGTATGGGTGCCATCCTGGCAGGTCAGCCCCCCTAATCCAAAAGACAGCTGTGGGACTTATTGTGATGGTGGTTGCTATTAGCATCAATAGGTGAATTATTTGCTGGTCTTCTGTAAGTGCTCGTTGACTGTAAAATGCAGGAGTAGGGCAGCAAAACGGATTTTTCTGTTTTGCTGAAAAGAAAGACTGAAAAGCCTGAAAAAGGACAATTTGTTGATACGAGTCAGGCTAAGCCTTCAGAAATGAAGCAAAGTTGCTCCTCTTTGCCTAAATGGTATTATTTTTGACTTAGTGAGCAAAGTGTGTGTGATTTAACATGCTAAGACTTGATGAGTGTGAGACATTTAGAAAAAAGGAACAAGATGAGCTCAGGGCTCCCTAACTATCGTGTTGAAGCTGGGTACTCCTGTGTTCTCCAGTTACAAAAGGATTAATTGGTATTTCTCTTAGCCCTAACAAAATATGCTTGTAAAAGTAACCAATGCTTGAGAAAAACAAACCTGGGCATGCCACAAATCTTCTGTGTGCAGAGATAAATTACATTTATATAGTTTAAATATAACCCCCCTTCCTTTCCTTTTGTCGTTGTTTGTCCCTGAGGAGCTTAACAGCTGTATCATCTGCTTTCCATCCATTCTTATGAAATGCTGCTTGAGTTGTTTAGAAACAATTTTTGGCTGTTTCTTCTAGAAATGTTATTTATTTTAAGTCTGATGTAAAGACAGAATCTAGGCAAGCAGAAAACTAAAAGCAGAGATAGCTACAAGGTTATCCCGGTTAAAAGGAAACGAGTAAGAACCAACAGCTTGCAGTCAGGTAGATGAAGCAAAAGAGGACTGGGTTTCCTATAACGGGGATGTCCAAGCAGTGATGACAATCTGAGCTTAAAAACAGGACTTTGGAGAGGCTCGTGAGTGGCAGAGGTAAGACAAGTCTGGGAGCTGTAGCGCAGGGGGTTGCTGAAGTGAGAGGTTGTAGGGACATGCAAAGTGTTAGCAGCTCAAGGGTCAGTGGTGGTTGGGTGCCTCGTCTTTTAAGCTGTTGGAGAAACACAGCCAGCTGTGCTGCTTTCTCTCTCAAGTTGCCATTTCGCTTCTGTCATCCCAGCCTCAAGTACAGATTGGCTCTTTTGGGATGAACTGCAACTGCCCATCGTTCTCTCCCTGCTCCTGCACTTCAGGACAAGTACTACCACGTGAAATTCCCCAAACCTCAGTTTTCTCCTGAATAGGCAACTCTAAAGCTGTCCTCTCTGTGAGAGTGATGAGATTGCACTGATTGCAGGGAGGTGGAGGTGGAGGTCCAGGTGTTAGGGACTCACCCCATCCTGTTTAAAGAGATTATCAACCCTGAATATAATCTGATGAGAAGTTTTCTCTCCCTGCCTTGGTAATGAAAAATCACCTATTTTTCTGACAAATTAAAAGAAAAGGTTTTTTATTGTATGAGAAATACAGCCTAGCACTCTGAAGCAGGGTGCGGGAATCACCTTTTGATCCCAAATACGGGTGTTCAAGTTGGTAAATTTAATAAAAAAGATAAAAAATGTGGCAGCGTTTATACCAAAAGCAATAAACTCTGATTAGATCTCACTGGTTTGGTATTGAAGTCTCTTTGGGTTGCACGGAGGTGAGAGCTTTGGGTGAGATAATAGCTTCAGACAAATGCTGGAGAGTATGAAGTTTAAATAACCTTTCAGATCTCGCATTGTTTAGGAAATTAAAATAATCAAGTATGCTTTCTGTCACTGTCCCCTGTGTGCCTAGCTGTCCATGCCCCTTCATCATTCATTATCCCATAATGGGGGATATCTCTGTACTTCTTCCATCACACAGCCTGGCTGTCTGCATGCTGTGAATATCTCCATCAGCTCGTTTTTATTAGTGTTTAAAACGGCAAAGGGACAGAAGCAAGTAATCTGGTAGCATCAAAATGTTGGAGATGCTTTTGTCATTTGTGTCTTGCTGTAGTCACTTGGTACTGAGAAGAACACAAGGTTAAGATGTGCAACAAGGTTCCCCCTCACTTAAGCTCGTTATGTGTTTATCCTAGTCTAAGCTGGTAAATAGTGAGATACTAGGTTGAATGAGGGGGACCTGTTGGGTGCCCCCAGCCCAAGTGCTGCCTGTGTTTCCCCTGGTAGAGTTTGTGATCTGTGAATGATGCTAAAATGGAAATTGCGCAAAGAGCCTGTACAGATATAACACCGTAACCATGTCAAGTCGCCTCTTACTGAGAATAAGGGGGAGAAAACAGAGCTTCAGGGGTTTTTATGAAGGTAGTTGAGGGGCCCTCTGTTCTGTTTGAAATTTGAAGGCAGATGTGCAGTAGCTAATATCAACACTTAAGTCAGTTTCCTTGTACCTCAGTCAAGGTTTGGACAACAATAAACTCAGCCTGCCTGCCTGTTCCTGTTGTGTCTATTACATGATGTGGATGAACATGCAGAATATGGTTAGAAATTTGTTTTATTCCCTTTGCTTTGCAGAAAAAATCAGTAAGCATGCAAAATCCTGAAGTCCCAGGCTAATGTACTCCAAAGCCACTTGCTTGGGTGAAAGGCTTCCTTGTGTCCAGATAAGTACTTGAACCTTTGCTCCTGTACAGCATGATCACAAGCCGTTGTGCAGTTGTTTGTTTGTGCAAAGCACCAGCAGACAGGTGGTTGCTTGTTGGAGGGCAGGGATTTCTTCCTCTTGTCTGAAAAAATGCACTGGGGAGAATGGAGAGTAGGGATGGACAAAGAGAAACCAGCTTGTTCTGAAGTGCCCAGGCCCACAAGAAACCACGTGCAGAGCATGTTCATCTTATAACATGTATGGATGTTTGTGTTGTGCCTACTTGCAAAATGATTTGTGTTTGAAGATCCGCCTCAGGGCAAGGAGCCTCAAAGGCTGGGAGCAACGTCTGTACATCAGGAGCTTCTTGGCATTAAACCCCAGAGCTGCAAGTGGCAAATCCCCTCCCCTATAGTGTCTGCAGGAGCAGAAGTCCTAGGATGATGATAGGGGATGTGTGTGTGAGGGAGAGCAGCCCTTGTGCAGTGCTGGGTGTCTGGTCTCAGCTCCCAGAGAGGTCTCTTTGCACTGTCAGGTGCGGTGCCTTGAACAGAATGGATGCAGTCTTCAATTTCCTAGACAGCATCAACTCCATGTTTTTTTTTNTTTTTTTTTTTTTAAAGTGTATTGCTGTTTAAGTGCAAAAACAATCTTAAAACAAGAAATGCTTGCCTGGGAAGATAACGTAATATGAAGTGATTCTGAAAGTCACTCATAAAGGACAGGATATTAAAGCAATGAGCCAGGGGCAGGGGAGGGGCAGGCCATTAATCCATTGATCTGCTATTTTGAAGACACGTGCAAAATGGTTCTCCTGCAATTTGGATCCCTTCCAGTGGAAATGTTCTCTGCTTGAGAAGTAGAGCTTGGCCTGTCCTGCCCCCAGCTCCAGAAGGCAGCCTGCCTGTGCCACAGCTGGATGAGAGCCGACCTGCAGGTGTTTCTGCAGGCTTGGCACTGGGATGTCTTGGGTTTTGTATTAGAGCAGCAAGTAGTTTAGTGGTGGGGTTGAGGATTTACTGCGCTGGATGCTGAGCACCCAGGAGGTAAGATGGATTCCTGCTCACAGCCTGTGTAGGCAAGCAGGACCAAGGTCACTGCGGCACCGTGGGTTGCTTTTAAGGATGTGGGATTGCTGAACCTGTGAGAACCTGTGAGAGACTTGTCTGAGGTGACTGTGGTGGTCCACACTGCAGTCCCAGCAAGTATCAGCTCTGCTAAGGCAAATGTGCTGTGTCCCCAACTGATGTGTGGCAAGCATCAGGATGGCAGCCCCTGCTACCTTGGAGGGGGGCTTGGCAAGTAGACAGGGATGGCGAGGATCTCCAGCACTGCTCTATTGCCTTTTTGACTATTCTGTTTGGTTTGTTAGCGTTTGGGCATTCTGCATTTCTCGTGAACCTGATGAAGGACAGAGAAAGGGAAATAAATACTTTGATTGCAAGTGGTTCTAGGGAATAATGCAGGTAGTTTGCCTTCAGGAATCAGTAAAGATTTATCATTGCAGATGCTGAAAACTTCTGAACATAAAAAATAGCTGTTCAGTGTAATGTGTTTCTTACACAGGTAACAAAGTTGGTGTCATCTTCATCTATACCTTCATACAGCTGTACAGAATTCACACATCCTGAATACCTCTGAGGCTGTTGGTAGGCAGAATTCATGGCAGTTGTTGATTATTTTCTCATTAATCTGAAGGCAATGTGGCCGTGTGCTCAGGTCACGTCAGCTATCTCTGCTGTACTGAGGTCACTGGGGTAGCAGCGCTGGGAGCGGGGTGAGAGCAGCTGCTTCTGTCCAGCTTTGGTCAGAGCGGAGGGAGTTGTTTCACTTCATGTCCTAGGAACCATGAAGATGTGCCTTGGTCACAGCTGCGGTGAAAGAGTGCTTAACTTGATTTTGCAAGTTTTGAATGCAATGGTATCAGAGAGAGTGAATCTGTACAAGCTGGGCTTCTGTTGTGTTTTTGGCTGCTGTGGATCCTGTAAGGTAGAGAAAGTGGAGCTGCTATGAGCATGCCTAAGTTGGCTGATGTGGCTGCAGCCCTGTGAGGTTTGTTGGTTTCTGGTCTCCAAACTGGCTGCGGGCTGGGTGTGTTGGTGGCACACAGCAGGGTAGGTGCGTGCTCAGCTGCAACTGGAGCTTCCCTTCCCTCCCCTAACAATTAGGGTCTGTATAAAAAGATGAGCCTTTGAAAATTAAGTTCATAAATACTTGAACAGCAGATATAAAAAGCTTTTATTTTTTTTAAACTGGCACTTTTTTTGTAAATCTGTCTGTATGAAAAATATTCCTAGCCAAGTCTACACATAGAAAAAGCTTAAAGTTATTATTAGGCATATAAATTGACTGCTTTCTCATTTATATGCAGGCAAATTTCTTTAATTTATTAATCTGATTTGCATGTAAAATTATGGCACTCATTGTCACTGAGAAGTCTCATTTCAGGAAGGTTTTATAAAATACTCTAAACAGGAGGGGAAGAAAATATGCAAGTTTTCTTTCAAAAATGTTCACTCACACAAAAAACAAACAAACAAACAAAAAAAAAAAAACACATTGCTATCAGGGAAAAAAGTTTACAAATTATACCTATTGCAGCAATCTGTCAATGGTTTCAAAATCATCTCACCAATATCTATTTTGTTTGCTTATGTATAATTGAGAATGGAGGAAAGAGATTATTTAACTAAAGTTGCAAAGTTCACAAGGGGAAAAATGGCTTAGAGGAACTGTTCGATGGTAATGTAAGAAGACACTTAATTAACTTGGGCTTCATTTAAACCAGTGGTGTAAATCTTTTCAAAATGAATCAAAGTCTTTGCTGAATTATGTCTCGGCTGAGTTTTACAGTCAAAAGGATCTTAAATCAGTAAGACCTGTCACGGAGAGCACTGTGTAGTGTTTTCACATTTGCTGCAAGCTCATCCGCTCTTGGACTTGAAAGTCTTTTTTCCCCAGGTCTATTTGCTCCAGCAACAGCTGGCTTTCTGAGGCGGCACATTAGCAGCTCACAATTAAACAGCATTCCAGCTAATTCGAGCTTGTGCAGATGAAGAACATCAATGGCAGTGTGTTTCCTCCCTCCTCTCTTCTCTACCCTCTGTTTGTTCAGTTCTAAAAAAGAAAAAAAATACATATTTTAACTGCTCTTTGGAGACGTTGCTGGAATTTTCTCTCCACTGTGATGTCCAGCTGAGAAATGGCTCTCGGATCCTGCTGAGGCAAAAGGAGAGAGCACCAGCCCGCACACGCTGCAGATGTGCGAGGGGGCAATGGCAATTAAAGAGCATATGGTCAACAATAAATCTGTACAGTAGTGCCAGCCCATCTTAATCACAAGACTAAGACTAATAGCCTATCTGTACAAGTAGCATGCTAAATTTCCTATTACGTTTACTAGCCTTCATATATCTGTATCTGTATGTTTATCAGAGCGTCTTATGTGATATAGTATATGAAGTGAAGGAGGATTTATAGTACAGTTTGTGTAAATAGACCTGATAAAAACTGCAAGAAAGGGTGTGATAAACATTAACATCTGGAAAGACGTATGTCACTGGAATAATGCGCAGCAAATAGCCATGCAAACGTGTGAAGGGACAGCAGAACGGAGCCTTTATCTCAGTAGAGCTGCAGTAGGCAAGCTTTTTACTAACCTGGGCTAAAATCTAGTCTGCAAGGTTTTCATCTCACATCCAGCATTGTGGAGGCTTCATGGCATATCATTGTTCACATGCTGCTTTGAGTTTTTCAGATTGTTAGTAAGGTTTATTTTGGGAATATTCTTTATGATACTGTTTGGGGACTGCTCTGTTGTGCTCTGAACACATGTGCCTTGGAAAGACTGAGGAGTCCCACCAAAACAATGAATTGATTTTCCCAAAATATATAAATATTATGAAATGAGTGTCAAACTGTACCATGACCAAGTATTAGGGTTTCCTGATATTTTACATTTTCATTGATGATGCAAGAAGGCCATCATCCTCACCAGGGTTAGCTTTTGGGCCCTTTGGAAATGTGGATGTACACCAGAAGCAGTCAGCCAGCTTTCCTTCACCTGGGGCTTGTTTTTTGGCCTGATCCTCCTCTGCTCAGAGCTCCCAGGCATGCCTCTGTCTGCATTTCTCATCTGCACAAGTAATGTTTTCTGGAAGGAAATGTAATGCATGTGCAAAACATTATCAGAAGTGCAAGGTGTCCTTGTGCTCGTCACAGGTAATAGTCATACCCCGTTTATAAGCTTGTCTGGGTGTAGCAATGCCAGAGCTGCTTTGCAGAGAATGGGATTGTGGCCAGTTCAGAAGTTGGGAGAATGCTGGTCAGTGCCTGTTGGAGACACACTTCATCTGACAGAAAAGATAATAGAATTGCTTCTTTCAAATCAGCTCTTAGAACTTTTTGACTTGATGGTTCAATAGATACGGAATTATTTATCGGCCTTGCAATACATGCCATCTCATGGATCCATCGTGCATGACATGCCAGAACGATGTTTGCTGCTACTCTGCCACCAAATGTTATGGTTGACCTCAACCCTTCTTAAATGGCTACAGTAAAAGAGGATAAAATGAGAATTCCCCCTGTGCAGAGCCCATTTGGTTGAGCATCACAGGTTGAACGTGGTCTTGTGCCAGATTTCTGGGTACAGAGGGATGCAAACTCTCCTGAATGAAAGCATTCTTTAAGACACTTTCAGCTAAAAGCACCTACAGAAAACTTTTGAACATAGTCTGACATCTGCTTATCCCTGGTTGTTCTTGTCAGTGTGGAAATTGTTCCTTAAGCTTACTGAGAGTGGCTGTGCCGCATGCTTGGGACTGCTGTGACCATTGGCAGGTCTGAGCACAGAGTGGCTGACACTGGCTGGATCGCTCAAGCATTACTGAACTACTCCAAAAAGAAAGCAGTTCTTACAGGGCTGTAGCTTTCTGAGGTGGACAGGAACTTTCTGCTGGTCAGCAGCTCGTTTTTCATGCAGGGTCCTCTGTGCTTTCCAGCTTCCTCCCAGGCACATGATGTGTGTGCAGCAGCCCTCCTGGATTTACTGTCTTGCATCTGAATGAGGAAGCAGCTGCTGATGCTGTGATGATGCATGCAGTCTAAGGTTGCCAGGTTTTTATTCCTGCCTGTGGGGATTTTCTTCAGCTTCTACTGAGAGGTTCGTTAGGCATGGTCAGAGTTCTAGGATGGGTTGGGGACACAGTTAAAATATGGTTAGTGAACTGTTTCTGCGTTCAGAGTTGAAAGTGCTTTAACTGTGTTCTGAACAAGGTCCTGATGTGGCTAGGAAAGATATTTTCCTGGATGGCTGACTTCAATAAAATGTTTCAGTCACTTCTTGATTTGTGATCGTTTCTGTAAAAGCATACTTTCAAGATTAGAGTTGACAGTCAGTGAAGCTGAACAGTAGGGGCTAGAGCTTAAAGATGGTTTTGGTGGATGTCTCGGGATTTTTGTGGTGGCTTACAGTCCTGATGAAGAAACTGTACTTTCTTTAACGACTGGCCTCTGAATCAAAGCCTACCTTTTGTTCCCTGATCTCTTTTTGTCACGTCTTTCAGAGCTGAGCCTTACCATTATGCAAGCACAACTGAGGTTTGTTCTCAGGAGCCCTTCCTGCTGCTCTGTGCCCAGGCAGAGCTCTGATGTGGTGGGGATCAAACTGGGGCAGTTTGGAGAGCCCTGTCCTTAGCGTTTGTGCTCTGGATGGGATTCCTGCAGTGGAGAGCAGTTACCAGGGCTGTGAAAACAACAGGTTTGTGGCTTCTTGCCCTGGGGTTTGTCAGAGGGTGTTTGCTAGGGGTGATGATGGTCTTTTAGTGAGGCTGGAGGAGGACTTGAACTTCTGCAGAAGGTAACAGGAACAGTATAAGAGAAAAATGCTGAAGTTCTGTGATTGTTTTTGCTTAAATTACAAATATTTTTCCTTTTACACAAACAGTTGGTATACAAATGCTAATAAAGTACATGCTTAAATATCTAAAAAGGTCACCTGCAGCCAGAGCATTGATCTGTCTACTTGTAACTCTAGATGTAAGTAAAAACCCACACATTATTTTATAGGTAGGGTACATTTTATACACAATATTGTATTGTTATACTGTGTTCCAGTCTACAACTTTGAGGAGTATCTAGAACTGCCTATCTCTGTGGTCTCCTTTTTGGTTTATTCATATCAGGTGATGAAGGGAAAGCCATGAGACCTACCCATCACTTCAGTCTTCATTTGGGTGCTCAAGTCGCATCTCCGCTTCTTGTTAGGACTGTGTAAAGTTGTTTCATGTGTTGTGTAGACAGTAAAGACCAAAATGGTTGGCTTTAGATTAAGGTGCATGTGTATCTGCAGCCAGTTCTGTGCATCCTGAAGTCATAGCACATGTGTGGAAAGAATTTTGGGATTGAAGACAGAACACTGTGTGTTTAGGGGCAGAGAAAAAAGCCACAGGAAGAAAGTGATAGCAATGCTACCCATCAAATCAACACCTGTCGGTAGAGGTACTTGAGAGGAAGAGAGAGTGCAAGACCCAATGGGTTAATGTAGCCAGAGCTGTTTTTTTTTTTTCTAGGGCTCCTAGTGGTGTTCAGATGGGTTATACGCCGATGGGTGTGGGAATACCTCACTGCAGGAAGAACTGTGAACTCCTATCCTAGCTAATGCAATAGTAAGGATTGTTGCTACCCAAAAAAGTGGATTGCTTTTGGTGCCCTGTCAAGCTTTCCGAATCAAAGGAGCAGTGCAGTCTTGTCTTGCAGTGTAATACCAAGTATTTTTTAACACCCCCACAGCCGCGTGTACCGTACTTGCATTTCACTTCTGTCATTTTCATATGGGATGCTTTCTAGATTTTCTGTGACAATGCTCAAAGAGAGCATCCACCTGTCTTCCTGGAGTCTCCATGCTGGAACAGGTGTGATGAGTTAATATTTCAAGCTTCAGGAATGCGCAAATCCAAAATGTTGCAAGCATCTGGGTTCATTTTTCCAGTAAGAAAACCTTCTCCTAAAGGGATAACTTGAAGCAGACTCGGAAAAATAGTTGGATAGTCAGTTCTGTTTTCCAAAACTGAATGTTTTGCAGCTGCCTTACTGTAGAGACATTTTGCTGTGTTCTTAACTTTCTGTTCCAGATGTGGGTTTCCTGTTACAGCTTGTACTCTACAGCAGAAGCACTGCCTAGCTGCAAACACTGCCTCCTAAGCTCATCTGCCTCAGTCAAATATCTTTTGGTAGGAGAGAAAACAGATCTATGGAGAGGATGCAGTGGTTTCCTCAGAAGCTTGTAATTAAGTGCCAACTTGTTTCCTGATTCAGCAGTGGCCTAATAGATGTGTGTGACTGGGTTAACTTTTGTAGGAGACTACTTAGCATGCTTAATAATGGTCACTGTGTCGAGCTGTGACACTGCTGATCTGTAGTTGTGATTACGGCTGGATGCTGGCACACGTCAAACAGGGGCTGCAGGTCAGTGCCAAGGTCAGCGTCAAAAAAATCGCTCTCAGAAGGTTGAGTGATACAGAGAGGGGCAGTGCTGAACCCTTCTGTACTCTTCATCTTTGTTTATTTTTCGTCAGGCCACAATATTCCTGTGGTTGTGGTTATTTATTACTCTCTGTATTTAAAGGTTTCTGCTGGGAAGAAGTCCCACAGAACTTCATGGGGAATTCATGGAAACAGGCTTCCACAGAATGAACAGGCTTCTGTGGGGCTTTACTCTTGTCGTAGGTGTTTTCTGAAGATTCCAAGTGGACCTGTTCTTGGACCTGTTCTTAGATTTGTTCTTGATGCAAGTGCTCAGCTTCTTCCTCCCTCTCTCTTCTTGGTGCACCCTCTTTTTTCAGACCATGTGAAGGTTCTGTCTTGATTTGATTTGATGGGGAGCATTGTATCCCACCTGTACCATGCCTCCACATTGCTGCTTGATGTCTTCACCATCAGCTTTGCAGCTGACCTTTGTTATTTTTCCATAATGAAACCCAGATGGGCAGTAGGAGGACTAGGATGTTTTCTGTCCTGAAGTTTTCCAGCAACCTCAGATGCAAATAACCCTCCTGAAATGTTATCTGGATGTGTTCAACCTTCTAAGTCCAAGTTGTGTTGAGATGTTGGGCCTGATTCCAAGCTGAGGCTCCTCAGCAAAAGCTTTATCCTTTAATTTTAGAGGCTCAGGAAGAGCTATAACTCATCTGCTACTTCAAAGGCATGCAAAACAGCAGGAGTGCGCACTTAGTAGACATCAGTGGGATTTCTGAGTCAGAAGCCTGCGATGACTCCAGTGGCAGCAGCTAAGCTCAGCACCCACAGAGGATGAGGCTCATCTTGCAGGGAGCACAGGGGACCTGTTGCTGCATTGCAGCTCATGTACTGTATGGAAGGGAAACAAGCGCAGTGGAAACCTGAGTTGAATCTGCAAGTACTACTGGTGTCTGGGCTTCTGCCCTGTGGGAGGATCATGCCGGGAACACGTTATCCCTAGTGCTATAGCATTAGCTGTCAGTATTGGTGTGTGACTTAGGGGAAGCTCAGTCCATTTGCTGATCTTGTGCACTGTGGTGATGAATGACACTGGGGTGGGTTCTCAGCTGCTGCAAATTTGGATAGCTTTGCTGGAGTCAATAAAGACACAGCAATGAACACGGACAGAGGATGCAGCTTGTAATCTGTCCTATCCATGGTGGTTAATTTGCAGTCATTGCAGACAGTTTTGCTGCATCTCACCATGGGGAGAGAGAGAGAGAAGGAGGAAAAAAAAAAGTAGAACTTCCCAGACAGAGAATGATGAAATGAACAATAAAATATATTGACCTCATGTTCATGGCTTGACTTCACTACACTGGATGTGAGCAAGCAGGTCCTTGTTGCTTTTCAGTGTATTTATTTATGTATCTACACTGCTGTAGGCTTGCACAGGCAAGCATGCTTGTTATGAATTCCAGGCCACTCCAGAATGTTAACACATCATTAATATGCAAAGGTGCAGATATCTGTCTGTTCTTTATAACGCTATTCCATTTATGTAGTGCTAGCACTTGAAGGATCTAAGAGACTTCATTCCCAGCTAGAGAGATTCCTAAATAAAACCAACAAGTTGCTGCAGAAGTAATCAGACAGCTTGCAGGAGTTTGGGTTCAGGTGTCTCTCGCTATATTAGCCCAGGTGTTGAGTCCCATCTGAAATGTCTGTGTGCTCTGGCATCACAGATAACAGTGAGCTGCTGAGGGAGCACGAGAGGTTAAAGCCTTCTCCTCCTACCATTACGATGGAGCCCCCAAGGCCCTGCAACAAGGCTCAAGGTGGCAAACGGGATTCCCCCTCTTCTTGTCCAGAAGTGCCACCTGCTACTTGTAAGAGAGTTGGCTGTTTTTAATCACCAAGCCTGTCTGGGAGAGTAAAGTGATCTTTAGCTTAGTGTTGTACCAGTAGTAGGTGATAGGAGAAGCTTCCCATCTCTTGGGGTGATGGATGTAATGTGTGCATGTGCATACTTAACATCGATCTACTGCTGGTCAAAGATGCCAGACTAATAGACTCGTGGGTCTCAAGGACCTCTGTTATCCACACAAAAAGATGAAAACATGGGCCGCGGTAAGGTTCCCTGAGAATCTGTTCTTCTATGATAGCCCAGATCCCACTGAAATCAGTGGAAGGGCACATGATGCATTAAATGGGCTTTGAATGTCTTTGCACTTAACCTGAAAGAACTACTGCTAACAGTGATGGGCTTGCATGGTTTTTCTATATGAATCCTGTGCTTCTCTCTCCCTTGCAAAAATGCAGGCATTCCTGGTGGAGAATCATCTCCAATGCAATAGGTAAATATTCCTGTGAACTCTTCCTTGGCCAGAAATGAAACAAAACAAAAAGATGAAAATTCCACTTTCTGATAGTGGCACTTAAAAACAAAAAAGCCTTTTCAAATCCTTATCTTTGATAAGGGATGGCATGAGTGGAAGAAGTAGGACTGAACAAGATCTTGACTTATGAGGTGCTGTTTCAAGAACAGACAGTTTATAAAATATTAGCAATAGACATGATATCTCACTGTAATCAATGTTACTGGATTACATTTTACCACTTCAAATATGCTTAGTGTGCTGTGCAGTTTCTGTGCAGTTTCTTAGAGATGCATTTGAGGGTAGGAGCTTTTGAACTACGCCCAATCAGTCATTGGGAAGATTTGCTGCAGAGAGATGCTACTGCTTTAAAACAGCTCAAGGGAATTTGTCTTTGTGTCCAGGCATACCCCAACGTAAGGGAGGAGAAAATAAAGAAAGGAATAATATACTGACTTTGTTTACAGGGCACAGGCTTAATCAAGCTTCTCTGTTTATTAGCATACCTCACATCCCCATTTGAGTTTTTTTTTTTTTTTTGCAAATGCAACGTTCTTCTGAAGTGGACAAACACTCATAAATACTCATTTTTATGCCCTAGTCCAGGCAATTCAGACTCATCTGAAATGCATCAGAAAGACCAGGGCATGCTCTGAAGCAGGTAGCCTTCACATTAACCAGTCTGTCCCTCTGTGCAATGGAGAAACTTGATATCAGCCTCACTCAAGGCACGAGTTGCATTCTGTTCACCTTCTTGATGCATAAATCCCTTCTCCAAGTTAATCCTGTGTTCACATTAATTTCTGTAATGGCTACTGATGTTGGAGACATCTGAATAAATGAACAACAAATAGTCAATACAGATGAAAAAAGGAGAGGTTGTAGTCGTAGTGTTTGCAGTACTTTACTGGTTTCAGTAACACTTGTCAAAAACTTCTAAATGCTCTACAATGAGTCATTTAAAAAAAACTATCCATGGCAGGGGTTGATGATTCTCTGTTTGGCAGAGGAGTAACTGGGGTACAGGAAAAGTCAGCAACTGACTACAGGTCACTTGGTGAATCAGAACAACTTGATGCGCAGTGTAGAAGCCTGCTCTTCATCTCCCTCACTCAAGGAGTAAGACAGCTTGCTCTGAAGGAAGATGTCTAGCCTCCTGGTTAGGGTGGAATTAAATTAGCATGGTGGTATGCGCTTTGTACATCTGCTGGGTAATATGCTCTGCAAAATGCAGACATCCAGAGCAAGGATGCAGATGCTCTGCTGCTTGCGGAAGTTAATGACAATTATCTCAGCCTTTGATGGCAAACGGAGTCGCGAGGCTCTCATTTCCACAATCCATCATGCCACTGAAGACTTCCTGAGTGATACTTCGTGACGGGCTGGTGAGAAAAATATACAAACTCATATGCTGGTGTTGCAAATCAATTCTGCAGCAAAGTGGAAATAACTCTTGTACCAATAAGCAGTGAGGCCTATGAAAAAATACCATTTTCTGAATTTTCAACTTGCAGATAGAAGGAGAAGCCATCAATCATGTTAGAGGGCTTCCATTCCAGCAATGCTGTTCTTAAAGACACCAGATGAATTCAGACAAGACCAGAATATGCAAAGCCCTTTTTTC
>WBMW01003688.1:128636-156037 GCA_013396635.1 Penelope pileata | reverse complement strand
TTAAAAAAAAAAAAAGGCATTGAGTCTATGCTCTAGCTTTATTTTGGTGTTCAGACAGTGTGTTCCTACGGAACTTCCTTTAAGTTGTAAAAGCTGCAAAAACAGTGTTATTAAAATACTGTAGATCCTCGCCGTTAATCCTGGAAGCCTCAACTGATGATGATCCTTTTTGTGAGGCTCTGCATTTGAACTCCTCTGTCGATGAAAATTGATTCTCTTTGAAATACCTCGTCATCCACTTGCGTAAATGCTGGTGGCAGGAAGAGAAAATTAAGTCCCTTCTGTTTATCACTGGCTTTACAGGAGGGACTTAATTTGATATGGAAATACCACTTGATGGAGAGCTCATGGAATTCTTGGACTCTTTGCAATTGGTGCATCCCTACACATTTCTGTGAAAGATGAGGAACATGCCACAGCAAATTCTCATACAAGTAGGGCCTATTGTCAACTTAATTTACTACTTTGTCTCATTAATGTAGTGTTGTACTTGGAGGTCTCTGCATTTGAGGAATTAAAAATGGTTTTTCTGTTTTCTGCTGCAGGAGCCTTGTCCTGTTGCAAGAACCTGAAGAGTTTTTAAATCCAGAATCCTCAAGGTAAGGAGTTTCTTTGCTTGCTCAGCTGCTAGGTATTCACTGTACAGACTTGGTGCTGGAGTCTGGGAAGCACCTCTCTCCTCTCATCTTGCTTGTGACATTGGTGGCAGGCTCTGTGGCTTGGAATTAAATATATACCGTGCTGTTTCAGTGTCACTAGCAGTAATATTCATTGCTAGCAGAGTCCTGGGGAAACAGGCTGTCTGGACACATACTAGCATGTAAAGGGATATTTAGGCATCCCACATCAGAGGATTTAATTCCATTTTGTCAGCTGTTCTCCTGCACCACTGTTACTTTCCGGAAGACTGTGGTTGACCATGAGGAGACCTGCAGGATACTTTTTTTCTTTAAATTTTATAGCACAGCTGCGTGAGCATATTGCCTGTGAGTTTGTGAAGCTGGTTTTTGCCAACAGGAAAAGATAAAGATGAGGTCCTAAGTGTGTGGAACCAGCTACGACTCATGGAAGGAAAAAAAAAAAGTCTTGACCCAATAAAGAAAGACTAGCAGGACAAGCTTTCTAGGGAGGTCAGTTCACACTTGCCCGCCTTCATGAGTCAGAGTTTTGAAAGGACTCAGCTGCCCTGTAGTTTGCATGGGGAATAAAGACAGCTTTTTGGGAGTTCAGCTTTCTTGAAAAGCTGTCCCCTTAAGTCAGACGTAGGGGAAATCATCCCTCGTGTTTGTAGTCTCTTAGGTTGCTTGGAAGAAGCTGAGGAAATGAGACTGACTGCTGTGCATAATTGCTCGTATTTTTTCTGCCCTTTCGTGATTTGCTGAAGTGCTATATGAGCAACTGGCTTGCTTTATTCTGTGGCTGTAGAGAGCCAGTAATTCACCACTGACCTTTGGGGAGGTGTTTTACAGTGGCAGTCCTCCTTGTTAAGCAACTATCACTTCAGGGCCCATCAGGGAGAGTGAACAGATAACTTTGGGGTGCCCACACAATGCTTGGCTCTGGCGAGTGTTTGCCAGGCTGCGCCTTGCAGCTGCATACCTGTCAGTGATGGGGGCTTGTTGCTGCTTGCAGGTTGTCCAAGGCTTTGAGATGATGTTGAAATGAAAATGCTGTACCGGGCTAAATAACCACTGTTAAAGAATGTTTTGAATTTGTCACATGAGGTTGCCTTTCTCTTTAAGTCGAAATGGGGTTCTCATGCACATGCTAAACACTGATCTGAACCACAGCTTGCTATATTCCCAGAAACCAGGCTGCAATTAGGTGTTTGGGATATTAGCCACTAGAGCTGTAACTCAGAATACTCTGGTGAATTTTCAACAGGGATCATTTCAAGCCAAGTAACCCCTGGCCACTAGATCTTAGGGCCAGGTCCTCCACCTGGAGAAGGGCAGGTAAGTTCATGTGCTACCCTGTGTCCTGCTTGGCCCTGGGGAGCCTCCAGTCTTGCTTTTGAATGCTGCTGGCTCTCTGGAAGATGGCATTCCAAGATGAGAATGACAAGGCTCATTTCTCTCTTTTAGCCCAGCATACCCACAGGGAGCTTTATGTAGAAGGAGTGGGTTTTTACGCCCTCTAGTCTCAAGGATAACATTGTCTCCTTCCTGCTTTGTGCGCATTAAAACGTTTTTGTATTTGTATGGAGAGTTTGCTGGGTGTCAGAGTGGCTGCTGACTGGGGGGAGGAAAGAGCACAGCCTGGCTTTCTTTCGGAGAATTTGTGAGCTGTTTTGGCATCAAATCATTCAGTTTTACTGCAGAACTTAAAGCCTACCCAGTGATATTAGTTGCCTTCAGATGTGTCATCCAGCTCGAGCATTTATGGTGAGCCCATCTGCATCTTCTACAAGCTAAAAATGGGAAGACTGTCTCCTTCAGAGGAGACTGTGCTGACTTAACAGCTGTCAAGTACTTGGACCACATCTGCATTCCTGAGAAAGCCAGAGAGATAAATAAGTGTATACTCATTTGGTAATCACCACAATAATGCACTGAGATTACCTGGGCTGCTTTTTTCTTTTTTTTTCCCCTTTTTTTCTTTCTCTTTCTGGCTGGGGAGAGAAGGAAGAGTGTGTTATAAAAAGGTCAAACACATAACTTTGCAGCTTTCAGCCGTCTCTATTCTTTTCTTTTGCAATTCTTCTCTCTGATTAAACTTCCAGATAAGTCTAGGCACTGTTGCCCAGCCCTTCACATTTAATGATTTTATGCATCACTTGCTCTTGGCACTGCTCACAGGCCTGCCATCTCCACTGCAGCCTGTGATCTTCTCCTCTAAATGTTTGACATCCACCAGCATTTCTCTTTCGCTCTGAGCTGCCTTTTTTTCTTTTTTCTGGTGACGCCTGGATAGGGAAAATGATGGTGGACAACCCTGAGACAAATTACCTAATACCCAAGGATTTTCCTTCTCAGCTCTCTTAATTGTTGTTTACCTTCTTCCCTTTCTATTTCTGTTTCTTAAAAAATCAAAAACAAGAACCCAGCNTATAAAAAAAAAAAAAAAAAAAAACCCAAAAAAAAAAAAAAAAAAAAAAAAAAAAACACCCTACAATTTAGCTGTGATCCAGATCCTTGCCCCACAGCTCAATCTGTTTAAATGATCATAAAAATGAGCATGCAGCCTTCCTTAGAGGATACCATACAGGGAGAAAATTGGTTAGACTGAGGAGAAGACTTTCTTTCTCCTCCTTGTAAATAAAAATAGGCTATTTCAACCCTCTTATTCAGTTGTGTTTATCAGACAGATGTGTAAACTCAAGAGTGGCCTGGGGAAGGTGAAAAGAGAGAAGAACTGTGCTTGCTGTTTTTCATGTTAGAAGAAACAGAGTAGCCCAAGGAAATGAACTGATGGCAATATTTGTTTGTCCCTTTTAAGTGGATTTAAAAATAAAGGAGGGGAGAAATGTGGTGCACACCTGTCGAAGTCGTCTCTGTTGAATTCTGCAGATGTAAAAAGGATAAATGAATTGAAGGAAGGGGTTTTGACAATTAACTCTGAGGCTGCTTGTAGCTTTTTAGTGCAGTATAGTAATTTTCAGCCTAGGAAATCATTAGGACATGGTTGTCTGCAGAGGGTGAGGAGGAGTATGATTTGATAATTGTGTTTTCTGTATGCTTCCCTTAGCTTTGTGCTGTTGGCTATTGTGGAAGATGGGGAATTAGAAAGAATGAGATATGGGGTCTGGTGGAGGATATCCGTTCCTATAATAGCTGACAGAATCTCATGTGTGGGTAAGCAAAGAAGCAAGAGTCAGAACTGTTAAAACAAGTTTATTCCATCAATAAAGTGGCAGTGATGCGATGTTTGCTTACTGAGTATGGCCTGTAAGAAGTAACATTTACGAACAGGGCAGCCTGCGACAGGAGCAGTAAGTCTAGCAGATGTGGTCTTGCACTTTCTGCTAATGTTTAAGATGGCCTGTAGCTTAGTCTGGATGTGCTAAAGTACTGCATTGAGTAAAGGATTCAGCAGGTTAAACAAGAACTGATGTACATGATGCAAAATGTGTTTTCTTGGCTGGGTCTGCTGATGAAAATGTCTTTCACCTGGTACCTGAAACAGACTTCAGGGCTTTATCTGTAGGATAAGATGCTAACAATATTTGTGTCTAATCCACAGTAGGTGAATTTTAAGGTTCCAATTAGTTTATGACTGGTCCTCTTGTGTCAGCAGCAGGGCTGGCACAAATCTTGCTTTTGCACCAAGGAGCTATTACTGCTAATGCCCCTGTAGAAAGGAGGGAAAAAAAAACACACTGAAACACCCTTCATTCTTTGCCTTTATATCAGGAGTTGCATTAGGGGTCCCACTTGGGTCTCCTACGAGCCAGGAATACCATGAGCACATACCTCTGTAGCACTCACTGCTCTGGGTAGCTGTGATGTCTTTTACTGCAGCAGGAGCAAAATAGGAAACTTGGGCTATGGTAAATAAAGGAAGAGGGAGCCAATGCTGAATTTTTTTTTTTTAAGTGTTTAAAATGTATGGAAATGTATTTTATGGAGGCAAGGCTAGAGACTGCACAGTTGAGATCTTAAGTAGTTGCTGTGATGAAATCATTTGCATTGAAATGGAGATTTCTACCATTTGGAAATAATTAACATTTACTAAATAATATGGGAATTAAGAGTATGACTTCAGGAGGGCACCAGTTCATCAACATTATGCACTCTGGCTTCTCTGTGGAGTTTGTAATAGCATTTACTACAGTAGTTCATTGCCCTTTGTAATATAATCTTTCTGTTGCTCTGTGGGGATTACAGCAGCTACAAGCACGCAAGTATCCCATTCACAGATGATGTAAAAACTCTTCAGGTTGCTTTTGGGAGCTTACAACAGCAAAGCATATAGAAATAGCTTCTTCATGACCACTACCAACTCCTTTTGTATCTTTTCTGTTGGTTCTCATCTCTGAAATGTGATTTCTGTAAGGGGCTGGCATGCTGGGTGTCTGGTCACACACCTTTTGCATTGGAGTTACAGGCAGCAGCAGGATTCCCAAACAGGATACCTGCCTAGATACCCAACAGCTGAATGAGGGCTTCAGAATTAAGCTGGGATTGTCTGTGAAGATCAAGTGTTAAACTCCCCCTGCTACAGGAGTGTCAGTTTGCTGCAGGTCAGATTAAACCCCTCTCCCTCACAAGTAACCTCCTATTCACTTGGCATTGCCGGCCGTGAGGCACGCAAGCTATTGCTTAGCAGCACAAACAGTCAGCCCGGGCATTTGAAGCATGTTACAAGGAGTCACTTGTGCTCTCTAAATTATAATTTCCAAGCTTCATCCTATTGCTTGTTGTTGAAGTTTGTTAAATTTAAGAACTAAGGTTGATTAATATTTCATTTGACAAACTTTCTGTAGTTTGTTGGTTTGGAATGCAGACTTTAATTTGAGGAGCAGCCTGCTGTGGTTTTACCTGTTTATCGTACAAGGACTACTGAGAGCCATCTGCTTTGCAGAGGTGGATTTCTAGGTCACAGATGATATCTAAAATGTTCTCAGTTTCCAATTCTTCCTGTGGCACCTTTCAGGAATACTCATGGAACCTTTGCGAGGGCTTGGTGATTAATTCTTCTTTTTCCTCCACAAGAGAGGGTCACTTATTGTTGGACTAGATTCCATCTCCCAGCCGTGTATCAAAGGCAGATTTAAACATTTAGCTTTGGGCTGAGGATCCCTGTTGTGCTAGGATAACAGTCCATGTAGATAGAGTGGTGGAAACTTCATCGGAGAATTCTGCCCTTGTCAGTGAAGATCAGATTATCAAGCTCCAAAAGATGGGAGTTGTTTTCCTTGGCCCTTCGCCAAGCAAATTAGCTTGCTGATTTTCTTGAGATCATGACCTATCACAGAACTAGACTGACCAATTGTTGAATTTCTAATCTGGTGAATCCAGACTCTATTTTCATTTCCCATCACATTTTCATGAATAATACGATGTGTGAGGGTTTTCTTCCACGACAGGAAAAGAAAAAGGTAGTAGTAGTCCTTTCCCAGTCACTGGGGTCTTTATAGCTGTAATGTTTCAGATAAATTTATTGTAGGCAGGGCACGTTTTGATGAGAAGCATTGTGGCTTTTTGGTGACTTACCTGTAGGTGGCACTGTGCCTGACTATTTAAATGAGAGCTTTAAGCCTTGCCCTGCACTCATGTTGACTCTCGCCTACTCCTTGAGAGCTTTGTTGTAATCAGCTGCAACTCCAGTGCTGTTGTGATTCATTGAGAGAGGGGTACGTTGACATGTTGCTTAGTGATGTAAACTTCACTATCTCAGTAGGACCCTTGGGCTTTGATAGCTGATGTAAACTATTAACAATTGTTAGTATTAGCTATAATAGTTAATAGTGATATTGAAATTTAATGATCAGTTTTCACTGAAATTGCTTTAATGTTTTCTCCTATTTTTACCAACAAAATTTGCTGATAGGATAAAAACAAAACAAAAAATCTGTGCAAAAAAGAGCAGTTGGTCAGTATTTGGAAGACCTTTCCCTCCCCTGATAAGTCTCCTAAACAATAAGTTATGTAGATGGCATTGTCTCTCGTGTTCAGTGGTCTGTCCTCCTATGTACTACCGTGAAGGGTAATAGAAAATGTTATTAACCAACTGCTAGGAGTAACACTCGTTAAAAGAAGGCACGTTTCTTCATTCACTGGACTTTTTTCACTAATTTGCATTGACATCAAAAACCAAACCAGCACCATGTTATGTTCATAAGCGTGTACTATTCACCCACACTTAAGCAGATTGCTGCTTAAATCAAGCATCCCGTGGCTGATAAGAGGGCTCTATATGGTACCTCCTTCAGATGCTCTTAATGGCAGCTATAGTGAATGGCTTACAAATAGAAATTTGAAGTGCTGTCTACCGGAGTGGCAAGCACCCAGGGTAACAAACAGCACCACAGCTCAGGCTGCAGGAAATAGTTCTGCTCGTGTTTCCTTTGAAGGTTATCAATACTTTCAGCAACGTGTGAAATGCTTACTCTGCTGAAATAATATTTTTTATGAAAGTTAAGACTAAAATACTGTCTGGCTTTAGTGGAAGTAAAGAGCAATGCGATACCTCCTACTAAAAACTAATGCAATCTGACCTTCTTTTTGCTGAAATCCTAAGTCGCATGGTACTGTTACTCTGGTGTAAAGGGAGGAACTTAAGCCCTAAATTTGAGTTTGTCACAAAAATTCCCAGTGAGAATAAGTTACATTAACCTTTCATTTATGAGAGAAGGTGTAAAATCTGACTTGGTGCTTTTTGAGGAAAGAAAACTATGAAGAATGTAAGTATGGCTGCAATACCTTTTTTTAATTTAAGCTTACGTGAATTGTGGGAAATACTTCACATTATTTACCTGGCTGCAGTTCAGAGATAAATTTCTAGATTTCTACTGTTGAGCGTGTAAAATATAAGACGACTATGCATTCCTACTTTGCCATTGAATAACTCTCACTAAACACCAGTGACTCTTCCTGAATGTTTGCTGGTTTGCTTCAGAAAACACTTGGACAGTTACTTGACTTCTTGGCTTCATGCTAGGCTCTCGGCTGATGCTGGTGTCAACACAATCAAATTTGGTTTTCACATAGCAGTTATCTGGGTGGTCTCTTTCAAAAGAGAAAAATCCATGCAATATTTCACTTCTATTAAATTTCCTCCTGGCAGCGTCCATCAGCTGACTCGTAGCCCTTTGCTGAAGCAAGGCATGTGCTATCAGATCCAGAACACTTGACAAGTGATGAGATAAAAGAATGGATTGGCGCATTCAATACGCCAGGTCTTGGTGAAACAGGGCTGTGACACAGGGCTAGAAACTCTCTAGCTTTCCTCCTAAGCAGAGTCTGTAGCTGAAGAAAGGAAACAGTTGACTAAAAGAATGGGTTTGTGACGCAGCTATTTAGACAGGTTATCTTTCCAGGGATGGAATTTTTTACAGACAGCATATTGTATGCCTACGTGAGTAACCTGTCTTTTTTCCAGGTTTACTTTTACGGGCGAGGTATTTCAGATGACTTTCTTGTTCAGTGAAATCCTAAAGTGAAAAAGGCTGGCAGCTTAGGATGGGAAGAGGATGTGGGAGTTGTACTTGACAGAGACAATAGGCCATCAGGTGCTGTTTAGCTTCTTTGTGATAAAAAAAAAAAAAACAGACTGGATGCTTGTACTTTAGTGACAGCATTTTGTAAGGAGCCTGAACAGCAGATGGTTCCTCCTGTAAGAATAAGTCTATCCAAACAGTATCAGAGCTGCTTATTTCACCTGCTGAGTGCTGTGGGGCGCAGTTGCCAGGCATCTACCATTTTAGTTATTTAATGTCTTGACTTGTACAAAGATAGCCCAAAAGGAAATGACAGAGAAGCGCTCTTTCGCTGCTCTGCGCTCAATAAAACTCTAACAAGAAATAAGGCTTTTCAGCAGAGGTAGTAACAATGGTGATTTTTCAATGTGCTCTACAACATAGAACAACTTGCACAGAAAACCAGAGGCTTTTGTCATTAGTAGATCATGTGAAAATATTTACTGGAGATGGTGATGTTACCCAGGGGAAGTTGACAAAATCTTGGACATGAAACGCAGCACTCAGGAGAACCCAGTCTGCCACACACTGGCAACACGAAAACTTTGGTCACGTTGCTTGAGAGCTCTCTTTGTTTTGAGTCTCAGCTCAGTCATCAGAAGGCTCCCTCTGACCTCAACTATTTCTAACCAGGCTCAGCTGCTGGCTGACATTTGTAATTTAATTGCCAGTGGCAAATGAGTATGCTTCCTCAAATAGTCGTGCGTGTGTGTACAGCTTTATCTCAAAGCAAGATTTGCAGAGAGGGATTATCAGATATTAGTTGGAGTAATACAGTTTACTAGGTGTTCTTGGATCCTTGTGCCCCCACAGCACTTAAGAAACTTTTGACCGTATGTCTTCATAGCTGTGTGCTGGATTGTTCTATCAGCCCATTTTTCCTGTGATAACCTCAAGATCAGCAGATGATGCAGAACTTTGGTTAGGCAGATAACCAGCAGTAACCAAAACAGTTGATTTCTGCTGTGAAGTAAGAGCTTGTTTTCTTCTAGTGCTAATGAATGTGTAAATGTTCTGAGGATTAAGTTCCGGAATTTGCTTAGCTTGATTTATTTTCGTGGATGCATAGACTATGCCAGACTGTAATAGACTGTATTACAAAAAAAAAATTCATTTGTCCCTTGCCTGAAAATCCCTTTTTGGAGACATATTCAGCTTTGAAGCTCTCCAGTATTTACAGCATGTAAGATGATGCATAAAAGTTACATAGCACTTGGGCATGGGTTTGTGCCTCGAGCCTCACAGCAGGTGGGGTTAGCCTAAACTTGAGGGCTCGACTAGGACCCGCTGGTTTTGCACATGCCCACATTGGAAAGGCTAATTTATGTTGTAAGTTCAATCCAATGGAGTGGGATCCAGCGCTTGATGGAGGATAAAAATGCCACCACCCAGCATTTCATACAAGTGCGTTTATCCCTTTGCCTTCAGCAGCTTTCACACCTCCAGTGTTGTTCCTCTGTCACCACAGCTGCAGCAGCTTGGGAGTAAAGCCTGTGGTTTCCCTGCCTTTCCCCTGCACACATGCTGCAAACTGGCAAGTGGACATCAGCATCACTGAGATGTCCTCCCCTCCCCATTAGCTAAAACCACATGAACTGCAGTGAGTAATGTTTTCGACTCAAGTTTTGACTAAAAAAAAAAAAAAAAAAAAGACATAGGGAGACTTTTCATGGTCACTTTGTCATTGAAAAGGGAAAATAATTACCGGAAAAATAATATTTTCAGTGACAGTACAGGGTAATTAGTTTCCCAGGGAGAAGACATTGGTAGCAAGGGCCTTTACACAGGGAGCCTTTGTCATTTTATGGATGCTCATCTATCAGCTGTCAGGTTGTTTCAAAGGAACCCTGGTCATAATGTTTTCCCCCTGCACCTTTCCCATCATGGTGGCCCAAATTTGCCTGAATAACCATCCGTCTTCCTGTTTGCCTAGTCTGGGCACTGACAATGAGTCGGGAGGTAGCGGTGCTGCTGTCAGTGCACAGCCTGGGGGGTTTCTGCAGAGGGCATCTAGCGTGTGATTGCAGCTCAGATGCAGAGGACGAACGGACTGGATACATGTCGCTGTTTCAGGCAAGGTAGGCTTAGCAAATGGTGTGAGACTTCCCTAGGTGGAACAAGCAGGGGGAGGCTTGAACTTTGTTCTTGTAGTGGAGGAATTTCCTTCTTGGTTGAAATATAATCCTGTAAGATGTACCATGTTCTTGCCAGTCTTTCTCATATCACATTTTGGAGCATCTTCCTTGAGAGGCAGTTATTCCTTACTTCTGGGACTGGAGTGGATGCCAGGTAACATTAATCTTCCAGATTTGGATTCCTGAAAAGATTGAGGTGCCTGGGCACTGACGTGCAAAAATGTTTACAAAAATTAAGAAACATTGTCTTCAGTATATGCAATGACTCTACTAAGAGAGAGAGATGCATTTTTGCTCACATGTATTGAAGTTTGAGCTTGTGGTGATGACAGCTGAAGCTTTGCCAAACCTCCCCTCCTGTGTACCCTGCTGTAAGCTCCTGCTTGCTCTGGCTGTGGCTATCTGGGGCAGCTGCTGAATTCAGACAGCTGTTGTGATTCAGGACACACAATGACTCACATTGACACACGATGACAAGCAACGTGCATTGACACACAGTGCCGTGCAACACATGTTGACATGTGACATGTGCCAGTATGAGATTATGCATGATGACATGCAACACAAGACATAGCAACATGCAATAACACATAGTGCATGCTTCAAAATGCAACACATTGACATGAAGACATGCAAGGGAAGTCAACATACATTGAGATGACAACATGCAATGTGTTGACGTGGGTTGATGTGCAACATTTGACAACACATGACTGTGCATGACCACATATGACATGCAACACGTTGATACAACACATACCAGCACACATGAACATGCTACACACGTGAACATACTTTAACTTAGAACAATCAAGAATATTCCACGCATGTGAACACGTGAGCACACAGCATGCCTAAAACAGTGAGCACACAACATGTCTCAACAGGTGCACATACCACGTGCGTCAACACACCCTGAAGACTGTGCATGTGAGCATGAGTGATCAGTTCTAAACACACCACATGTGTGAACATGCACAAACAAGCATTAAGACCTCACATGTGTAAACGTACCTCACCTGTCTCATGATTCTGTGATACTGATAAGGACTCCTTACAAAGGACAGCTCCAATACTTGCGAAGATACTTGCACTGATAGTACTTACTGAGGTGGCTTTTCTGCACTAATTACTGAAGTAGAACTCCGACTGCATTTGTTAAGCAATTTGTTGATAGACACTTATAAAGAACCAACACCATATTGACAGCTGCTTGAATGGTTCATCAACATAAACGTGACTTGCATCGTAAGTGATGTGTTGGTGATTAAACTTTATCCTTTCACAAGGGGGGATACAGGCATATGGAATATGAAAACGTTCTATTGGTGAGTTCTCTGGATCAAGATATTCGTATAGAAATGAAAGGCAGGTGATCAGATTCTTCTCTGTTGATAGCAGTTGCAGTAGGATGGGTCACCCTTTCTCTAATAGTTATCAAAGCTCCCTCCTTGGTGTGTATGGAGGTTCAGGTCTTCCAGATGGCTACAGCTTTTGAGACTAAAAAGAAATAAAAAGAAACTAACCACAAAACCATGGAAATGCAGCACTGGAGGACTTCATCAAGTAGTATTTACTATCTTACTCAGGAGTTTTCTTTGGGATCTGTAATGAACAGGTTTCTGTGCATTAATTGACATTGTTAAAATTGCCTCCTGTTTATTTGCATGGAAACTACAATAGATGCAAAGAACCCAGTAACACTATCCTCAGCTACAAAACGCTATTTTTTGACACAGTCACCACCATTAGCTCTGCATTTTTGCCAGTGATGAACAAGAGCCTGCATGCCGTGCTTGTAACGATCTGCACCAGTGGAGGTGTCCCCACTGTTGCTATTGCCACGACTGAAACACACCAACACCTCTTACTGTGCTCGCATCCACTGTTCAATCTCCAGAAACATTCAGCAAGTGTCCATGAATGTCAATGGGTGCCTTTTTTTCCACATGGAGGAATTCAGTTCCACGCCTCTGCTTTGTCTGCACTTCCATGTCAGACACCGTTGTGTCAGAATGCCCCTCTGCTGCCATCTGTCACATGGCAACAACACGGAACAGGATGTTGGTGGGAAGGTTCAAACTCTACTGCCGTACCACCAACATCCGTCTCTTACGTTGTGGGCCAACACCATGACATCGGAAGCATTACTTTTGGAACAGCCTTCTTAATACTAAATTCATTAAAATGCGTTTCGTTATGTAGTGGCTTCAGATCCTAGATTTTATGAGTGGCTTAATGCTCTGGCTTCCTGTGGAAGCAAGAATCGCGTGATACCGTGTGTTCCTCTCCAGTCTGACTGTTGTTGCCTGTTGTCTGGTGCAGACAGTTGTTACAGAGAAGGATTTTAAGATGACATCTTTCTTGAAAACGTGGCTACAAAGTTTATGAAAATGAATAGCTAATAGAAGGGAGTCATTCTGCTGCTGTGTTTGTGGGGAATGTTACAAATGCTGAAGCTTCAGGAGGATTTTTCCTTGGGCATTTGCCTGCTCATGGGCAGCACCTTGAGGTAACTGCAAGATGTGAAAATGTTGGTTTGCATGTTCCTAATGGGCTGCTGTAGGAAATGAAGAACAAAGCTTTCAATAGTATGCTGGGTAATTCAGGGGGAAGAAACGGTGTCCTGACTCGTTGGGGCTGTTTGGTTTAACTGATCATTTCTAAAAATGTTTTTGTTTCTAAATAAATGGATATTGTTCTCTCATCTTGTTTCTGTTTGTAGATGGCAATGCCTCAGAATTCCAGTAGCATTTTGAACTTTATTTTGGTTTCTGATTTTTGAACAACATCAAGTGAAGAGAAATAAAAATTCTGTAGCTTCGGAAGCAGGTAGACGAGTGGTGTGGTTGCTTGCTGCTCTCGTGCTGTATAGCTACTTACCATGCTCCAAGAGAATGATCTAAAAATGACATTCAAGCATGTTACCTTTACTGTGATTGTGAACATACTAATTCTAACTATAGAAAGTTCTTGGCAGATGCTAGAAGAACCTCCATAGAGTTTCAGATGCAACTTCTCTATTGCATCTGAATGATGAAAATTGCTTAGAGGTAGGAAAAAATAAGCTTTTTTTTTTTTTTTTTCCTTTTTTAAGCTTCTACAAAGTTTCCGTAATCATGCATTTGAGAACAATCAGCTTTTCTGTACAAACTGTCATCTTAGTATTTCTGTATCTTGGTTAGTGTCCAGTTAGGTCATTGTTTGATGTGAATGTAATGAAGTAGGTAATTGTGGATTGTAAAGTTGCAGCTCATGCTGATGATATGAGGGAAAATAAAGATCATGGTATCAAGCTTGGAAACACTGGGAAATTTACAGACAAATTCAACTAAGTCTATTGCAGCCCCACAAGAAATCTTGTTAGCATTTTTTATGGTAGGCATTTACTTTCTTCTGATTTGGCCAAAGAAATGTGAGCACAGTATTTGTGGAGGACAAGCATAATATAACTTTTCCAGGCAATTTTAGTTACTACTTAGAAATATTCAAAGTATTCTTCTCATTCACTGCAGTAAATTGTCGTCGGTATCTGCATTATCATTGAAGAACAAGGTTAGCAACATAAATAGAGCAAAGGAAGATGTATGTGTAAAATACCTTTCTACTCTGATTTCTGCCTTTCTGGAAATAAAATTAATCTGACTGTGTGAAGTTTCACTTTTACAGCTTTATTTTGTCACAGCAGACCTGGAAATTTAAACGTATCTTTGTTTTAGAAAAGAATACTACTTTTTGGTATTTGAGATGTTTTTATTCATGATTCTGAACTCAGTAAATGACAGAAGTATAATGGCATATTACCCACTATAATATAGTGAAACTTTTTTTTTCTCCTGTTTAATTTCCTGCCCAGTTATCACGGGGATAACCTTCTTTAAGCACAGAAAACAATAACTGATGTGGCTGAATATTCACACCCATAAACTGTGCAGGCTTTTCACTAAGAAGTAAAAAATATGTTTTTCTTTCCATCTTTACAGTTTACACATATGCCATCAACTAAATTTGGGCAAAATCAATGTGTTATTGTAGGATAGATGCTCTCCAGTGTTCTGAAGAGTGCGTTAGTGATCTTTGTATTGAGGCATAATGCTTGATAAGAGACTTAATTCGCTTTCCTAGGCAACAACCCAGTGTTGCCAGTAATTCAGAGCATCTTTCTTCCAAGGTGCTATCCTTTTATGATCAACCACATTGCATGCTCTCTGCTCTCATCAGTGTTCTAGGAACTTGGACACAACAGTTTGGATTTTTTTTTTTTTTTTAATAGTACTTCCAGTGAAGATGCTCTAAAATACAAGCAATAAGTGTTAGGATATGTGTGAACTCATACAACTAGAGTGCTATGTTCTGGAAAAATAGAGCATATTAAGGAGTATTTGAGTGTTACATCTTTCACTATTTAACAGTAACGTTTGTCCTATGATTAAAAGAATGGGCCTACCTTCTGTCTGTGGTCCATTCCCCTCTTTCCGCTTTCACATCCCTATTCATTGGGTGTTGGAGAGTACATCCATACATGTGCTATTTGGCAACTGTTTATCTACCTGTTGTCCATGAATTTGTCAAATCCTGATCCTGCTGATACCATCTGCCTTCTAATATTCCATGATGATACATTTGAAAAGTTCACTTAGTTTAAAATATATTAAAAGATACAAAAGCCGACTTATTTTTAAACTGCCCTCTAGTTCTTTTCAGTATTTCATGAATAATATTTTTCTAAATCATCATTATCAATATAACTGGGGATTTCTACCATCAGAATTAAGTGTATGGCACTGATCTCCGCTCTCTTGTGACAGTGACAGGACCTAAGGGAACAACATGGAGCAGTGTCGGGAGGGTCAGGTGGGTGTTAAGAAAAGGTTCTTCACCAGAGGGTGGTGGGCACGGAACATGCTCCCTTGGGCAGTGGTCATGGCAGCATGCTGCTGGACTTCAAGGAGCCTTTGAACAACGCTCTCAGATATTGGGTTTGATTTTGGGTGGTCCCGTGTGGAGCCACGGGTTGGACTCGATGATCCTTTTGGGTCCCTTCCAACTGGGGAGATTCTGTGATTTCATGGCATACAGCGAACAGTAATTTAGAGAGCTTTATTTTTTTATGCACAAGTTGAGTTTTGAGTGGTATCTTATGAGAAAATTGTAGTGTTTGATATCAAAAGCCATTTTCTAAACATTGGTCATGTACTGCACCGGATAAAGATAAGAAAAATAATTATGTAATCAAATGTGGTTTTGATTCAAAATTGTTTTGGTATTGTTAAAGGAATAGGAAAAAGAAAAGGTAATGTAAAGATGTATAAAATCTGTTCCAGTTTTAATGTGGTATTATGCTGTGATTACAATAGGTCTTAAAGTATGTTTCAGTTATCTGCAAATTAAAAGTATTTGATACTTAGAAAACCTCACACACATACATTGTTTGTGTACATCTACGTATGTCTGAATATATATATGCCCATATTTTACACACACACACAGACATGTATATGTGTGCATATGTAGTAGCAGTTGCAAGTTCTTGTAATAATAAAAATAAACCATTGGGCAAAAATAATTTCAGAAGACTGTTTTAGTGCTGTATGTGCTGTGTGCTCACCAACTGGAAATATTTAACTTCTTACTCAGGAGGTTTCTAGAGGTGCTGGAAGAACTTTTGAGCTGGACTTGTTAGAATAGTTTTTATGCTTTTTCAGACTTGTTATAAGTAGGCATGCAAGTATGTTGCCAGATGTATTTTAAAGCATTGTAAGGGCTAGCAATGTGCACTATTCTTTGAATGAGTTTGAACGAAAAGCACTTGGTACAAGAACTTGAAAACATTTGAGTAAGACCACATCACCGTAGACTCAGACATCAGTAAGTTTGTTTTGCATTTTCTTCCAATTAATGAATGACGTTTTTGTATGGAAAGGGCTTAAAACATTCGGTTCAATCACAATGTAATTCTTCAGTAAGCAGCTTTAAAGATGTATGGAAAAATGTTTTCCTCCTCAAGGTGAAAATCAAGAACTATTTTAGCATGAGCTATCATGGTTGTATATTGTGTTGAAAAATCTTTGAATGTCAGGTTTTATGGACTGATTTTATTTATATTAATTTTACTGAAATGTTGAGACATGAATGTTTGTTCCCCACTTTCCAGTTTTCTTGCTTGTCTGATGCACCTCTTTCAACTTGAAGACTCTGTTCTCATGTTTTGAGGGGCTGAGACCCTGATTAATTCATGACTTTATCATAGAAGAAATGAGTTTCTCTCCACTCTTGATGATGAACAGTAGATGTCATTAATCCCACTAATGCTTGTCTTAGCTCTTGGAGAGGCTCAGAGAGGCAGATTCACATCTGAGATGGCTCCTAATGGAACCTGCTTGCTCTGGACCGGAGTTCTTCATCTTGAGGAGTATGAGAAGGCGAGCGGTGAGGCCTTTGTGGCCCTCTTACCTCTGAAAGCCTGTTAAAGATTCCTCTTTTAGAAGCAACCTTTTCCTGTGCTGGTCTGTCAGGCCAGCCCTATTGCTGGCCTTGCAGGGAACCTCTTTGGGTTTTTCTCTCCTGCACATCTTACCCAGAAGAACAGAGACTGCTCTAACTGCTGACATGGCTGTTTCCCCTCCCTTTTTTCTAATATTGGCAGCCATTTGGTGCTGTTGGCTGAATGGGCCAAGGTTTCTGAGAAAACTAAAATATAGTGCTGCCTAGGTCTTTTTCTTTCTGTCCCCGAGGCCTTTTCTTTTAATGTCTGAGGCAAGAAGTTGGACTTCTTAGTAACAGAATTTTTGCTAATGCTGATGTTGTTTCCCTGGTAAAGATTTTTTTTTTTTTTTTTTTTTCTCCTTTGGAAGCCTTTGCAGTTGCAGCTACACTGGAGCTGACAAGGACTATCTGAAGTTGGTTCACAGAAATGGGTAGGCATGAGAGGGTGCATATGAAAGGAGCACTTAGAGCAGTGGTCAAGAGAGACATAATAAAGGGAAGGCTGGGAGCAATAATACAAACCAAAAAACTCTGTATTGTAACAGAAGGAACTATTGTTAAAGTTTAACAAAAGAAGATTGTGCTACCTGTGGCATTCTTTGCTGCAGGGGGTCATACAGTTAAACTGCTCAGAATTTTTAAAAATAAACTCACTGCCATTCTAGGCAATGACTTCTGTGATTTCACCTGTGATTTAACTAAGACAATCATCATCTGTCCCTGTAGAGGAAATAAATATTTAAGCTCTCAAGGCCGTGCTCTGACTCTCCAGGCTAGTTTTGGCCCTAAATCTTGCATACACTTTCCAACTACAAGTGATAAAATCATTATGTGAATTTGTATAGATGAAGATTTATTTAGGTTTACCAAGCCAAGAAAAGGAAAACAAACAATGGAGAAGAAACCATTTTGATAACAAGATCTGTTAGGAATTAAATTCTAAGGTAACTACTCATGCAATTAGAAAGGAAAATGTATAAACAGCAGCTCCGATGTAGGCAGCAGGTAGATCAGGCAGAGTTACTGTGTACTATAGAATATGTTTACTAACACGTTTAAGTTTACTGAAGTAATGAAAATCTTTGTACAATGATGTACAATGATAATCGTAACAGGAAGAACTTGAGAATGGCTGGTAGTGATAGGAGACTGACAATATACTAAAATGTAACGAGAGGGCAAATAAAATGGGGTCCAGTACTTCTTGGCTTTGCGAAGAATAATTTGTAACTGTGCATGTAGAACCAGTGTCTCCAAAATTTAGTGTAATGTTCTTCTGCATATCAGCAGAAATGAATAAAAGAAAGTTGTAATCCGTTACAAGATTTTCCAAATTCATTTGAAATACTTCAAAGTTGGCAGTGGAAGAGCTCTGAGTGCAAGCTGGGCAAGGAATCTTAGAGTAGGGAAGGGAGAGGGACGTAAACAAAACAGGATTCTAAGATGGACCCAAGTGTCTTAAAAATGATGAAAGGATGTTTAGGTAGGGAGACGTATTTCCCACTTAGCCACAGAAAGGATAGCATACACCATTCAGCTATTTTTCAACACAAATGCAGAAAAAGCAGTAATATAAGTAGCTCTTGCTAAACATAACATTTGGAAAAGAAAGTGATGAAGGCATTAGGGGTTCAAATTGAAATATGTTTGGGAATCTCCTAAATGAGCATTCTGAGACTTTATCCGTAGGCAACCAACGTAAAATCATCTTGTATCGGAGCTTATTCTGACAGAAAAGATAACTACCCAACAGAAAACCAGATGATGGTTGCCAGCATTCAACAGCCTTATTCATTTGTCTTATGCAAACAGAATATAATACACCATATGTGGGGTTTGAGGATTTAGAGGAGTCAGACCTTTGCAGACCCGTGGGCCCTTGAAAAGCTCCTTCAGCAGGTACTACCTCTACCAGAGCTGGGGGAGTGTCAAAGGCTGGTGTCATCACTTAGTTTAATGTGGTGACCTCATCTCTTTTCAGCATCTTTCCATAGCTGTCCTCTGTGCTTGCCTTAGTGCTTTTTAGCAAGGCTTGGGTCTCTGCAGCTCCATGGACTGCCTCAGCCTGCTGATGAGTCACCACAGAGCCATGCTGCAGCCGGAGTGGCACTCACTGTGCTTCCCTGCTGTCGGGGAGCTGTTAGATCGTGGCCTGAACCTGTCATTGAGCACCTGGTGAAGGGCGGTGGCTGGCCCTTGGAGCACAGGCAGATTGTTTGCACCTGTGCTTCCATTGTGACCCGAAGGGTGGGGGCTGCCCTGGGCTCATTTAAGGGCCAGCCACAGAGAGAGGAGCACGTTTCTCTCTGAGATCTGCTACTTGTTGGAAGACCATCATTTGGGTGGGAGATTGCGGTCATTGGTTGTGTGAGTCAAAACTTTTGTGTATGTTCATTGTTAAAACCTATAATACTTTGCCTGGGATTGCAAAGAGCCTCTCTGAAGCAATTTCACATTTTTATTTGCGAAATATTGTCCTTGGAACATCTTCTCCAGGTTTGTTTTTGCTTCCCTCTTTGTAAAGTAAGAGTTGCCTTAAGCTGGCCGGGTTGATGTTATAGGCCTCAGTATTAATGGATGGTGCAGGAAAAGGTCAGTGGAGAGGTGCTGAAAAGGGTCATGAAAGGTACAGTTGGAAAGAAAAAGGTCATCTCTAAGTACACAAGTGACTGGTTAGGAGGGATCAGCTGTGTACTCCCAAAACCGAGGTGGGAGTTTTTCAGCTGAGGATCTCTCTCCCTACTATCAGGGTTGAACCATTGTTGCCCATTGGAGCGCCCTCCAGGGTGAGATTGCTTTTGTACGTTTCTGGAAGGAAATGCTTCTGCTGTCTTCCTGCTGTTTCATGTGTAGTTTCATTTTAAAGGCAATGGTCTAGCTGCACTAGAAATAACTGGGTTGTACTGAATGCCAGGTACTGTGATGTTAAAAGGCATATTGTGTACTGGCAAGGCTTAACAGGCACACAGAGCTTATTACACATGGCCTCTTTTGCACACCGTTTCTTGTTTTCTTTTTGGGGCAACTCATTTAGGCTCATCTTAAGTTAACAGGGAACCTGCAACCCATGCTTCGAGTACTCTTTCTATGAAAATTTACAGAGAATTGCTACACAAAGGAGAAAATGTGACTTGAAATTCTATACAGAGATAAAAACTCAACGAGAATAATTTGTCTTAAATAGCAATAAGATTATTGGCATCCCTTAGCAAGGTGAGTGGTTTTATAGTTCAGATTGCTTGTGTGTGCAGCTTCCAAATAATTTCAAGTTCAGTAAAGGAATTGGCTGTACAGAGATCACAAAATGACAAATGTGAACTCCTACGGATCTACTGGATGTAACTAAATAAATGTAAAAAAAAGACAGCCAGAAACCTCTAGGTCTTTTGAATTTCCACTTGTGTCGCTCAGTGACACTTAAGTGTAGCTGCAAATGCTCCCTTGATGGAGTCGGATTGCTTCTTTATTAATTCCATTCATAAATACACAATGGGTGTCCAGTGGAGCACTTAAGACCCTGATAATCAAAAGCTTATTGTGTGTTTGAGAAGCTTGAAAAGGAAACTCAAGTAAATACCAAGGGAGAATAGAGTAAAGTTAGAGTTTTTCTTTCTAAACCAGCAGGAGGTCATCTAAAGTATAACGTTATGCACAAGTTTGACCACTGAGGTTGTGCTGAGTGGTGTGACGGTGCACAACTGCAGTAGCAAAATCAGTGTGTTGTGCAGAATGAATCTAGCAGATGGCAGAATTGCAGGGCAGCGTTTGTGAGCTGTGTGAGGCATAGAGGACTCGTACCTTGTTTCAGCTCCGTACTTAGTTTAGTCCCACTCTAATAGCACAAAGCAAAATTCATGTGAATGCAAGAAAAACAAAGGCTATTCCTTTATTTGTCGTATTTGGGTCTTTCTTGAAAGCAAAAATGTTGATGTAGAAGAAGATTCTCTGGGAGGAATTTAGTTAAGGGTTTTGGAAAAGTGATGTTTGCTCTCCTGTGAAGTTGTGTTGCTTGAATTAATCTGGATATGTCTACACAAGCTGCGTTCGTTCCTCTCAACACAGAGCCGAGTTACTGGGAGGCAGAGAGCAGAGACTGATCCTTCCACAGCTGCTAGTTCTCTACAGTATCGACACCTTCTGTAGAACATTTTTCAGTTTGCATCAGTATTACTTCCGCTTAACTGCATATGGACTTGGACCTGGGTGAGGGGTGTGCCACAAGGCTCAGGACCAGTGCGGTGCTTTGCCAACCTTTTTCCAGTCTCCTCTTGCATCTTAGGCCTGGCGAATGTTAGGCAGCTCGGCTAAGTGCTGAGGTGGCATGCACTGTGGTACACCCTAATTGGTGAATCTGTGGTAATGGGTGCATCCGGTGAAGAAAATCAGTGGAGCGTTTAGTGCCTCCCATTCTTCCATGGAACCATTTCCATGACAGCGTGGCAGCAGAGGATCTCACATGAGGAGCTATGAGAAGTACTGAGAAATGGAAATAAATACTCCTCTGTGATAAACAATAACATTGATCTTGGCTGAGCATAACAGAATTTCTCCCAGGACCCCCCTGTCAGGTCCTTTGAAACTTCAGTTCCTAAGCAGGTCCCATTCTGGACAGAATCGACTAGTTGCTTTTATTTGGAGAAATGCAAAACTACTCGACATTTCTTCTGTCGTTTGCTGATAACTGTGAACGATGGCAGTGTGAGTGCTCCTTATAGTCTGCTGTCCTATTTAAAACCACAGAAATAGAGCAGAAACTCCCAGGCTGCTGGAACAGTAATGATAAGGTTGAATTTTCAGAAGGATTGCATGTAGGAATGAAGCACGGACAGTGGTACTGTTACTGTATCTGTTAAGGACAGACTGAGAACACATCTTAGTCATCTAAAATTGTTTGTTTGGCAACAGGAACAACAAAACACCACAGGCATAACAGAGGCAAACACATTTAGCAGGGAGGAGATAGTAGGATAACAAATTCAGTTGTTTAACGACCAAATCTTATTCCAGGTAATGAAGTACTGCAGATTTTCTTAGTCTGTTTGGCAGTTCACTTTTCCAACAGTGTGGGACCTTTCTGGCTTTTGGGCTCTATAGCTTGTGAAAGATGTGCTCTCACCCCATGGCCTACTGCATGCAGAAAAATGGTACTCGGCACTTCCGTGAGGTCAAGAGGAGGAACAGTGGTCACAGCAGCTGTCCCGATTTGCGCAAGAAATTGTTTTCATCAGTGTTTACTGCAGTGCAGAGTTGGAACCATTATCATTTTGAAAATTATATGGTCTGTTTCCCATGTCTTCCCCCAGGCAAATCTCACCGCTGTGTAAGAACAGAGGTTTTAGACTTCTACTGGCTGCTAGAAATGACAACTGGCAGGAGGGAAACAAAGCTTGTCTCCTCATGCCAGGAGGGGCCAACCAAAGACAAGGTTAAAGTAACCAATGGGATTCCAGATCAAGAGACCTTGATGATCTGTTTCTACCTGATGCTTTCTGCCCCAAGATGAATGCGAGCTGCTGTAGCTTCCGCTCTGCTACTCATCATCTTTCAGTGTCCAATGTTATGTTGTTGCTGTTTTGTATGTTTATTAGTTTTTAAACAATCTTCCATGTTTTACAGCATTTACAGACAAGTGCATAGGAGCTGAATTGTTTGTCAGGCTAGGATTCTTTTCATGGCACAACTTTTTCATGATATGAGTTTTTAAATGGAAAACAGGGAGAGGCAGCAAATTACTTGGGTTGAGACAACGAAAGGGGGAAAAAAAAATTTCCACCTAAACAATAGATACTTAAGTAGAAAGTGTTCCAGCTTCTTCTGACAAAGAGCCTCCAGAGGATTACAATGCAGTCAATGTTGCTTTAATTAAATTTAATGCTGTGTGAAATGCACTCTGAGAAACTTTGATGAATGACTGGGGCAATTCATGCGGCGCACTAAAGGGCATCCAGCCCTTGCAGGGGTGTCAAGCCACGATGAATTGGTTAGTACAGGCATGTTTATAGACTGCCTAAGGAACCTTGTATCTGTGTGGTAATGTCAGAGATAATGTTATGATTCTCTGGACCTTGGGGGGCTTTGGTGACATGGTTAATGAGATAGCCCAGGGAGTGTCCCAGTAGGTTACTTGCAGACCTCCCACATCAAAAGGAGCAGCTTTGCCCCTTCTGAGCCTGCCGTCCTCTAGATCTCTCCACTGGCCCTCGCTTTCCATAGGGCCACTTCTTTCCTCCCTTCTCCCCCTTCTTTTTGGTTCTTAGTCAACATTAACTTTGGCTGCCGAAATTCAAAAGTTGTTAGTTTTTAATTTGGTTTCTCTTTGACCTGCCCACACAATAGCTGTCGAGGATTTTATAGAAACAGAAGCCACCACCATTACCCTCCTCCCAGAGCCTCAAAACAAAGCAAAGGAACAAGAAAAAAACAAAACAGGCAAAGGAGGAAGAAATGAGGAAACAAAACTTAACTCTCCCTTTTTCACTGTTCCCTCTATCCCCACCACAAAAAAGAGAGGAATGTTTCTCTCATGCAGAGTTTGGTTACAAAGCAATGGGCCCTGCTGGTACAACTGGGTCTTTTATCTGCTGCACCCGAAGAAATAGGGGAGGGGGTTGGGGGGGGAACAGTGGATCAATTGATAAATGAAAGTCTGTTATTCAAGTGTGATTTAAAGGGTTGATTATAGGCCTGTGGAAAAGGTTGTTTAACAATTTCTCTTTGTAGGGGGCAAAAACCCAGTGTACGTTTGGTTTAAAATGGGGTTAGGTGGCAAGTAAACATTCTTGTAATAATACAGCTATCTTTGCAAAATGGGCAGGAAATGGATATTCAGGATTACATCATTAAAGTGAGACATACATCAAAGCAAATGCAAAGCCATCTCAAATGATCCTTTCAAAATAAAAAATCCTAAAGTTGTTTAATTGTACTTCTGAAATTCTGTAACAAGGAGAAAGGGAGGGCTGGTGAGGAGTTACATATGATAAATTTGAGATCTCACAGATGTAGCAATGGTTATAAGTGCCCTCATTTCTGTATGGTTAAGGCTTGTGGTCTTGGACAGAGAAATGAATGCTGATGAGAAACCAAGATGGGACCTTCTGAAAAAGCAGAAGTGGCATGCTAACTGATCTTGCCTGTGAACTTTATGACCCCCATCATCCCAGAAAGTTGGAAGTTTAAGATGTTTCATGAACTTTGAGCGTTCCTCTCATTCAGTTCTACTGTAGTGAATTTCAATTATCTGTTCATTCCAAACAGTATTGAAGCAATAGCGTGAACATAGAAATAAATGGGCTAGTTTATGTACATACACTTATGTTGGGTCAGATGTGCTTGGTCCCATTACGATTTTCTTTCAAATCTCTTCATAAAGCTTATCTACCCCACAACATCTGTGAATAATGTTGATTAAATCTTGAGTTATTTTTGAAGGTTTTGAAATAATCTGAGGGGCTGGAAGCTGTTTGTCTTTCAGAAGAAGAAGAAACCTTTTACGAAGACGCACCTTGCAGGACCATTGTCTACAGCTGTCAAAGTGCACAGTACCAAAACTGTGAAATTAGAATGAAGATTCCTGTAAACAGCTGATGAGGCCTTGCAAGGGCTGTCTCAGTTCGCCTCTTACTGCAGTGCTGGAACTGCTGCTCACTGTTTCCTGGTGAACTGGAATGGGCTGCCTGGCTGCAGCAAGGGAAGGCAGAACGTGGGCAGAGGCAGGCAGCCCCTCCTTTTACCCTGTCTCTGCTATCTGAAACAACTAGCCAGGTAGAAGCACTTAAATGGCATTTATTTAATAAGTTACTTTCTGCTGGCCAATATTGCTATAATGAAGTTGTAACTAGATCAGGGAGGAAGCAAATGCCAGATTTGGTTTGGTAACTTGTCTTGCGGGGAAGAGGGAAAAAGGCAGAATAAGCTGAGTGGTTTCCAAGACCCTAATCTATTTTTAAATAGGTCTCTCTCAAACTGTAGCCACAACAACAATCTTTGCTGTAGTTAATGGGCTGTCAGTGTATCCTTCATTTGAATGACTGTTTTCTGAATCAGAAGTTAAAGACACGATGGTGTTGTCGGTGGGTCAGTGGCAGTAAGTTTAACAAAGTACCTTGAAGCCACAGTGAGGAGCAGTCTCTGATGACTTGAAAGTAATTGCAAGGTCGAGGGAACAACAAAACAGTGTCACCGGTGTGGCTAAGGAGCATGTTTATGGCAGCCAGGTCTTGAGCTTCCCTTTCCCAGTGCATCATGCTCAACCCTACTGCCCATTTTTCAATTGCTTATAGCCTTTAAATGATAGAAGAACAGAACAATTCCAAAATCAGGCTGTAGATCAGATCTACTTAAACCTCACAGCAAGATGTGATGACTTGGTGGCAGGGAGCAACTGGAGGGATTTAGTAGGGACCACATCAGCACCTTGGAGGGAGGGAATTGGCTTGCCTCTCAGGATGCAATCAGACAGCTTCACTGATTCTCTACTGTTTCTTGCATATACAGTAAAGACTGATTTGTTTTCCATGTACGCTTTCTGATGAAGTAAGTTTGTGCTACACTCCTGTTCTCTATATGTTGTGGACTGTTGCAGCATTCCTTGCAGAGATGAAGGTCTTACCTTTGGGGCCGTGGAGCTCAGATAGGAGTTAACTGGATGAAATGAGTTTTAACTGGGTGATGCTCAGCTGGTAAGTGTATGTGCAGCATAGAATCATTAGAGTTGGAAAAGAGCTCTAAGATCATCTAGTCCAACCATCCACCAACCACCAATATTGCCCTCTAAACCATGTCCAGCAGAGATATGCAGTTAGAAATAGAAGTTGAAGAATAGGAAGTGGGGAGCACATGGTAGACACAACATATGCTTGCAGTAGGGTTACAGGAACACAATGTCTATTTTTCAAGAGGCAATACTCCCTCAACTGTAATAACTGACTTGTTCCTGCTGAGCATGCAGGTCATCCCCTACCAAGAGATGGTTTAGCTTAGCCATGCGGCCATCACAGTGGCTGGGCTCAACAAGGTAGGCTGGAGCTGAAGTTCCTTCTTTCAGTTGGGCTCTCCTTTCTTTGGCAAGTTATAATCAGGCATTTAATGTGATCCTAACATAGGTTTTTTTTATTCAGTCTCTTTGCATGGTTTAAAATTCATTTCCAGGCTGTGATCTAATGGCAGTAATTACCTCAGAAGTGCATGTGGTGCGGGGTATGTTTATTTTTATTTCAACCAAGGCAAATGATTACAGGACTTGGCTTCACTTCAGGGCTCAGTTCTATTGGGGAAGCCAAAAACAACATCTACCTTTGCAATCTGGCAAGCAGGTCCCAAATACCTTGTGTGAATGTTTGATTTAATGATAGGAAGGGTGGTAAGAGCAAGAGAGCAAAGCCCGCTGAGACCTGATGTTGTAGTGGATGACTGGAGGGCAAGTTGCTTACTAACTGTTGTGGGGAGAGCCAGCTTTGTCTTACAGTAGCTGCTGCTCTCTGCTACCCAATAGTGATTTGGTCACTAATTCTCCTGAGTTTCCACAGTGCTTTGTGGGCAATTTTGCTAGCATTGGCAACAGCAAGACAGGCTTGAGTAGCAAAATGCCTGTAAGATTTGTCTGCATGTAGGTTTCAGTAACTGTAGAAATAACTCAGTCTGATATTAAACATAAATGAGTTTGCATGATTGCGTGCTTGGAGCTCAGGTCACGTTTGCACACCTAGCTGTTCCCCCTTGAAGTATTTCTTGGCAGAAGCCACTGGTGAGAGAGCAGCAGATGGGCTGGGAGAGCAGTATGCTCTACCCCTCTGTGTGCTCTCTCCACACAGGGTAAATTGAGAAGTTTGGGCTTTGGAAAGACAGTCTTCCCTTGCTGCTTTTGCCAAGGCGGGGAGGATCCTAAATAAGGAATTGCAATATAAGTCAAGTCCTTAACCGTAGCTGAAAAGAGCTCAGGGCAGGTTTTCCTCTTCCCCTCAGTTTCATTTCTTTGTGGTGTATACTGAAGTGCACCTGGGTATTTTGGGTCAGCGATTTGCTGGATGTGGAAAACACATGAGGTCTGTGTGGATCCCAGCTGTATCTATAGGACAGAAACAATGCCCTTTTGAATATCTAATAGTTTTGGGGAATTTTTTTTCCCAAAAAAATTAGTGTAACTAATGTGATGTCCCAATTTCCCTGCTGTTTTTTTTTTTACTTGAAGACTAAGATGTTAAAGAAGAAAGTGGGGAACACCCCCTCTCCTCCCCCTGCCCCAAACAGGTGCCTGAATAGAGAAGCTAAGGGATGATTACCCTGCAGCTGCCATAAGTTTCTGCAGCAAGCAGGAGTACTTAGCACATCTCAAGTTTATGAAAGGAAGTTTTTGCCTACTTTAAACGTCATTTTCACGATGTTCATGATTTACAACATTCCATCTGGATTTGAGAGACCTTCAAATCCTCGCAACCCCAGAAAAAGAGATGCTTGTGCTTTAAAACTTTGCCTTCTCCAGCTTTCTAGCAAAATCATACTTATCTTAGTTCTAACATTTTTAAACCGCTCCAACTTCAGTAGAAGTTGATCTGAGATTTTACAAGGGACCAAACTCTGGCACCTTGAATAGAAAGTGCTGTTTCAATATTTTTGTTTTCTGACTTTCTCAACGCTTTCTG
>WBMW01003688.1:117090-128547 GCA_013396635.1 Penelope pileata | reverse complement strand
AAAAAAAAAGCACTTAGAAGCACTCCTAAAATAACTGTTATGGAAGCACAGCAAAACTCTGAATGATCTTCGGATATCCATGAGATTCAGGGCAAAGATCTTCTATATCCAGCTGTATTCTCTTACACATAGCTGTATCTATTCTATTCTTACACTAAGAAACAAAATCGATGACACAATGGTAAGGCCCCCTGGTGATTTCCCTTCATCCTCTACCTCAGTGTATATTTTCAAGAAGTCTTCAGGAACTTAGTTGTCTGCTCGTTCTCTCTTCCTTATCAAGGCTTCCTGAACTTGACCAGCAGGTGCAGAAGTTAAAGGTGAGAGTAGGATAGGCAATGAAGGGAGAAAAGCAGACACAAACAGTGCGATCACCAGGTTTCCTTAGTGTGGCAGGCTAAATAGAATTTTTAGATGAATGAATACAGATAATGCCAATTCTAGTGTAAACAGACTAATGCTTTGGAAGGAATATTCTGTTATTTTTCAGCTATATATTAAGCTAGTAAAGACTACATTGAGAGCGCTCTAACAAAAAGCTTTGCAATTTCTCATGTCACTTGGCAATACGTAGATATTAATAGTTATTTTATCCCCATATTGTTTGATATGCAAAAATAAAAAGCAATTCTCTTAAATATGATTTCCTTCAGCAGAATTATAAGGAATCTAAAAACTCTTAAAAAAAGGAAATCTACTGCATTGCAGGTGAGAATTTAAATGCCTGAATTAGTCAGGAAAGACATCAGCGCTTAGGCAGGTGTCGTTCCTTAATTTTTTTTTTTCCTTCTTTAGTTCCACTTACCTACCGTGGTCCCTTCCAACACCTACAGTTCTGTGATTGTGTGTGTGATTTTACTTCCACGTGAAAGAGACCACCTCAGCGCTGCTCTCAACCAAAACCTGATCCCCAGGTTCTAGTAGTAGAGCTACTGGTAGGTTCTGCAGCCCCTAGTAGTAGTAATAAACCCTCAAATTCAGCTGACTCCTGTAGTGCTCCTAGTGGCCTACCCATTTAAAAGTGACTCATTTGAAGTCTCAAAACCAGTACTTAACAAAATGCACAACTACTTGGAGAAGTTTGCTGCAAGTCAGAATTTTCTCAGGCATCCTGAGTGTTAGTAGTTGGTCTTGTACAGAGAGAGGAGATGGGAAAGTACTTTGCCTTGAGGGAAAAAATAGAGCAGCACAAGCCAAGGGAGGTTAGCGCTGATGCAGGAGTAGTAACCTTTCTTAAATGTGAGTTTTCCTTGTTCTCATTTAAACCAGGCAAGCTTTTGAAGGCTAAGATGCATGAAATAGAAGTAGCAAATTTAAATGGGAGCAGAATTGTTGCTTGCAGCATAACAGAATTACACTGATAAATGGGATGATTTAGAGTGAGAGGGGGTGTGTGCAGAAAAGGTCAGAATCTGGGAAGAACTCAAGGCCAGTTCAATGTGCTCATTTTCCCAACTCTTGCTTCCCAACAGATTCCACAGAGATCATTAAAGTTGGTGAGTGCTGAGTTATTCAAAACACTATGGACATCTGTAAACTTATTTATCTAGAAAAAATTGTATTTTTTCCTTAACATTCACCAGTAGCTGAGCCAAGCTTGTTTCAAGTGAGGAGGACTTGCAATATCAAAGATTTACTTAATTTTCATTGCTGCACATAAAACATCTGACACTGTTTGCCAAGAAAACTAGAATGCCTCTCTTTGTTTGTGCAAGCCAAAGGAAAAGTACAGTGTATCCGTCTGCAAACGAACATCAAAGCACTTCTGCAAAATCAGGGATGGTGACATATATTTGGAGAAACAGTATGAGAGCTGCTTGTGGGAGAGTGATGGGGGTCTCTGCACTTACGAAGCATAATCCTGATTGGAGCCACATCTTTTCTTTCTTCTCTTTATTATCACTTCATGGTTACCATTTGTTGACGAGCAGGATTAACAGCACATTTTCAATGACATTTAGCTCTTTTAACAAGCTCTCTGCTGTCAAAGGTGGCTGGCCTGAAAAAAAAAGAGAAAAGTCATTAAGCAAACAAATCTTCGCCAAGAGTTGATGCTGAACATACCGTCACCCTGTGTGAGTTATTCACTGTATATGAAATTTATTCCACAAGAGTGTGACCTTGGTGTTGATTAACCAGAAATCCCTTCTTCTGTCATTATGAACAGCTCTCGGTGCCTCGCGTGGCCCCTCTTGCTTTCTTTCTGTTGCTCCTCCTTAACGGATACTTGAAGAAAATTTTCTTCATTTATCATTTAGTTAGTAATGCTGCTCCTTGGCGTAACCTTGTGAGGCACAATGGCTCTTTTTCACGGGGCTGCCAGGACCATGGTGGATCAGTAACATCATGTAACACAACCAGCCTGCCCCTGTACTGACAGGGCCCAATTTCCCTGCTGTTCTCCTGAGGCAGCACGGCGTTCCTTTAGAACGGTGATGTATCTGAATGTCCTGTAGGTGCCTCTGGGTCCTAGGAACTTCAGGGGAGGCTTTTACATCATGCAGGTTCAGCCCATTACCCAGAAATCATGGAAAGGGAAATGGTTTCCTAGAGCATCATTAGGGTGCTCTCTGGGCAGGTGTGGGACAGAGATGTAGGTGGGACAGGAGCCCCCCGCACTCAGGGCAGTTTTTCCACTACTTGTGAAAGGGAGAGGGAGTGCATTATGGCTGTTCTCTGCTTGCTCAGGGCTCAGAAGGGCCTCTCTGTAGCTGGAGGAGATGGAGCATCAGTAGGTTGCCCTTAGGTCACTTGGCTTTGAGTAGATCCCAAATATGGAAGACGGTTTAAATCCACCTCCAGCTCCATATAAACATAGGATCAGAGAGAGAACTGAACCTTTCTGGTGCCTGCTGCTAAGCGTGAAACCGTTTATGGAACAGGAACACTGCAAGCATTCACTTAGGCCCGCAATTTCTGGAAGGGAAAAAAATGAAGGAAAGAGAACTCCACCAAAATAAAAGCTGGGTGTGTTTTATCAGATTCTTTTTGGGTGAAGTCACATGGTGATAAATGGAATAGACTGGGGGAATTGTAAACTGAACTTGCTGTAAAGCGTGATGTGATTAGGTTGCATTACAGAGCATAGCTGGCACCTTGTCTGGTGAAGAAAGCCTGGCTGCCCAGCCCCTGTAGTGACTGGCAAATGGTCCCTCAGCACTTTGCCATTTCACTGTTAAACTCCTATTTTTGGCAGCCTCTTGGCACTCTCTCTTATGCTGGGACATCAGCTTTGTTGCTGCAGCTTTATGACGTTGTGCCTGCTCAGAAAGTCTTCGGGATCAGTTATTGACAGCCTGCATCTCTCCTTACCTCTATTTGGCTGTACCAGGTGTACGCATCGTTCATGCTCTGCCAGTCATTTCATACCTTATGAGCAATCCTGCAAAGCTCAGCAGAGAAAAAGACATAGCATAGCATCATTAAGATGTGTTTCTCATGAAATCACTAAACTTGTGTGTTTTGCAGGCAAGGGCAGGGTGTGAGGAGAACTGTGAGAGTGATGGTTAACCTTAGGCCTTAGGACTCAGCTCCCTGCTAAATGACCTGCAAAGATCAATGTGGAGCTATTAATGCCTTACGGGCACTGCTGGGATGCTGTTGGCAGTGTTATCTCCATGGCACGTGTAACATTGTTAGAGATGGGATGTGTGTTAGTGCTGGCATACTGATACATTGCTAGAGAGTGTTAATGCTTGGATTGGAATGGGAGGATAATGTGAGTGGGTGCAAAACCTTTCTGTCCTGTTTCTCATTTTCAATGCAAAGGTGACTGTTCAGCATTTCAGGAAGAGTGGCACAGAACAGTGTACCTAGCGGGGAATGCTAACAGCCTATTGCAGTTTGCAGTTGCAACCACTATTGTTGCACACAGCAACAGAACTCAGCAAGTCAAATGCAAAATTATGGAATCAGATGAAAAGTGTTCGAAAAAACCCCATAGCTGACATAACACTGGAGGCCTGGAAAATGGATGTTCTCAAAGCATTTTCCTTTTGTCACAATAGGTCTGTTCATCAAATGCTTTGCTTTTGACCAAAGTACCGTTTTTTCCTGCAAGCGCCTACGTGAAAAATTTGACTAGTTTTGACCCAGGTCTGGTTAGTGATGGTTTCAATAAATCAGTATGTCTTCTAGTTACTTGAAAGTCTTCAGGTTGCTTTACTGACAGATCTTTTTCGCTTTGGGCACGGGCTTATTTTGAGCTTTGTTTTCCATTGATTTATGCAGAAGCTAGCTCTGTACAGTCTGTTACTTCTTTCTTTTTTTAGCTTTGAAAAGCTCCATTTACCCAATTTTCCTATGATTTCTGTTACGTGTGATGTCCTTCTGTTGTTTGTAGCACCATAGTGTACAATAATCATACTAATGAGACAGGAGTTCTTTGTAAAAAAAGAAGTTGTTCTGCTGCAAAATGTACTGCAGCAGCCCCAGCTGACACCAGCTTGGTCACCTCTGCTAACTCCTGTTTTCCATTGACAAACGGCTGAGACATTGCTGCTGATATTTTCCCCAGCATGTCCACAGGTCAAACTTTAAAAGCAACTGTTTTTCTCTGTAGTATTCTGGGAATCACAGATAACGACCTGCTGCTGCATTAAGAAATCTGCAAAACCCAGACTGATTCTCACCTTGCCTCACGCTGCTTCTCTGGTTTTTAGAAATGCATTCAACTGCTTTTTGTTTCACGTGTTTTCTCTGACTCTTGGCTGATCCTAGGTCAGTTTTGTTCTCTCTTATTCTATAAAAATTGTGAATTGGTAAACTGAAAGGAAAACCTTGAACCTGTCCCTGGCAATGACAGGCATTGGACTCTTTTTTTTTTTTTTTTTTAACGTCGTTCTATTTCTCACCATCTGCTTTCCCCAGCCCCTTGGAGTGGGTAGTTGCCAATCGCGTGATCCCACACTGGTGCTGAGGTTCCTTCTGGGATGCTGCTGAAAGGCAGACTCAGTCATTGCCATCTCTCCTGGTGATCTGTGCCCCATCACTGAACTTCTCATGACATTCATGACTCTGGTGGCAACAGGGCATCACAGCGTACTGTAAAGTGGTTAATTTGGTTTGGGTACTGCCTGTTATCTTCCCTGACCAGAGGCATTCCCTCCCAACCTTTCTTTTGCAGAAGGTGAGTGGTGGTGAGAATGGAAGGGAACCTAAAGTAGTGTGGAAAGGCAGATTGAAGACCTTAATGTGGTTTTGGATTTATTATCTATGTTCATGATGATGCTGAGGGTGGGCTGAGTGTGCTGACACTGAAGGTGATTCAGGACTGCATCTCACACCTGAGTGAGGAATTCTTTGAATTCGTCACATCAACCTTCTCTTCTAGCAGCAATGGCTCAGCAGAGATGCTCCTCACGGCTACTTCCAAACGTACTTGTTTCCATGCAGAAAAGTATGAGCAGGGAAAAGAAATACAAAGGGTTTAAATCTTCATAGGGAATGTGAAAAACTGTGTAATGTGTCTCACAGGTAGTTTCAGATGCTTTGAAAACTCAGCAAGAATTTTTTTCTTAGACTCCTTCATCAGGAAGCAAAATGAGACATCATCTATTTGTCTTGTGAGATATGTGCCGAAACATCTAAAAGGACTATGCAACCTGTTCTAACTGCATAATCTTAACTTTTACTTACCAGCCCACTAGAGTTTAACTGTTTTGCAGTTCCTTAATTTGTGAACAAACATAGTATAAGGACAATATTGACAAAATTGCATTAATACCTACAGTAGAGAAGCTAAAGGAGTGTGAGCTAGAACAAGCCGAGCCGTACTTAGAAGTCCGTGTAGCTTTCCAGTAGAACATCTTGTCCTCTTGTGTATGGATGAGCTCCTATAAGTATATACTACTGTTAGGAGAAAAAAATTCAGTATGCATATCCAATGTATTTGAATTACTCTTTTCAAGTATTTTGGATTAAGTTTTTTAGACGTGCAATACTATTGATGGAAATCCTGTGTTGGGTCTCCTTCAGTGCTTTTATGAAGAAAGAGGGAAGAAGGAGAGGTGAAAGATGACTGGAGAAAAGTGCTGCTTTTAACTGAGTATTTTCGTGGCAAGTGATTTTTCAAAATATGCTATACCAAAGCAGTGATGAGCATCGTGGCTTTAGCTATGACAAAAAATGGAACAGGGACCTCTGCACTCAAAGCTGTGCAGTGTGCTGCTGTATTAATAGTGCAGGAGGCACTTAATAAGCAAAAGTCTCTGCACTAAAAAAAAAAGGTTAAAAAAAGAATCCCCCACCTTTAAGCTATGCTTAGCTTCTAATGTGCATTAAAGTGGGCATACTTGAGTAGAAATAGGTCTGGGTTGCAAATTTATGTAACAGTACTGGAGCATGTACTGCACTGTTCAGTGGTTAGAGAAGTGGAGCATGATCTTAGGTAGGGTCTGTGAATGATGTCATTGGACAAGTGACTTGAGCTGTGTCTATACTGTTGACCAAGGAGGAGTTTCCTGTGGGAAGGGGCTGCAGGTACACTTGTTTCTGCAGAAGGGAAACTTGATATATCTCTATATAAGGTACATATATAGATATAAGGCATGTAAGAGACCTGGGACGTGATCTAGTGTGTCTTGCGATCTATGCAGGCAAGGGAGAGGGAGCTCTGATTCCTGCTGTGCAATCTGGACAGGTTTCACCCTTTTTCAGCTGTGTCACAGAACTGATGGTGGTGGCATTTACAACCTCTACTGGGAGCTGAGATGAGCCTGAAACCTGAAAATATTGGAGGAGAGCATTCTGCTGTTTGTCTCTGTCTCAAGCAGCAGTATTGAGATGTTTTCCTCATTCTGAGGAAAAGGTAATGGCAGTCCAAAGTTCAGTCCCAAATTCCTGCTGGCAGCAGCGGCATTGCATACATGCATCTAAGGCAAGTACTGGCAAGAATGTTACTGGGAAAGATGTGGTGATTTTTCAGACTTTCTTTCCATAAAGTAGGAAAGAATAAGCTGTGCTGTGTCTACATTGGCTATAGCTGCTTTATCAGAATTAGCAGTACTGTTGATACACTTAATGTTATGGCTTGGTATAATTGGCTTTTTTCTGGGGTGTGTGTGAGGGAACTTGCAGCCTACATAGAACACAGCCTGTGTGGCACTGGCTCCCCTGTTGATTTAGTTTCATTTTCTGTTTTTCTGGCTTGCTCAACTGCCTGTAACAGCATTGAAGTATTCTTCTGATCTTTGTTTCCATGTGTTCACAAAACACACTTTTTGAAAGCCTTCACACCAAAGGGACGTTCTGGCTGAGAGGCAGCTCTTGGATTTGTTTCAAAAGTCGCTGGCAAGTTAAATACTTGAGTGAGCCTTGTTTATAATAACCTCTAGTGGCAAAGTCTTGGTTTCGGGATTGGATTAGATTAGATTAAACAGAGGAGGACCAAATTAAAACTCCCAGAAATTATTTGCATGTGGTATTGACATGCTGCCTTGAAGCAGGAGGTAATGAAAGTTTCATGAGAGAGTCTGCAGTCCCAAGAAGTCTGGTTAGATGTTCCTCCCTTCCAACACCTACCCTACATTAGAAAAGCTTTAATCAGGTGGTTGGAAGCATGGCATATGATAAATTGATAACTCGGTGAAAATAAGTTGTCTCATGGAAGTTGTTAGCACTCCCCAGCAACTTCACTCAACCTGAGGGCTCCTGGGCAGTTTTCCCTTGCTCATTCACATGGCACCCCACTATGCTATTAATATACTATGTGTTGAGTTTTGCCTCCTGCTATTAATGGTTTGCTTTGTCAGATACCCAAGGAGCTATGGATCCATTTATGTGCTACCTCTCAGCAAATCCATCGGTACTTGCTGGGAACTTAATACAGAAAGTTGTTCAGTAGAGCATGCAAGTCCTGTCTTGGACTGCAGGTCTAGACGGGCACCTGTTGTCACCATTCATACCGTGCCATTTGAGTCTGAGCTCTTTTTTGGTGGGCTCCTGCCCAGAGTTGTGTTCGGACCCAAGCAACCAGAAAACTACAGTGCTGTGCTTCCCTTAGGCTCTGAACATCTAAACTGCAGAAACAAGCGTGAGGCTGGCACACACCATCTCTGCAGGAGCAGTCTCAAAAAATTAAGATTAATACATCCTCTGGCCCCCTACTCATTCACTGTTAAACCTTGTCGGTGCCAAGATCTTGCCTAGCAGACTAAAATAATCTCTCTACCTTCATTGCTTGTCACATTGTCCCTTGCCATCTGCCAAAACATGCTTCCCAAAACGGACTTCCTTTCCCACAGCTCAAGGTAATTGACTTTTTTCTGTGTGAATCTATCTCCTGGCTTTGTGAGCCTTAACAAAGCCATATTAACCTGCCAGATCTTCATCTTCCAAGTCAAGTATAATATTACTGCTTCAACGGCTTTCATTTAATTCTTTGTCTCGTTTCCTTTCCATTCTTGCCTCTAGCTGTTTCCAATCGCTATGCATGTTTGTGACTCTCACTGAATAGTGACTGCCCTGATACTGCTGTCAAGCCACATCATATATATGCACCTTACAATTTTTAAAAAGTAGAAAGATTTGCAGTGGAATTTGGAGGAAAGGTTTCAAGACTGTTTGCTAAAACCACCGCTTCGAGAAGTGTTTGTAGCTTGCTGTTTTCTGTAATAGCTCTCTTCCCAAATTACTTTTTTGACTCCTGTGTGTGTCTTGCTTGGTCTTGCCTTAGATGGTTAAGATTACGTGCATCCAGTTCAGTGGATCTATCTTTTCCTCTTTACCTTGAACAGGGTAATTTTAAAATATTTTGTCAGCAGAGTGTTCATGGTGAGGATTCCGCAAGAGAAGGAGAATGGAATGTTACTATCTGATGAAGGAGGTGGTGGTTACAAACTCTTGAGAGTGAGTGCAGATCCTTTTAGACCTGCAGAAGAGTGGAGAAGTGGAAAGGTTGATCTGGAATAAGATGCCAAGTCTTAAAGAATGTTATTGTTCTGCTGATTTGTACCTGAAGAAGTTAGAACTCAACCAAGCAAGAGGACTGGTGACTTTGTCATTGAGAAATTTCAGTGTTAGTGACAAGCAGCAGAGGTATATTTGCTCTCTAGGACAGTCAAGAGATGGCATCAGTGAAGTCTTCTGAGAGCTGACTTTGGGAGCAAGTGATTTTGGGGGAGAAGTCAACTGGATTGCGTTTCATCAGGTTGAATTGGGTAGTGGGGACTGGTTGCACACACTAACTGCTGCCCTCTGGGTGTGTCAGCTGTTACTTGCTTCAAGCTACAAGCTTAAATGAACTGCTGGTATTGCAAACTTCTGGGTGTTTGGGGTTGAGTGCTATTTTCTGAATGACATTGGCTTTGACACCCGAAGTTTATCTGGTGACTGGCTTTCTGGAGGCTCATTTGAGATAATCATTCTCTTCTTCAGTCCGGAAAAGTTTGTGAAAGTTTTAAGGACATAAATTGCTACTGAACCATTCGTCTACAGAAAAGACATGCTATATGCCTACCACTGATGACGAGGTGGAGATACAAAGGGTTGACCTTTCCTGTGTCAATAAAAACAAATTGTTCCAAGTCATGAGAAGCCCTTTAAGCAAGAAATGTGTTTGTTATCATATACTGAACATTGGCGGGGGGGGGAACACCTGAAGATGAACTGCAACTATGGCAGACGGAATTTAATCACAGGATTGACAAAGCATGATGTACAATCAGAATCAACAAAATGATGAGGTTAATGCTCAAGGAAATGGCTTTCCATATTTTGTTGTTGTCATCTCCTTTGTAAGAAAGGAGCACTGTATAGACTAATTCGTATTCCAGGCTCTTTTGCAGATATTGGAGGGGCTATATGAACTTTTGCAGTCTTTCAGCCCTTATTCAGACAGCAATTATGTCATTTGAGTTCCTTGAATTTGGTTTAATGCTTTACTAGTAAGCTGCCACTTACCATGCTGAGTAACTGGTTTGTGTTGGAAGAGAACTGGGAGACAACCAGGCTGCCAAAGGGTTTCTCAGTCCCCTTTCCATTTTTGTTGCCTCCTTTCCCCGTGTTACAGATGCCTTTGAAGAAAAATATAGAATAACATGCAATGAACAGTGTGTGGCAGATATTGCCACTTCTAAGCAGTCTAAAAGTGGATAGAGCTTTGTATACTGAGGGAATTCATTTTATGCTGTTAACTATGTCCGTGACTACTTTCTATGAGGAATGTAGAATAGAGCCCAAAATGATATTTGGCCCAAAATGTTTGCAAAAAATCATCTTGCTTTGTCCTGTGTCCACTGAATATTCACTTTAGAAATGTTTTTATTTTCTGTTCAGGGAAACTAAAAAGGAATATATCTAATTGTCATTTACTGACTACCAGTACCATGCTGAATTTCTGGACTTTGTTTCTTACATCGACTCTATAATGGTTGTGTTTTTTCTGTCATTTATGTATTGTTGATAGATAGCACTGTGCCTCTGAAAACACCTCATGTCTTTCAGAGCCAATAGTTTATTCCCTGCCTGTTTAGCAGTTTTGTAGCACTTGGACCAAATTCTTTTAAATCAATTGTGTTGTGCTGTGGTGCAGAATTGCAGCCACTCCATTTAGCAGGCATACAGTTACTTGATCTTAGCTCTTTCAGTGGCAATGAATCTCCAGCTTTCTTCATAAATTGAATTCAATTATCACTTCTTTACCCTGTCTTCGCTAGCATGTTTAGACATCTCGCTTTACATCCTGAATTTTAAATAGAAGAAACAATAGCAGCGATCACTTCTGCATTTTATGGTGTAAGAGATGGCCTAATGAATTAATAAAACTTGCAGCTGTGAAGGAATTTTTGGCTAGGTTTGTCCAGTGCCCTTCTACAAACTACTCTTAAGCCCCATGAGATTCCCTGCATTCAGCCTGGTGTTTTTTGCCATCAGTACTGACTGATATGAGGTACGTGAAGTTTCTGGGAGCTGTTGAGAGTTGCACACGTTAGTGTTTGGAAGAGGATATTGATATACTTGACTCAGAAGCCCTCAGGCTACTGCTGAAGCACATTGTCCATGCACCACGTGTTTCACCTGACTGAGAAGTTAAACAAAGCACAAGCTTAAATCAAAGGGAGATTGTTCAGCTAATAAAGTCTAAACTTGTGCTCCTGTTACTACGGCTTTGATGAAAACTTCCTTCCTTCTGTTCAAGAAATAGGAAAAGCCTGAGCCTACCTGTTATTCCACCTTAATGGCAGTGTAGCTGTCTTGAAGATTGCACAAACTTCTGTTACACTGGCAGCATAAACAGCTGCATTCACTTCATCAAGCCAAAGAGTTAACTGCTTCCATTAACTCAGGTGTTCCCAGGTTCAGGATCAAGAGATCCTGCTTAAGGAAGAAAGCATCTGCCTGATGTCCTCGCAAGTTAATGTTGCGTGCACCGTGCTTCTGAGAGGCTGTGAGAGGAGAAGGGAGATCATGGGTGGTTCTCTGTTTCTTCCAATGTTTAGGGTTTAAAAAAAAGGAGGG
>WBMW01003688.1:4016-117074 GCA_013396635.1 Penelope pileata | reverse complement strand
GGGGGGGGGGGGGGGAAGAAAGTGCATTACGTCCCTCTTTCCCTTCTTTCTTAAATTGCTGTAAGTGAAGATCTTTGTTATGAACTCTAATACTTTAAAAGTTGGGAGAAAGGGAGATTTGTAGTCTACTCAGTGTTAAGTCAGGAATTTGCAAGCCTTGACCCTAGCATCTGAGTCTACCAAGTGTAGAATAGAGCTGGAAACCATGTGCTGTTCCTTGTCCGAAGGAGCAGTGCTAAGCCAGTATAGGTGGTGCAGCATTTCTGAAGTCTGTTTCACAGGTTGAACAAGATAATGTACAAGAGGAACTGATTGCTCAGTTCAGAGATTTCATGAACCCTTTTTTTGTTTGTCTATTGACTGACTTCTAGTAGACCTTAGCTGTCTACCTAGCATCCTATGCAGACTTCTTGCATTCCTGTTGTCCTTTGTGCAAGAGTTCCTTGTTACCAGCTTGCTGTGTTTAAAAAAAAAAATAATAAAAATCTTCTGTCAGGTTTGAGCTTGACTCCCAGTGTGGTGTTTCTGTCCCCTAATTCTTATTTGTGAAGAGATGACTCAGTCCTATATGTTCTTCAGGCTACTTTCTCATGTTTATGTCAGCCTGTGTCAGACAACTCAAAGTCATCTTTATTTCTGGGCGGAAGAGTTCCAGTCTGTTCAGTTCATCACTGTGTGTTTCTCTCCTAGGCTTCTCAGTTAGAATCCCTTGGAACAAAACTAGTACCTTGAACAGCAGCATGAGAATCATTATGGCAACCTAATAAGAAGAAAAAGCCAGCATCTAAAATGTAGGGACAACATACATACAGAGCTCAAGCTTTTTCAGGAATGTCTAGGAATCTTAACAGTCCTAAAGGATTTGTTCTTAAAACACAGCAAAGTTGTCCCTGGTCATGGGAAGAAATCCAAGAACAAATGATACTTGGAGCTGCTTGCCAATGGGCCGGGATTTGATCCTCCAATACAGAGTTGATCCATCTGTGCTGCATAGCTCTATCCTCCAGCTCACCTGTTTGTGACAGACCCAAGCCAGGGGCTTCATTTAGAAACATACAAAAAGCAGCACTTGCATAGGCTGATATTACTAGTGCAGTTTCATTGCACTATGGGGGATTTTGTAGTTTGGACCAATTTCTCCAACATGCACTCTCTCATTAGGGCATTGACAGCTCAGTGTCAGACCTCACTATTTTCCTTTTATACATTTCCTCTTATACATCCATTGTGCAATTAAAAAAACAAAAACAAACAACCGCCAAACCTCCAGTGTGGAGGAGTTGCTTTTTCCTTCTCTTTGAGCTTTCCCAGTGCTGCAGTTCTCTTCTCATGTCAGCTGGTGGCTGCTGAGCCCTTCTCCAGCCCAAAGTGCAGCCTGCTTCTGGGAGCACCAGGGGCTCAGCTACAGTCCCTGCGGATGTGTGCTAAGGATGGGATGCTCTGATCACTAGATTTTTTTTTTTCTAGTTACGTAAGCTGACACTGTAATCTTTCTGTGGGCAATATACTCAGTGAGTGGCAAAAGAGAAAGAACAGGCATAAAAATTAAAATTTGAGTTTTCTTCTGCTGTTTTCACATAATTCATCTTGGTAGTTTGAAGTGCAGATCAGGTCAGTGTGGGAAACTTTGCTCTCTATTAAGAAACTTTGCTCGCTATGAACATCCTCTTCTTCACAGTTGCATCTATGAGCAAGTGAACTGTGCTTATAATCAGCAAGGTAACCACTTGTAACAGCGTTCATCCTGATTTTCATCCCAAACTGGGGAGAGTTCAAATCACAATCTAAAACCGAGCAAAAATAGTGTCAGCAATTGCTTTGTTTTCTTTCAAGATATTGGGATCATTATCCCATATATATAAAGTGAGAGAACCATTTTCTCTGTGTGACAAAGACAGATTTTTGTTCGCAAGTGTGGGTCAAGCATCTTGGAAAAGTGTGTAGTCTTTTTCATTAATCTTGGGTATTTCAGAGTTTTTGTTTGTTGTTTGGTGTATTTTTTGTTTTTCCTCATTCCGGTGAATAATTCCATGGGGTCCTTATTTCCTGTGTAATCAACAGGTTTGTTAGCAGGGGATGCTGCAGCGATACATCTTGTTGAATGAGAGCAGGTGGTTTTCACCTTCATCTGTCGTCGGCCCGTGTTCCTGCCTGGTTTATAATGAGAAGTGTGAAAGAGGCACACTTTTCCCACAGGGCAAACACATGTTTGGGTGAATGCTTGGGTTTAAAGGGCAGATAATTAATTAGCTGTAAAGAGCCCATTTCTCTAAACATAGCAAGGTGGTGATTTTCACTTGAACAAGTGCTAACAGGAGAACTTTGCTTTAAAAGAAAAAAAAAACTGTTTAGGAATGTAAGACCTTGAGTCTGTTTCAGGTCTTCTCACCTTTTCTAGGTACTTTTATCAGTCTTTTTCTGTGTATCTTTGGAGGGATGTCTGAGATGTATGACCTGGGAGGGAGGAGCACAGGGATCGGAGAAGACCTTGGCTGTGTGAGCACTCTGCTGCTCCTGCAGAAGTCCTGCAGGCTTGTGGCTGGCACAAGGATCTGAGACAAAAGAACCTGTGGAAGTGGCAGCCCAGGCTGAGAACATGACCCTGTAGCCTGCTTCCGTGGTGCTACAGCAACCTCGCGGCCTCCAGCAGCGGAACAGCCCGGGGCAAGTGGACATTGAGGGAGGAGGGGGCTGCTCCTTGTGAAACATGGCCTGTTTCCAGAAAGCACAGGGGAAGGGAGAAATCAGTGGAAGTCCAGAGACCTCCTAATGAGATTCTGAAGCTCAGTGGAGGCCATGCCTTTCACGCACGGGGTCTGCCTCTGGCCAGCAGGGCCAGCTGAGGCTTCTGCTGTTTCCCATGAACAGAACACCATTGTTAGCACCAGTTTGGAGAGAACCTCTCCTTCCTGTAGCCTGGTTAGATGCATGCCTGAGGTCCTGCAGTGGTGGGAAGAGAGGAGCAAGAGGAGCGCGGCCCGAATGGAGATGTGCATGTGGGAGGGAGGCAGCACGTGGGGTGGGGAGTGTTCACGGAACCCTGCATGGAGCAGCAGCAGCGTGTGTGGCACTGAAGCATTTTAAACTTGCGACAGGGGAGCTCTCTGTAGATTGAACACTTCAAAGCGAGAGCCTGCCAGCTCTTTAAATAACGTAAAGCAGCAAGAAAAGGCCCGAGCTGCGCACTCACAGGAAGACAGCAGGCTTCGCTCAGCCTGGGTGTAAAGCAGCGTAATCCCATTGGCTTCAGGGAGCCTGCAAGAGCTGACGCCATGGAAGAATTTAGTCTGGTGGGTCTGACAGTCTTATTTAGCCTGAATAATTATTTAGTCCCGTCTCTGCATCGTGATTGTAGCACTAGGTACCAGAATGTGTGTTGGTTTTGGTTCCAGTGAGGCAAGTTTTACTGCGCTGGTCTGAGGGACCCTTGTTAAAATTGCACTGCTGAACTGAAGGGAAAGTTTCTTCAGCTTTCCAAAAAGTTCTGTTTCTGGGCAGACCACAAGGTTGGAAAATGTCAGCCTGAGAGGTGAAACTTATGGAAAATTACAAGCAACAGAGAACAAGGAGTTATAATGGAAATCCTTTGCCAGGGTTGAAAATAACCATTAGTAGCCTGATAGCTGTATTAAACAATTTAATGGAAATACTTTTTAGAAAAATTATAAAACATACTTTGCAATTCATCAAAGGAGCTCAATGCTCCAGAAGATTGGAAAAACTCTGTCTGGCCAAACGCACATCAATTAAATCTAAGTTGTCCCTAGACCCTGCGTTTGCATGACTATGAATATTTGCTGGGTTTAAAAGAAATTGTGAACATTCAGGTTTGTACCATCACTCCCTGGCTGGGTACAAGGGAGCTTGACATGTGAGGGGAAAGCAATGGAGATGTCTTATGCGAGGGGCTGCGGTGTGTGGGAGGGCTGAGCTGCCGTGTTTTAGAGGGGTCAGATGCCTCCTCGCGAGGAGCAATGGGCTGCTTGGGAGCCTTTTGGTCCCTAATCATCTTCATAATGCATTTTGAGTTTGTTACTTGAGCTGGGCTGGGCTCTCTGTGCCAGTACCTTTGCTGCTGTTCCTCTGGCCTCGTCTCACACCCTGTGCTCTGCTCCTGTGGAACATATTGTGTGCATCTGCTTCTCCAGCTGACCTTGAAAGGGTGTCCCTTGAGCCTGTGATATGACATAAACAGTGTGAAAAATACCCAAGTGTTACAAAGCTCAGTATCTTTAGGAACTAACGTTTGTCAGATCTGATTTCTTTTTTCAGGTAGTTCTGATTATGCTGTCTTCCTCTGAGATGTTACTTGGTGTTAGGATTTTTACCATTAGCTTGTGTTTACAACTTCAAGCACCTTCATCAAACCCTGCACTGCATAATTCTTGAGAAATGTGACAGGCAGGTAGGCACGAGAAGAAATTTGAATATACTTGAAAAGAAAGACAAAACAGATCTTAATGGTAAAGCTGTCCAGCATATTTTTGGTTTCTCTCTGTAGTTTAGGTGGAAAGGATTGTTCTTTTGCCAGTGTAAATATTTAAATTTTAAAAGAAATGTCAAGGACTGCTTAACATAGAGACAAAAAAAAAAATTTCACACATATGCCCTTATAATGGCCCTGTTTTTGCATTCTACTTATTTATGCATTCGCATTTGGTTTATTTATGAGACCTTTGCCCAGAAATATTCCCCGATTAGCTTTATATGGCCCTATATGGTAATTAATATATCACTGTGATATTCCATCTGTTATTATTTCTCCAGCATTTGCACCTATGAACCCCAGCTAAGATCAGAGTCTCATTTGGATCAGAGGATCAAAGCCCCTTTTGTAGTAGGGGCTCCACATATGCATAGAGAGTAACTGAGGCTTTCAGTCTAAACACAGAAACCAGGCAAGAGTGAGTAAATGAAAGGATGCTGGCCCTTGCGATGCCCTGACCGATCCACGAGATCGAGAGAGGAAATGCAGGAAATTTCCCATATGAAAAAGGCATGGGATGATTATGATTTACTGTCTGCATTTGGGCAGTATAAATCATCTGCCCAAGGCCACAGAAAGAGGTGCCGTAATCACACCTGTAATCTCTTTGCTCATTAAATGAAAGAACGGAGTAGTATTTACAGAGTTTAACACCAAGAACATGCTGACTTTGATCCCTTTTCCATGAGATTTCATACACCAGCCATTGCCTGCTGGGAGCAAAGAGAGCTGAAGTCCACAGCCCTCTCTGGTACGTTGGTGGTTCAGGGGGTACCTGCTTGCCTGGTGTAGAAGCTGCTTGAAGGCTAGCTGCCACCTGGGTGGGGAGGCAGCAAGGGGAGACCGGTGAACACAGATGTGTAAGGAGAAGGGAGGGAAGGTGGGGATAGCACTGGGCATGGCTATAGCTGCCGAACCCAAAGCTAAATTAAAAATAAATAACCTGCAAAGTGTATGGGAATAGGAAGAGTGTTTTAATTCAGCATTGCAGATTGTGAGCAAGTGATTCTGGCAGGCTAAGGTAATGTTTTAACTGTTATGATGATGGTGTTATTGCTGTGTACTCTGAGAGTACAGAGAAGACTACCTTTTATTGGAATGTTAATGTGTTAATTATTATAAATTATGTTGCTCCAAACTGCTATCCAACGAACGCAGTCCCTGTGAGCAGTGCAGCGTTCTTGCTGACGGGCGCTCGTTATTTCTGCTCAGTGGCAGGAAGGCACCAGCTCAACTGTAAACACTGAAGTGAGCTAGAAGATATTCTACGGAAGGAAAAAACCATAAGTACAGTTGTTTGAGAACCCACTTTTACAGTTTCCTGACTGTAGAAATGGAGACAGTTACATTTATGGCATTCACAAAATATTGCAGGAAATATGTAAAATAAACCATCTAGCTTTGATAGCAGCGCTGGCAAGGAAATTGTTCTACCTCAAGTTGTAGTAAAACCTTTCCCTTCCCATCTTCCTCCTTGGTGAAGGAGACTTTTGTGGTGGGGGAAAAGGAAACCACCTTTGGCAATATTCAGATAAGGAAAACAAAATGCGTTTATTATTCTGAAACAGTGCAGTGGCGTGCCCTGGCAACTGTACCAGGGGGTTCCTCATGTTTGCACTCTGCTGCATGGTCTCCATCTCTCCGTGTAAATCTGAGAGCTGTCCTTCTGCAGGTGGGGGTGATGGAGGACTGACACATTGTGCATTGTCGCGTCGTTAGTTGGAATGATGCATTAATTGCACAGGACTGGTAAGCCAGGTGTGTTTATCTGGGGGCTGCTGGGATGAGAAAGCTCTCTGGAAACTGTGGCTTTTGAAAACAGGAGGGATGGCCTCTGGGAATAACTAAAAGTTGCAGAAAGATTTCCAGTGAATCAAAGGAATGATCAGAAAACAAAATCCAGAACTGGGTTCAAGCAGTTACCACAGAAGCCATTAATGTGTGCATTGTAGCCCTGAAGAACCCGAAACATACTTTCGTTTTGAGAGAAATAAAACACCCACTTACCTGCACACATCTGCTGCAGGGAGTTTGGCTGTCAGCACGCTGCAGAGCTCCAGCCCTAGGGTTATGCACTCTTGTACAATGGGGTGCAGAAGCGAGCATGTTTTTCCTGCATTGCATCCTGCCTGGGCAAGAAACAACGCTGGTGGCCTCCTAGTTTGATAGTGATTTTTTGAAAATATTTTTTAATTTGAATTTTTCGTTTTAGTAAATGCATCCAGCTGCCTGGAAGTGCAGGTCAAGCAAGCGTGTGTCATCTCGGGACATGGGAATGGAGAATTTTTCATCTGGCTGTAGCCCAGTGCCTAGACATCCTGCTTGCTTCGCAGCTAAAGGCCTGGCACAAGTGTAGTGTGTCATGTCTGGGGACAGCTCTGGTTTGAAGTTACCAGAGCTGTCTCCAGTGTTCAGCTCTTGATTTAGAAGGCTTTTACATAAACAACAATTTCAAGAATCATCAGACGTAATTTTGATTGTCTGGTGTAATAAAGGGTTTTTTAAAGGATCATTATCAAAGTAGCAAAAAGGCACTTCTGTTGACAGAAATATCTTGTTTTATTTTTAAGTTTACTGGTATCTATAAACATTTGGAGTAATTCCTCAGATTCCTAGCTGTGGATTTTTTATGTTCATATGTAAATAAACCACAAAGCCACAAATAAGCATTTGCCACTTTGAATGGTTTTTTGAAAGCTAACTGCAGCAGCACAGTTAAAGTTCAGAGAGCGTGTTTATAGGCAGTGTCTTCCAAGCCAGAATTTGCAACCCTCTGAGGTGCTGCAAGTTAAGCTCCAAAGGACTTGGTAAAGCATGGCTGTAACTTTAGTCAGTATTATTGTAACGGACTCATATACTGGTGCCTTAAACGTTTCACCTTATTGCTGCCTGTAATTTGAGGATTGCATTTCTCAAGGAAAGTTGCAGGACTTAAAGCACGTGACAAGTAATGAGAAACATTCCACTTCGCTGTTCGTTCAGCCTTGTCTTTGTGGTTACCCAGGCAAGGGCTGGGCTGAAGGGTTCATTTTAAAAGGGGCTCCATATTTACCAGGGTAATGGATGCAAGTGGTAAGAATATGATTCTACCTTCTAACAGAAAAGCGACAAGTTTAAGTTAACAGAGGAGCAATACAGCTTTGTTGTTTCTGCATTTAGAGTAGTCATAAAACTGCTGAAAGTGCATGAAGTTGGTTTGGTATCATGCTGATCATCCTAATATGTAATCTTCCTATCAGCCATGTCAGCTGATTCAAGTAAAATAACTTAAATACTTACTGGGGTTAGCCCCCCGACAGAATACCTGTGCTTAGGGCTTCCCAGAAAGGGTTTGTGTCCGTCCAGAAATGAAACCCACAGAACAGCAAGCAGCTGTGGAGCACAGATCTCATCCTCACATTGAAAAGTGATTGAGCACTGCGAAGAACGATATTTCAAAAGAAAAGAAAGTAGAAAACAGAGGCTGAAGGAAGGTGAAGTAGAGTAAGTCTTACTGCCTGTACCATGATGTGACACAGCTCTGCTGTAAGGAGCAGGGCTCCCAGCAGGGAATGTCACTGCATGTATGTATGAGAGCTGTGCTCTGTCTGCTTTTGCATAGCATGGGGAGTGGGCTCAGTGCCCCTCACATGATGGCTGACCCAGAGAACCCAGTCTGTTGATGCATCAAGAAGACATAAGCTATTCCAGGCTGGGGCAGACTTCAGTGCTAACAGAAATAGGCTGGGTCCAGTATCAGAGCTAAACCTATATTTCCTTCCTGAAAAGCACAACCAATGTGAGGCTCAGCAGGTGGTGTACAGCTGTAGGTAATGATGACGGGGCACTTAGGCTGCAACTATGTCATGGGAGAATCAGGGGCAGATTCCACAAACCTGCTGGAAAAGTGGAGTAAATCCAGAGTGCTTTCACTAACTCCAGTGTGGTCACAATGATGTAAAACCAGTGTCAGTCAGACCTGAATCTTTGCAGAGGTTCACGCCGTGGGTGGAGATCGGCATTAGGACCACATTGTTCCAGTCCTAGGCCCCCTTTATAACCCCTCCACAATGATAAACACTTTTTCCAGCCGGGCAGGCTTCACGCTGCAGGATGGGAACATGTGATCATGTGTTTGTGGGTAGGATCTGTCCCTGGCTGTCTGTGTCTGGTGGAGTGAGGGAGAAGATGGCAGGGTTTTTACGAGAGACAGTAGTCTATGTCTTTTGAAGGTATGATATACAGTAATGGTCTAGGATGTACGTTTCAATCAGCCAAAGCCTTATGGGCATTACTCCAAAAACACTATACAGCTATGAGCGTGCTTGCATTTTTCTTTATGGTAAAGGGCACAAGAGAGAGAAAGCAAAATACTTCTGCCAAAATGGTTCTTGTCATGCAAGAGGAATTTGGAACTAAGTCTTTCTTAAATGCTGTGCAAATACTCAGGGTAAATATTCTGCTTAAACTTCCCTGGCTGTTCCACCAGACAAGATAATCTCTGCCTTATTACTTAAAATCATCTTTCAGGCCAGACGTAACTTTATCACTATGATGAAGTATGTTTTATGAAACTTTATTTTATTGCAGCTTCCCAGAAATGCATGTTCCAATGCACCAGACAAGCATAAGCAATGAACTCGTGCAGAAATGTGTCCGTTTTATACTTAGTGAATGTGCGTGCTGTGTGCTTGGCATGAGCGTAGTATGTATGTCGTACATTCTACCAAAGAGTTGAAGCACGCAGGGAAAAAGCTGGGTGGCAATGGAAAGAATCTACAACCTTTGAATGGAGAAGGGCTTGACAGAAAGGCAAGTAGAAAGTAGGAGCTTTGATGATGCTCTTTGTACTTGTTTTATATGGCAAACTCACTAACAACCGTAATTACAAAAGGGCATATTTGAAGCTCGCTGATGATAGAAGTACAGCAGTTAGCTGCTCCACCTGGCACGAGAAACAATGCTCGCTGGAAGCAGAAGACAAAAGCCACAGATTTCGGTAACTGTATACAGGAAAGGCAAAGCCTGCGTATTTGCCGTTGTGGATCTAACTGACCAACAACTACAACAATAGTATGATGGCCTTCTGTGGCCCTCCTTTTCCAGCAATTTGATATCAAAGGTGCTTAGCTCCAGGCAGTACCATGGTTTTCCTTATTCTCATTAGTGCCCAGTCTCCCTGGCAGCTGACAGCCAAACTGCGCTACTTTTGGCTCACACATCAGCAACAGTACAGATGGGACTGTTGGAAGCTGCGGTGTGATCTGTTAGTCTGTCCATGGACATTGGGGTATTGCTTCAGTCCTCTAGCATTTAGGAACTTGGACTTCTTGTTCAGTTGCTTTTCTTACTGTTCAGTGTTTCATTCTTGGACTTGTTGGCATCCTTTTGAGCTTGAACACATCAAGTCCTTTTCTCTAGAGCCTCTAGTAGCAGAGGAAGCCGAACTCTGTTTCTATTTCTGCCCCTCTCCAAGGGGGCAGAAACTCAGCCTGAGCAAAAGAAATTCAGAGTAGAGCAGCTGACTGCCATCAGCACCAAAACCCAGCAAGTGGCAGGAGGTTCTCAAATGTGTAATTCCGTTCTCAGGGCCATTTTGAATACCTGAAAGATCTCAAAATCATTCATATAAGGTGGCTTTTTATAAATAGTTACAAAAGGAGTGGTAATCCAAGCCTTGTTTGTATCATTTATGTATTTCTTTGCCTTCACACTGTGCAATGTCAGTGACACAGGCAGGCTTCTGACCACGGGCGTTCAGGCACTCCACCGTTGTGGTGGGAGGGCAGAAATGAAGCCCTTGTCAGAGCTGCACTGAGCAGAGGGATGTGCCCAGTCCCTCTTGCTGATAGGATGGAGCAGGATCTGTGAATGCAAGCTGCAGATAGCTCCCCTGGGGCTGGGCCACCCTCTGTGCCAGCTGTGCCACTGCAGAAAAGCTCTGCTGCTGGGTGGTGAGCTGGCAGAGCTCAGCTGCCTGCACCTCACCCTCTTGATTAAAAGCAGGCATTTGCCCACGTTCTCTGAATTACTTGGGATCATTTACAGTTGTAAAATTACGCTGTTACAAAAGCTTTGTCGTTCACCTTTAGGGATGAAAATGTTCAGCTCTGACAATGTTATCTGGAGAGAACAGCAGCTCCAATCATCTCAGACATGCTTGCAATATAACATGGCTTTGGGTGAAGCTCACGGACACCAATGCTGCATAAGAAAGGGTTGAAAATGAAGTGATCATTACAATGAGAAATGTGAAGCAGATGACAGACGATTTTGCTTGAACAACTGCATTTAAATAACAGAAAATCACACTGCCTGCTCTTTTCCTTTTCTAGCTCTCAGGAGGTGGTCTTTCCATAGCAGTGAATTATTCCTGGGCTTTAGCATGAGGCAGCATGGATCCCCAAAATCTGTAGAGCCGTCTGCCCAGACAGTGCAAAAGAGTTCTGAAACACTGCCGTCTCGTGGCGGCCTCTTTGCACCACTGCAGCTGCTGCAGTACATGCAGCCTTGCCAGAGGGCACAGGCAGATGTCAGTGATGCTTAGCAGGAGGAGGGCCATGCCACAGAAACTTCTTCAAATTTCACAGATGAAGATAGAGACTTGGTTTTGTGCAAAAAAAAAGAAAATGAATCAGATGGGACAGGTGCCCTGTCAGATGACGACAAAGTAACTGAATGGCTGCCAAGTGAAAGGCAGCCCTGGGTTCCCTTGATGGGTTTCTCTGCTTTCATGAGCCTCACAGCGACCCTGAATTCAGTCACCTTGCTGGAGCAGTTCAGCGTCTACATCGACAGACGGGCAGGAAGGCTTACAGCTCAGGAAGGCAGATGACCCGGGATGCCTTTCTCAGAAAGGGAGCTCTCTCCTTTCCCAAGCCAAGTTTGCTGTGCAGCCTGCAGCACATCCTGTTACATAAACTCAGTACAAAGTGTTACAGTAATTTTGCAGTAAATACCAGATGAAGGTATCCTAAATAATGTGATTCATTTTTTCCCCTTTCATTTTTTCTTTTTCCCCTCCAACCAGCATTAAATCAGGGGTGTTCTGCCATGGACTGCTACTAAAGCAGTGCTCATCACTTAATTAGAAACAATCGTTCTCTCCCTGCATAAATTCTAAGTTTCGTTCAGAGTTCAGCATTTATTTTACAATGTGCTTTTAAAGGCAAATCAGTGTCGGTCTTAATTTTTGCTGCAGGCGTTATTTGCTGGGATTGCCATCAGATGAGAGTCGTCTTTCCCCGTCTGTGGTTTTTAAACATGTTGGGATTTTTCAGCGCAATTATTTTGTGCGGGGTGGGAGACCTGCTTAGAAGCAAGTGTGACCCATGTACATCTGGCAGTCTGTGCAGGGCCTTAGCCAGAGCCCATTAAAATCACTGGGTGGATTTCCTCTGACCTGTGACAAAGAATGTTTTTATCCTATGCCAAATGTGTTGACCTCCTGCCCTATAGCGTATGCCGGAGTTTGTATGAATCTTCTGTATATTGCTGTCTGGGATGATGTTAGAAGGAAAACCTTGCCAGGCTGCAGGGTCTGAGGAGGGTATGTGTTTAACGGTATAGCACCTCAAACATTGTCTGGTTTTTAATGAAGCTTGAGGAGACCCTCCCCTGCTTGACTCAGATGATCTGAGCCTGAGCACTGGCTCTCCAAGTGGACGTCTGTGTGTGTAAATGGATGTGTCTGTGGAAAATGACAGCTCCAGAATCTCGCAGTATGACACTCAGAGCACACAGCACTTGTGTGCTGCTAAATGGCTTCCGAGTAGTTTTTAGAATCAACTTCATAAAAAGCAGACCTGAGTACAGCTTGGAGAAGTTACGGATTGCAGTGGATACCTTCAGTTACGCTGTATCTTTTCCACACAGCAGAAGTTTCAATGAGTAATCTTGTTCGCTTTAAATCCCACCACTTCTAATTGGAGCAGGGTCAGGTCTGGGGATTTGCTGGCTGGATTTCAGGACACACCAAGATATCATGGGTAGATTTCCTGGAGGCCTAGCACCTATTTCACCACTGGGTGCCTGAGAATAGGCNAAAAAAAAAAAAAAAGGCATCTGAGCAACCAAAAGCAGTTGCTGCTGAAGTTAGCAGCAGCTAACTGAGAGGTCTGGGGGCCCTACTTCCTCATTTATAGCTCCTTTACGCTGCAGAGCCATGTTCTCCAGCCCATGTCTGAAATGTGCCTTTAGTGTAGTACGTGTAGGTAGGAGCGTCTACGTGCTCTGTGCCTTTGGTGGCCGTGCAGGAGATGGCAGGTGTGGGAGCTGTAGGTGTGTGTGGTGTTCATACGGGCGTGGAGAAGAAACTAGGCCAGACAGAGTCTGGATCCCCTTGCAAACACGGAGTCAGCTCTTGCCAGGGGACAGCCAGGGTCATGTGGGTGATCACGGAGCCCAGCACAAGTAGGGCTTCAAGCCTGAGCTAACACGGCAGTCTGGAAACACTGCTCACACAAAACACTGCTCACACAAAAGGAAAGTGTTCATGTGCCTCATGAAGGTCCAGCTTCTCTGCTTCAGCCCCAATGGGACCAGAATTCTGCTGCCTCGTGAGGCCAAGCCCTCTGGTGCAAACTACCCCGTGTGTATTTAACGTTAGTCGCCTTAGCAGTAACACTGATAGCACTTGGGCAGTCCCACCAGCCCACGGGAAAAATCCTGAAGAGACCAAAGAGGCTGAGTGCAAACACAGCTGTGATAATAGTGCCTTCGGAACAGACTGATACAGCTACTGGCACCAGTGCAGATTTGCAGGGCTAGATGGTGGTGTAATTTGATGTCTTTCTTGCCTCATTCACTCCTGTGTATATAATTTTATGTACCCACACCTTATAACCCTTGGCTTCACATGTCTGCTGCTGTAAAACACAAGCCTGTCATTTTCTCAGAGCTTTTCAGCCTTCTCCTGGTCTGTTCAAAATTGACAGTTTTTCCCTCTCTTAAATGCACACAGATTTCCTTAAAGGCATAGAACAGTTGCAGGGATGGTTTGTGTTAAGGGACAGCCTCTTGTCTCTCTGTTGCAGAAAAATACTTCTCATCACTTAGGTTTGCTAAAAGTTTTGAGGAGCTTTTGTTTTCCAAAATCCTCCCTCTGTTGTGTCTTCAGGTGAACCCAAGGGCTAGTCCAAGTCCAGTACCAGGCTCTGGCCCCTCTGCTGTTTCTCCCTGATCATGGACCTAAGGGAAATCAGACAGATGTTAGGGCTGGAGGTGGCATTGAGGAGCATGGTGGTGATGGGCTGATGGCTGGACTAGATCACCTCAGAGGTCTTTTCCAACCTTTATGATTCATAATGTTAGAGTAGTAGGAGGGTGCTTTAGTATCCCTGTCGTGGATCGTAGGGCATACATTTCCAGCTGTGCTGCGTGAAGCTGGGGTGACTCTATCAGTGAGGTGCTTTAACCTCCACCAATAAATTAGTTTGTGTTACAGAGCTGTGATAGGCAGCGCTTTCCAGACTGATTATAAAAAGATCTGGGTCTTGGCCATATATGGCTACTGCAGATCCAATGATATTGTTTAAAAGGGTAGATACTAACTCTAGTCCAGTGTCCTGATCAGATTAAATCCACTTCATTTATTTGGGTGGCTGAAATAGCAGTTTCAGTTTCATCTGGTTACACCATTTTGTCTCTGAGCGATCTCCCTTAAAACACTTAAAGTGCTATCAAGCATCACTCTTGTAACGGTCTGCTCATGAAGTAGCGGTGAGAACAAACCAAGGGAGCCCAACTCTGCTCGGAAGGAAAAGAAGGTGCCCGAGGTGTTTCATTGCAGGAGGGAGCTGTAATTTCTGAGGGTTGCGGTCCCTCTCCGTATTCACCTGGACATAGGCATGCATGCCTTGCAGAGTCATCTGTCTCCCTAACAGATCACACAGTCTTCAGTAGGATTCAGTTGATTTCGTTTGATGTCAGCTGAGTACGTCATAGAGGGAGAAAAAGAAAACCAAAACCAAAGCAGTGCTGGCAGCCCTACATTACAACTGGCTTTTCAGTCTCTCTTAATCTCTTAATACTAAAATAGGAAAATATGTTTTTTTAAAGTCTTTTTGGTGCTGCCAAAACAATGAAAATGAAGTGCAAATGATTTAGTCATAGATGACGATGTTACTGTGGAGCAACTGTGTTAAATCCCTCTGGTAGCAGTAAGAGCTATTTGACAGGGTGCTGTGTGCTGCACAGGAGTTACATGCGACCACTCACGGTTGGCTGATTCATCTCCTAATGGCACCTGTGTTTCTGCCGAATTTTAAGCCTGTCTTTCTCACATCAACTCTTGATTCTTGTCAAGAAAATGAAAGCTTTGCCCGCGGTCTGGATGGCAGCAGGTATAGGTTACGTGCAGTCCAGATGGCACTGCGATCCCTAATTTAAAACCTTCAGCAAGTAAATCAGGCGCTGCATGCCGTGGAGCCAGCAGCAGGTGATGGGAGTCTCCAGGGGGTGTGTGTGGCCCTTCCTTGCTCCTCAGCTTACCAGGCAGCACTGGGAAGAACAGAGGCCCCTGGGGAGGCTGCTGGGAGGAGAGCACGCGGCTGTTGTGCCACGCAGCAGGGCTAGGGAATCAATGAGCCTCTAAGGAGATCCGGGGGCTTAGGGGGAAGCGCATTGTTAATGCTATTAGATGTTGCTTAGGCCTACAGCAAGCAGTGTGTTTAACAGTTTAAACTGTAATTGCTAACTGATGCAGAAATAAGACTGAATATATGTAAATCCTTTTGAAAACTAATATAACTTCAGCTTCTCGGCTGCATTAGCAGTCTCTACAATTAGCAGTATGTGGAGCTGGAGCTGATGATGTTAGCAGAGAATCCATCCTACTGGGCTGTAGGATGCATGCAAATTTGCATACAATAGAAGTGCCTCTTTTTCCGTTTGTGGAGATATTGCCAGCTAATGCAGAGCCAGTGCTGGTTTTTTTTGTGGAGGGAGGAGGCCTGGAGCCATGGGAGTGGGACCTGCTTCCTCTCACCTTGAGGTTTTCTCCATTTTCTCATTAGGTTCCTGGTTTATGGTTCCAGCTGGGAAGAAAATGCCTCATCCATTTTTCACCTGCCTTGCTCTTTTCCTGTGACATGGCAATGTTTTGGGGGACTGATGTTGGGGAGAAAGTTCCCCCTCAGTGACTAAAGCACTCATCCTTAGCTCATGCCATCAGAAGTCTTTATATCAATGTGTATTTTCATGCACTCTTATGCACATACTTACTTGCCGTTTATCTATCTATTTAAAATGAGAGTTGGAGAGAGGAAAGTATCATGTGGCATCCAACAGATGTCTTCCCTCCATCCATAAAATCTAGTTTTGCAGTAAGCATTTAAACAGTACGCGGCATAGGTCCTAGGGTGCTGAAAGAAGTGTAGATGCACTACATCTGCATTAAAAGTGACCAGTCTGATTTTTTAAATTTTTTAATACATTTGGGAATTAAGGTACAAATCTCCCTCTCTCTCTGTTGTTCTGAAGTTCTGGGATTGGGATTCTTTCCCTTCAATGCACAAGCAATCAGTTTGGGCTTTTCCATGGCTTGGCACATGCTGTTATAGCACATAAGAATATCCAATTTACATCATCCTTGTCTGTGCATCTCCTACAACTCATTGCAGGCCTCCTGTTTCCAAAACTTATCCTCTGAAGTGTTAAAAGAAATGCGCTGATAATGACTTTCCCATCAAATTTGGAAACCTTTAAGGAAGCAATTCCTAGTGATGCTTAACAAGGGTAAATTTTCTACAAATCTGTGAATACCTCAGACTTTGTGTATATGTGGTACCAATCTGAAAAGGCTTGGTTGCAACATGGGTGTTTTAGACTAAGCCATCCCTGCAGGAGAGTGAGGTGTCAGGAGTTGACTTGATACAGGGTGCTCGAGGTGTTGTGGGGGACAATCAGTGCTTCTTGGTACTCCCTTCTTCGGAGAGCTTCTTCATCGCAGTGAACACTTCTTGTTTGCTCTTTTGTATTAGTTTTCTGACACCTAAATGATTTGCATAAAAGAACAGTGAGCCTCTAACGGCCATACTATCTGTACGTTTTCTAACGCCGCACCACATTGCCTTATGCTCCCCTTCTTACTGCTTTGTTTTCAGAAATTTAAGCAACACGTTGGTGGCACCAACAGAGCTGGAGTGGCATAGGGAATGCTGTCATGGTGGTTTGCCAGGAACGTAGCTAAAATCCTCAGCTATGTGAAGGCAGGAAGATCTTCATCACTGTTCATCACTGTTGTTAGCTGTGACTTCATTCAGTATTTCTAAAAGGTGCTGAAGGAAAGGACAAGTGAGTTGAATACAGTAAAAATGCTGCTGATCACACCTTGAACGTAAACATATGTTTAATTGAGCTTTTTTCCTACTGGCTGAACTGAGAAGCTCAGTTTTGAAAGCAGCTAGTGGAAGCATGCAGGAAAATGTCTGCTGCTTTGGAAATCTCAGAGAATGTTGAAATCTGCATCACTGTCCACACTGTTTTCAAAATTAACCCTCAGTGCAGGGCTGTGCCAGCAGCATCGTCACGGTTGACACAGCAGCTTGACTGTGTGTGGCCCCCTACGCAAAGGAGGCAAACAGTGGGATGAACAATCAAGCTCTGGAGATGCATCTGTGGAAAGGAGAGATTTATTCTTTCATGATGGAAAGACAATTTTACACTTTCTGTGAGGGGATATTGCTTCCCCATTGTTTTAAAGTTCTTTAAAGGACTTCTCTCCTTTCACTTACACACTCCCTTCAGAAATGTTAATCTCACCATTGTTCCCCATTATTTGGGGAAGTGGGAGGGCATTGCTCACTGAAGGATTTTATGTTACTAAGAAGTATTTGCTAAGAAATGGGATGTATGTTTTTTGTGCTGCAGTGTTAGCTAAAAGTGAAGAGGGAGGCCTTTTTTGTAAAAGTTATTTAAATAGCATTACTGTGCTTCTTGGATAAACTTTTAAAAGACGTTTGAGTAGCAACGCTCTCAACTCACATGGCTGTGCATGGCTATAACACAAATATCCAGGGGTGGCAAGGAAAGAACTTGGCTTGCTGGATCTGGGTGTTCCTCAGCTGAGAGCCCTCCCCTTATGCCTTTAGAGAAGGAAATTTCCGGGTTTAACCTTCTGTAGGCTGGTGGAGATTATCAGAGGCCACGGGACTGCTACAGGAATTCTTCCTGTCTTCATTTGGGAGCTGCCTGGCAGTCACCAAGTAAACATCTTTGGACTGAATTACTTTTTTGATGGTTTGTATTGGAAAACTTTGTTCCACATTTGCTTGTCTCAGATGCAGTTAAGCCAAACTTGAAAAAACTTTTAGGTGGCTGTCACTTTTACTGTCATAATTTTGATTTGTTTACGCTCCTAAAGCAAACACAACCCCTCCATGAACAAAGAGCCTCAGCAAACTCCAGTGCATCAAATCACACAGTATTTCCCAAGAAGATCCAGAGGCAGAATTTGACTCAGCAGATTTTTGTCTGCCCAGACACCGCATGTACAAGGGCAAACCATCCCCAATGTGTTTCAAAGGGGTCACATAGATAATTGTATCTATCACATGTGAAGTGTTGCTTCAGCCATGGGAACTGGACAACAGCCTAGTTTAGAGCCAAACAGCTCAGTGAAGCAAACAGCTCTGATTTGCACCTGTACTTCCAAAGAGTTGCACACGTCAGTCCACCTGCTCCCAGTCCTGTGCGGCTGCTATTGCACCCATCTTCAGCTGAGTTCTGTGGTCTCTGTGAAAGGAGAGAAGGGCTGCTGGAAGGAGCTGCTCCATGAGCCCATGCCAGCTCTCTCTCTCCCTTCCGAAAGGCGAGTAGCTACTGTCAGTAACACGATAAATTCTCTGGCTCCTGCAGATGTTTTAAACTACTTGGTATCTTGAATTAGGCTAGGATTAAGACCACACAGGTTTCCCTGGCTAGTTCTTCAAATAGACTCTTCAGCATTCAATACCAACATTGTGAATCTTGGTGGCTGACAGTGAAGGACTTTGCACTATCACCTGTGAGAGAACAAGGGTGAGAACAAGACCTCCTTGCTGAAACTGAGGAGGTAAAAATAAATGAATGCTGTCCAAAGGGTCCTTTCCCTGAAGAGAGTGAAGAATGTGAGCTATATGTACGTCCAAGCCTGGAAGGTTTTCCTCGTGTTTTGAGTTCAAGCAGTATTAGGGGGTGAAAGGGAAATGTATTTCAGTGCTTCTCAGAGAGACGTGAATTAATTTCTCCAAACCCTGATGTGAGACAAAAAATCATCTTTGCAGTGGAGAATTAAGGCGCAAACACATTATACACCAGAATGCAGCCTCTCCAGGAGCTCACAGCAGTTCCTGGGTCCTGCTGTATGGAAGCTCTGTGCTGTATGTATCTGAGTGAGTAGAGACAGGAAAATATCTGTTGCAGTAAAGAGTATACCAGGGAATGCAGAGAAAGGAGAGCAGGGTCAACAATGTATACCAGAGAAGACTGTCTCTTTACCTAACCCACCTGTCTCTTTACCTACCCCACCTAAATATGGGGAGCTCAATGAATGACAGCTACCATGTATTAGGAGGGCGTATGTGTTCACCCCTCTGCTTCCGGGTGGTGCGATTTTAGAGCCAAGGTAGCCTGGCTGCCTCTGCAAAGTTATCCCTCTGCAACAACCGCAGCTGCCCTGCTGGAGGGGTGTCCTGCCATCATCTTATCGCCAAGTGCCTTCTTCCAGATGGTTACTGCACCCCAAAAACTTATCCCTTCTGTGTGTAAATGCCCCCAGGCTGCTTTCACCCCCTATGTGACCTTACTGTACGTGGATTTCTGAGCAATACAGAGCCCTTGCTGATGTCATAGTGCTGGTCTCCCATCCTCATGTGATGACCTGAAAAACATGGGGCAGCCAAGGAGCAGAAGCCTTGGCAATGGCATGGTGGTGTCACTTAAGCTTTTTAATTAATTCCTCTGCAGCTAACTCAGACGGTAATGTGTCCTGGTTGTTTGGTGGTGGTGTTGTAGATGATGATGATCTTTTAATGAGCTGATACACTCATTATTACTCACCGGTCCAGCCTGTAAGGCTATTGCTTTCATTCTTTCAGAAACTTAAGTTTTTTTCAGGAGAGCTTGGCAAACATCCCTTAGCCAGGGATCCAAGGGCATCATCCTCTCTCAGCTGCACAGCTTCTCATTAATATTTGAAAAGATTTAGTGTAAAATTTAGGGTTGGAGTATAGTATTTTATGTAGTTATTTCTAAATTCATAGATTCCTAGATTTTTTGGGCCAGAAGGGACTATTATGCACACCTTCTCTGACCTCCTGTATAATGTAGGCCACATTTGTTTAAAGTTTCAATTTGCTTTCCTGAGCAAACTTGTATGTATAATATATAGTTTGGTACAGAGGAGTAGCTAGAGAAAAGGTTGAAACCCATAAATATTATATTAGACCACCTGGTGCTCTGAAGCATGCTTCTGAATGATGGTCACTCGAACTAAAAGCAACTTGAAAGATAGGGAGGTACGATGATGTGACTATTGCAAAGAGCAAGTGAATGGCTCTGTGCTGGGGAGAAGTTGTTTCTGGGACCATCTTTTCAGTTCATGTTTTTCTTTTGGCTAATGCTCATTTACTCATAACTTTTGTTTTAGAAACAGGAAAACAAGAAAGAGAGGAAAAGGTTTCAATAGGAGAGCACGGGATATGTGAATAACTCATTAATGATGAGCCCTCTCAGACTGATGAGAGAATGCCCCTTACCAAAGGACTGAACTTATAGTTAAAAGTGCAGCACACAAAAAATAACCTGATAGTTACGTAACTATACTTGCTATATTACAGCGTAATGATTCATCTGAATAGTAGGAAAATCTGTTTGCTATTTACTGACATCCCATTGTGTGATTGAAGATGTGTTGAATGGCTCAAGAGAGATGTTTCTGTCTTTGCATCTCCATTTTAAACAAAGATAAAAAGGAAGAGGGGTGGGAGCCTCAGGCTGAGCTGCTGGTGTGATGCTGGCCCAGGCATTGGTGGGCTTGCTTTCACTCAGCCTATTGCTGATGCTGGAGCCTGCAGAAGTGTTTTACAGCTAAGCAGACCCACCGCGTAAAAACCACAGGTTCTGTCTTAATGATTAACGTTGGCTGTTTGAAATAATCCAAACGCTGCTCTCTGATCTGATAAAAGAGTAAATACACTGGGTGTGAGTGATGGGAGCTAGGGGGAGGAACTGGGATGGGACAGGGACGGGTTTTTGTCAGGCTCAGTTTTCTGAGAATGGAACAACTTTAGAGGAAAAACAAAACAAACCTTTTTCTTTTTCTTACAGACATTATGTGCTAGAGGATTGCCCCTGTTCTGCAAGCCTGTTTTACCAGAATGCTGTGCAGGCTGCCTGGAATGGGAGAACAGAGAGATTCTCAAGCAAATGGCAGCACAAACGCTCTGGTGGCCCGGGAGAAGTTCTGCTAACAGTGTTTCCAAATGTGAGTTAACACCAAATCCAGCAGTAGAGTTCAGCGAATCACTGAGTATTAATCTGCTGGCTTTTTGCAAATTTTGCCCTGCTCATTTAGCCTTCTGTATGTCTTGGTAGGCTATACTTGATGTCTTCATACTCCATCTTCCACTAGTGAAGACCAGCTATCTAAAGGTATGTCAGTAGTGTAAACACGTACCTGTTTGTATGCAGAGACACTACTGCCTCTGTAGAAGAAAATCAGCCCCCCAGAATATGAGTGAACCATTCTGCATCAGACTATGTTGAATAAATACAGCACAGTATAAAAATGTATGGTGTGTAGTAAAAGAAGTGAAACAAAATGCTTCTGTGTAACGTGCAAAGGTGTTCTTACTTACAAAGATAAAGATTTAAAATCAGTTCATAATTTCACTGTTTTAGTTTGTGATGATGTAACTTGATTTTCGTCAACAGAAGTATTTTGCCGTTAAAACACCCATCAGGTTCCTGTTTTAAGAGATGCTATAACCGTTTTGTAATCATATAATCAGGTTCTAATTGTTATTTTTGACTGCATCAACTGCTTTCTTCTGGCTCTAAGGTTGTGCTGTTCCTCTTCATGCCTTTTAATATATGCTCATGATCTTTTCATTAAAACTGAGGTTACCTAGTTATGATACAAATACTGTAATAGACCTATAAATTGCTATTGCATTTGTTTTTAAATGCCTGGCCTTGAGACACAGACCAGGTGTCTTTGCTGCAAGTGGGATAAGGCACTGTGCTTTTTTTTTTGTCATTCAGGAGACGTGTGTGCATAAGATGAGCTCTCTGGGGGAGGACTGCACTGTGTGGCTGTACGAATGGATAGCTTCCTAATACCTGCTGCACAGGCGTTTGCACCTGAACTGACTGTCTGGGCTTTGTTAGTCTGTGTATGGAAGGAATTGAACTTTCCTGAAGTAAGTTTCAGTGGACCTATTTCAGATATCCTGTTTTCTGATGAAAGAAACGTACTTCTTAGAAATTGCTGTGCTGAGCAGAAAGGCAGCCTACAGTGATAAACTCTTGTTAGTACACCTAACCAGTAATAATTTTGCATCTGATTGAGAGAATCCTACCTAATCTGTCACTGCAGGGCTCCAGTTTCTTACAGAGCTGCTAGGTGCTGATCAGATATATAAAATAGTAATTAAATCTCTAATTTTGAAGTAACAAACTTGTGTTTGTTTACAAGTAAAGATCTTTTTTGTATCTAGCACTTGCTTTATGGCATACAGAGAGTTTGTATGTTGGGTTGCCACAGTGCAGTGTTTGTTTATGGCAGTGCTGCAACTCAGACTGGTCAGTGAAGGAGAAGAAAATCTTAAAAACTGACAGAGAAAAGGTTGGGTACCAACTGTGAGCAAGAAGCTGCATCTGTTATCCTGCTCTGCCATTTTCTATTTAAACAGCACTTAGTTCTCCAAGCATGAGATTTTTGCACCCATGCTTGAGGAGGATCTTTGCTCTGGCATGTACAGAATGTAACCCTACTCTCCAGCCTCTGGGCCTTTTCAGTCCCTTTATATTTTATAGTATAGTATGTATTGTATTATATTTTTTGTTTTATTTTATTTTATTCTTCCCACCCTGACAGAGACTTAGAACTGATATGAGTGCTCAGCAAATCTAAGCTGCCAAGTTGCCCCTTTATTGATTTAGGGACTGAGCAGAGCCCACCCATGCAGCTTAGCCAGCATCAAAAGTAACTTCCAGGAGTAAACTTTCAGATCAGTCATGTGGGATTGAAGGACAGGCTGTTGTCAGCCATCCAGGGGCTCACAATCTCTCTCTCGGACATTTCTGCTTATTTACTGAAGGAGAACTTTCAGAGACTGAAAACATCCTGTGGTCTCTTTTAGGAGCCTTCCAGGAAGATGTAGACAATAAGATTCATATTACTAAATTACTGAGAGATTTGGTGATCATTTTTATTATCATTCATTATATATATTATGTCAAAAAATTGGACACATGTAAAGGAATAAAACTTACCTCTCTATAAATTATGTGCTTCCAGACCTGGAAATAACGAAGCAGGAGAGAACAGCACTTAGCTAAATTTTATTATTACTGTGTTATATAAGCTTTATCAAGCAGCTGCTATCCAGAACTACATCTCCTATATGCTGTGACACATCTCCTGGTGCTTCACCCTGGCCATGGCTGTGCAGTGTTTTCTGTAAAGCTCTCACATGAGGACACTTACGAGCACGTGTACAAAAAACAGCGAAGGAGCTCGAGACTCTCCCAGACCTGTTCAGTCCTGTGGTGTGGGTACTTTCAAAACAGATTGGTGGGAGAAGATTTCCATGTCTGTGGACCCGACAGAGGAAGCTTTATGGAGATTTTGTTAGACGTGGATTTGGCATTTGTGAAATGATGGAGAAGGGAACGAAAAGGACGGCTTCTCCAAACACTCCCATATTAAACTCTGAGTTAGCCTTAGCAGAAAAACACTGGCTGCCAGACCCACTTGCCCCCTCCTCAGCCCACAGCTCTCTTGCCTGAGCTGGGTGTGTGAGCAGTACCCAGGTAGCCCTTCTCAGCAGTCTTTGCCTTCCTCTTCAGTTTAGCTCAGAGTCTGTTTTCTTCCTGATCTTTTCTCCCTCCTGAGTTAAGCCACTGGTCTATCTATTAATTTGTAACTGTTTTCCTGATGGAGTAGCATACAATGATAATTTGTTACTGTGGAGCCCATAATGACTTTTAATTGTGGCTCCTAATGTTACACGCTGTCATTTAAATCTCAATGGCTGTCACTTCCTTGTTCTCTCCCAGAGGAAATACGGCTTTTTTCCCCCTTGAAACATCTGCATTAGCACACACTTTATGCCTGCCTTGGCTGGACTAAGTGAGTCACGAAATGCCAGCTCCTCGAATTATTAGCTTCTCTGACTTAGCTATCACGGAAAAAAAAAAAAAGCATCATCTGTTTGTTACTTTCAGTGGACTCTCTGGATACAAAAGAAATATTGCAGATTTAAACTGACATCTTGCAGATACACTTGTGGTTTTGTTCGTCTGGAGAAGTCCAGCCTTGTGGCTTTTGCTGTCTTCTTTAAAATGAGGCAGAATAATCTGAGCAATTACATTTATGTATGTTTTCCTGAGCAGAGTGCTTCACTAAAGCCACTGAAGTTCTTCCCCCTCATTGTAGCGGCATTGAATTTCATGCCCAGAACTTACAGCTAAGCAGTTTTCCCCCTTGTTATACACAGTGGGAGAGGGGGGTGGAGCTGCTGGGCAAATCCCAACAACAGTGCAGTATATAATTGCAGCAAAGTTCTCACCCAAGTAATGTGTTGGAAATTCCTCAGTCAGGCTGTTGATTGTTGATGTTTAGTGCGGTAAGCTTAGATATGAAGGAGCATGCAGTCCTGATGCCCTCAGCATCTGTCTCAGCTCTCCCACCATGTCCTCTTTCCTCGTGCAGCAAGCTATGCATGGGGGCCCAATTGCAGCTTTTGCTTATCCTTGTAGCCTTGTAGCCAGGAAATGCTTCCTGACCCTGCTGTCCCATTAGGTACAGCAGAGGGAAACATCAAGAGTCACTGCCATTGCACTGGCAATTGGGCTTATCATGTCATGTCATAAGGTTCGTGATCCTTGGGAAATAACCCTGGGACTTCCAGATTTGGAAACTCAAATCTCCCAGCTGGAGCTGCCCTATAGCTTCTCTTTGCGTGTCAGCAGCTGTTGCCTTGTAAGCCCTTGCATGACGCAGACACAGAAGGGAGCAGAAACACAAATGGCTGGCATAGCTGGATGTGGTTAGTCATCTCCCCTGCAAAAATGCCCCTGAAGGAGCACAGAGGAAACAATACAAAAAGTGCTGAAAAGAGATGACGTTCTCCACTTACTCAAATGTTTTTTTCTAAAGCTTAAGCTGAAACCTAAAACTAGATCTCATTAGTAATGGTGGTCAAACAGCACAATGACCCAACACATGCCCAAGAGGAAGCTGAGATTTTCTAGGAGCGTACGGAGGCTGAGCACTTATCTCTGAGCAGAAGGGAACTGCAGTCAAGTCCACCTCTCTTCCAGGTCTGACTCTCTGTGCTTTATTTGAGCTCACTCTCGCTGTGCAGTGGAGATAACGTCTACCTGAATGTTAAGATCTGTGGGAGTCTCTACTGATAACTTGTTTGATTTTTGTTTTCATTTGTTTTTACATCTCGAGTCATTTCATCCTTTGTGCTGAATTTGGACAATTCTTGTTAGGTGGTGCTGTCAGCCGGAGAGCAGTGTCAGGGCTGCGGGTTGTACAAGCTGCTATCTGCTGTCAGATTTCTCTTATGTCTTCCTTACAGAAGAATGAATCTTTTTCCTTCACCGGTCTATTAAAAAAAAAAAAAAAAATGCTGTCTGCATGCGTCATATGGAGCAAATTGACAGTCAAGCTTCTCAGCTCACAGCTTAGAAAGCTATTTAATGTGGGAGGACCTCATCAGGCTGTATCCTCCCTGCATTCCCAGTGCAAGCTCCCTGCTACTTTCTGCTACAAGGTGTTGGCCCTTGCTTTCAATAGGCTTCTGTACTTGCACTTCAGTTTGATTGAAAATTTATTAATAGGAGTGCAGATAGGACAGGGCTGGAGTGGTTCATTATATGCTGAAACTGTTTAACTGATGGTTAAACTGATGGTTTCTGGGCTCTGGTGCTGTTATGGGTAAGTGGGTACTGAGTATGGGAGCTCGTGGGGACACGCACTGACTCTTCTCTAACCACCAACCTATATCCCTCCCTTAGGCTGCGTTTTGGCTTGCAATAACATGCCGAGGGAGCCTGCAGACAGCAATCCCTCCCAGCTGCTCTCCGGGCCGTGTACTAGGCTCAACAGTGCAGGGTTCTCCTGAGCTGTCCCAGGCTGGCCAGGGAAGGGAGCTGGCTCAAAGCGCTTCCCCACAGCAACGGGTCCTGCCAACATTGCAGTCTCCTCTAGCTCAAGCTGTTCTGCCTTACAGCAGAGCAGAGCTCTGTGTTTTTGAGAAGAGGAAGGGACGCTTATATTGGCAGCTGGAAAAGATGCCATAGGTTAGCTTCTGTGATCTAAGATGCCCCAGCAGAGATCAGTGCAACATCTGTTTCGCTTGCCTTGTGCATACCTCCATATTCATGCACAGCTTTCTGAACTCTTGGGAGACGTTTGTGCATGTAGGAAGAAGAGTTCCAGCGAGCCGTAAACCTCCTGCTACAGCTGATGGGAGATGAAACATCTTTTGTCTGCCGTATTTTCATTTTCAAATAATTTTTTAGGCTTATGGGAAAAGGCAGAGGGTGCCCACTGTCTCACCTGGTTCCTGATGAATGTGAAAAGCAAATGGGCAATGACCAAAAAATAAGCGTGTATGGAGAACTGGGCTATCTGGGGAATAATGTGTCTTTGTGAAGGCCCCAGGAGCAAATGCTGTGTGAGTAATCCAAGTGTGAGGGTGTGATGTTCTGTCCTTGCAGGAGGTGGACACCCCGCACTGAAGAAAGGTTCCTGACACATCCAGCAAGGAGCGTGGAATATGCTCACTGCTGCAGCTGGGCCCACTTCCCAGTGCCTGCTGAATATAGGAAAATAGATGGGCAGCACGTCAGAACCATTGCAGAAGTGGTTCCCTTGTGCCCACCGGCTTCCCAGAGCACAGAGCTTTCCAAGAGCATCTCATGGCTCCCAGACCTGCCAGCGTGGCCTGGGGAGGCTGTGACTTACGTGCCCCGTGTTGCAAAAGCCCTGAGAGAAGTGTGCTTGGTGCAGTGTGCTGCAGTGCTCCTTGCAGAGCAGGAGGGGATGAAGGAAGCTCTTTACAGAGGTTGCTGCACCTGCCCGCCTCCGGGCTTGTTCTAAGTAAGTCTTTATCAGTTGGGAGGAGCTTGCCAAAATGTGCCTGATGCTCTGGGTGCACCAGCATTACAAATGTCTGGGCTATTCTGTGTTAGTGCATCCTCAAAGAGCTTGTTTGAATTTATAAGATTGCACCCCTTTGCTCTGGTCCTCAAGAAAGATTTCACAGATACATGGTGCTCTTCCCTTACGTATGTCCCAGATACATTCTGCACCAGAGAAAGGGGAATTATTTTCTTTTATTTGCCTTCTCTCCCTTCCTTCCTCCTAACAGGCAGCTCAAAATCGTGTGCATTTGTTGTCTTGTTCATTATTTGGTCACTGATGAAATCTGGTTAATTTCATCCTTTCCATCCTAGTGTTTCTATGGTTCTATGATTCTACATTTTAGCACAAATTTGCACCCAGTGCTCCTCAGGGGAAAGCACGTTACCAGTCAGGTAGGTAGGACAAATCTTGGTTGCAAGATCACTGGAAACTCCGAACACTGCACTCAGGGAGCACAGGCAGACAGTAAATCATTCTGTCTAGGCCTATAGAGGCAATAATGATAACACAGGACTCTGTGTCAGCTTTGTTGCCCTGCCTGTAATCCAGGCACAACATGTGCATTGGAGTTTGGGGTTATCTCAGTCTCCATCTAATTTCTCCCTAGCTAGCTTCTGTTTGTTCTTTGCTGCTAGAGAGACTGGGACTTTGATACTAACCAGGAGGTAGATGTGTGCTGGGTAAAGGGAAAATGGGGGGAAAGAAAGAGATTTGGTTGTTGGTGCTGAGAACAGCTTGATACTGGACGTGGGTGCTGAAGGACATGGCCATGGGAACCTGCCCAGCTAGGGCAGCAGGACCCACTCCACGTACTGCTCCTGGGAAAGGTGATGCCAGGCCTGTGCCACCGCCTCCTCTCACCCTTTGCCCTGCATGAATTCTACTCTGAGAGAGCTTTTCAAAATCAGAGTGCTTGTTTAATCACCAAATTAAGGCCTTGATCCGTTTCCAGTTGAAATCAAAGACATTACTCAGTCCGGTTTCTGGAGCGCTGAATGGGAGCCCAAAGAAGTCAACACTTCTGGGGGCTGTCCTACTTTGAAACTGCAGTGACAAATATATGGGAACTGCAGAGAGGCAAACACCGAGGGCTGTGTTTGCAAGGACTAATATTTAACGCTAGGAACGTAAATACTTTTTAAAATGTTTTACACAAATGGTTGTTGCTATGAAGCCAGAATGGCGCAGGGCTTCATGCATCTTAGAAATGTTTTGACATAAGAGTCTGAACTAGAATTTAGTAAGATTCTTGTGCTCTAAAAGGTACTCATAATTTTTGTTTAATTTCTACATGTTTTCCTCCACTTTAATTGTAGTGCAGTAAAGTAGAGAGACTAATCTCAGTTAAAAGTAGAAATGCTGAGATTAAAGTGCACGTCTGTTTATTTTTAAGGGCAGTGGGTTAATATGAGAGCTCTATTGTTGATGTCAGCATCACAAGCCAAAGATAAACATCACTTTTCTGCACTTAGATCACATTTTCAGGACATTATTCTTCATTAATGAGTATTTTCTTCTGCTAAAGAAAAAAATGACTTAGTCGTAAGCTTATTGGCTGCCAATCATAGTCACTTCACGGCTGTTCTGTAAAATATTTACTCTTTTCCATGGTGATCTTTGTATTTACTTGAGCACCATTTTCTATTTTCATTTCTGTAAGTTGTATCTTTATGATGGGATTGTTTCCTTTTTAACAAAAAAATTTCTTCTTTCAATTCTATAATTCTTTAAATGCATTTATTTCCTGTTATTATATATATTTTTTTTATCACTTTCACCAGTAAGATAATAGAAACATGATGCTCTTGCTATCAGAAAGGCTCATAATTTCTTGTAGGGAAGAGGTGAGAATGTATATTTACAGGACTGTTCCCTGTTTCTGTTCTCTTTGTTTCAATTTATTGTTGGACAATTGAGTTGTTTGAAGAGTGGAGTCCATGTAGTAATGCACATTATGGAATGTGCATTTCCCAAATGGAAATATCTACCTAGCTCAGTAGAAGGCAACTGATCATTGTGGTATTTCTTGTCCTTCTTTTTAAATGTCTTTTCAAAAAATCCATCACCTCTATCCAGGTACTCAGGTCCTCCTATAAATAATTTCACCATGCGATCACTGAATTTGTCATTTTTTCTAAAAGAGAGATGGGGAGATTTCAAAGCCATGGAGAGGCATCTTTATTTGAAAGGCATTCCTGCAGACCACCAACAAGCACATCCTACAGCTGCCAGCAGTCACACGCTTCTGTTGCTAGTATGTAGAAAACTGTGCAACATGAGGGTCTGTCATGTCAAATAAAACAAGAAGCTTGTAATTTAAAATCATTTCTTGCTAGCATCTTATTTTGACATGTAGTTCTAGCAGGACAATCTCTGAGATTTATCTATTTAATATTTATTATATTATAAATGAATATTTAATGTGCCTGCACTATGCAATCCTTGCTAGTTTGGTTGTTGTGATAGATACCTCAGGAGCTGTACAAATGATTGGGAGAAAGCATTATTGCCACTGAAGTAAGTGCAAGGGAAGGGAAAGTTGGCTCCGTAGATTGGAGCAACATAGCCTTCCCACATGGCTGGATGGAATTTGGGCTCGCTGACTGGGCCGTGGCAGGTGGGGTAGGTGATAATGTGCACTGCTGGGACCCTTGGCTCCTGCTGGCCAAGTGAAGGGTCTGCCAAGACATTTCCCATCGGCACCTTCGGGCCTCCTCGCATTTCAGTGTGGGATACAGAGGCTGGTTGTGCAAATCTGGCTGTTCTTCCCACTTGGCAATGCTTAAGTACTAGCACGAATGTGGGAGCTGAAGCACTCAGCGTCTTTGTCCACACACATTTTCCATGTCTGTGAGGAGCCTGCATTAATACTCCTTTATCTGGCAAGAGTGGTTTGAGTGTAAATAGTTGGCAAATGTCATCAAGAAATGTGATTTTGATCAATCCTAGATTAATCTTAATTAAAATTTGTCTATGTGGAAATTTAGAAATGTTTTAATATTTTCTCCAGTTCAGTACAAAACAAATTTCAAATTCTTGAAAACCTTCTAAAGCGTCTTCTTTCTTCATGTGGTTCTGACTCTCAAAAGAACTTGGTTAAAAGAGCTGCAGTGGTTCAAAAAGCCTAGAAACAAGATGAGGTCATTTAAAGGACTGACTGCATTTAACCAACGCTGCTCACATACAACATTATAGTCAGTGATGTTCAGTAAATAATTTCATCAATTAGTTTAGAACAATTAGAAAAGCTCCCCATACAATCAAATACTAGTAATAAAAAAGTTGTTAGACCAGATTATTTTGAAACAGGAGTTGTCATTTCTGTGCCATTTAACATATTCCTCCTGGCACAATTGTGGTCATCGTGGAAGAAGCTGAAGACAGCTGGCTGCTGTACCGAGACTGCTAAATTATAGGGTAGCCCACTGAAGCAACCAACACCGAGTGGTTCCTAGTTGGTGGGATAACAAACACTGAAACTAACAATAGGCAATTTCCTCTGACAGTATTTGAAATAGTTACCTGCACACATTGTGTTTTTGTGAATATCACATGGGAAATAAAAACATTAGAAATCAACTTGCTAGAATTCAGTGTGCTAAACTATGTGCTGTTACAGAGTCTGGCTTGTGTGCTCATGCAAACATCTCTATATATGCAAATCTTGTATTTACATGTATAGAAAAGGCTTGCAGATTTGGAAGCAGAAAGAGGCTATTGTGATTGTCTGGTTTGGCCTTCAGCTGGAAAAACTTGTTTGTGCTGAGTGTTTGTTCTCATCGGTCTACTTGTGTGTCCATTTCTCCAGCAATCCATCAGTTGTTATACTTGCTGAGCACAAGTTCAGACTTCCTCACATTTTTCTATCTGCCCACTTAACTTTGAACATCTCCCTCTTCCTGGGAAAAAGGGAACTGAATTCCAAAGAATTTGATGAATTCTTTGATCTTCCAAATTCTTCTGGTAGGACAGCAGGCATCCAGCATCATCTGTGCGTGTCTGTATTTGCATGAGAATAACTTTCCTTCTTCCTACGTGTCTTGGGAAGGAGAGCAGTGGAATGGCAGTTCTCAGTAACGTTTTCCTGCTGTACAGATAGATGCTGTAGTAACAAAGATTCAAAGTGTGTTTGAACACAATTTCTACAAGGTAGTATCTGAAATGCTCTCAAGGTTTTTTGTCAGAGGCAGGGAAACTTTAACCTTAAGGAAACTTAGATGTTACTCTATAGCGTTTTGTCTGTTGTTACTTGTCATGAAAGTACACCTAAGGCTCTCCCCCTGATTTCAAACCTAGCTAGTTTGTAGATCATCGCTTACTGTTGAGCTCTTAGGCCACACTTTCGCCTTTTAAAAATGTTACTAATCACGTCATCATATGTCTTTCATAATGAGAACTGAAGCGTCTTGCTGATGCTTCATGTGTTATTGCATCTGGGCTCTGGCTGTCACAGGTTATACGTCCAATAGGCCTCCTCACACTTTCATCATGCTCACGTGTAAAATGAAGAACTTAACTGTCAAGTTCGCCTGTAGGAAAGTTGCTCCTGAACCATGCATCTGGTGTGTGTGCAGGCATTGTTGTGCCAAGAGCTGGCTATAACTGAAGCACCTCTCCACCTTTTCTCTAATTGTCCTTGTTCTCTACTATTGTATTGCTGGGCCATGCAAATTGAGCGAGCATCTTTTTCCTCCTCTCAAAATTGTCTCCTTTGGTCGCTGGGCTATCACCTTCTTTGCAGCCAGCCCAGTCAGCAGAGGGGGGGTCCAAAGTCCAAAGTTGCTTTTTGGCATCAACAGCAATGGATGTTAGCAAAAACATTTACAACTTTGTTAAGATATAAGAAAGATGTCTCAGTTGAAAACAGGCTAGGTCACCATGCATCAGAGCTAATTAATGGGTGCTTTTCCTTGCTTCATTTATCCTAAGTCAGAAAGCTGATATAGTAGATAGATGTTCTAGACTGATCAGATTGCAATATAATTCAATTGAGTAGCTCATCTTCAGCACCTGTCTCACATCTGTAAAGAGCAAAGCTTTAACTTGAGCAAAGTCATACTGCTTTTCTCTGGCATAGTTTGCAATTATTCAAATAGCAATACTGCATATAATGAATTCAGAGTTAATCAAATTGTGCCGATGAGCCTGGTAGTTCATCTTCAATATCAAGTTCGTAAGATCACTTACGGCCGCTTAAAAAAAGCCTTCTCTTCATCAAAGTTGTAGTCTAGTTAGTTCTTGTGGTTTGTGTCAAGATGAAATTTAGAGGAGAAAACATCACAGAAATTCACTTTGAATGCTCTGTGAAGAAACAGGCCCTTCTAAATGAGTGTGTGTGCTTTCTGATGGCTTTGGGAAACACTTTATGCTTTTGTGCAGTAGGATTTTACTGTTGTTCTTTCCGGACTTGATGTATGCCTGCTGGTTATGTCACCACCAGGTCGAAGACATAACATAAGCATGTACACTAAAGTTTTCTGTGAGAATGTGTAAGGAATGATATGACATCCTGTGGTTAGCTGGAAGAAAAAAAAAAAAACCTCACTTATATATCTTTGAATGCTTGTGCAAAATTAGGATCTTTGCTAGAGCTTGGAGGGTTTTCTTTTTGTCTGCATGGAGAAAGCTTGCTAAGTCCCAGTAAGATCTCTGTCCATTCCTGACTTCTTACAGATATTTGGAGTATCTGCTTCCCATCAAGCTGGCTACATGCTGTGAAGGATTTGCACTGAAGCCCCCACAGTGAAATATTTCTAGCCAGTAAAAAGTTTATGAAACATTATATTGGACACCAAAATCAAGTTGGTTGACAGTGCAGCACCACAAGCTGCACTGTGGTCCCATCACCCCCTTCAGCTGGTGGCAAAATTTGCTTCTGCTTTGGTGGACACAGGATCAGCCCCAGCTGTGAAGTCCACAGCAAACAACAGCATTTGTAGTGTGTAGATAGTCAGTGTAGGTGCTGGGTGCCACACCAGGGGTACAGACTTAGGGGCTGGAACAGAAAAAGTCGGTTTTTGCCATTGGCTTTTCTAGGGCCTGAGTAAGAGCTCATACCCACTGCATCAGATCATTCGCTGGGGTGGGAAAGGGGGGTTAGAAAATTGACCTAGGTGATGGATCTATGGACTGCTGGTGTGTATGCTCATGTGCTGTAAGCATCTGAGTGTTAACACATGGTCTCCCTACCAAAGGTCTGTATATGAAACTCAGCTGCTGGAGTGACAGAAGATTTTGTGTTGTTAGCGCACACTTCATTAAAATACCAGCTGAAATCCAAGTCTGAAATCCCACAGTTTGTGTTAGTTGATAAAACTCGATTGCCTCTAATTACTGTTAGTATGGCTTTAAAATAATATTTTGTTGTAGTAAAGGTCCCCTTGTGATGAGGAATAGCTGGTATTCAGAAGTGGAAACTTGGGAAAGAGTGAAAATATGTGGCAGGGTGGGGAATATCATCAAGACTGCTTTTACCACTGGACTCTAAATCTTCCGGCAGCAGCACTGTAAAAAAACAAATCAGGGATGCAATACTGAACAAGGGAAAGATTTAATGTTTTTGCATCCAATAATTAAATAACCTGCTATGAAATAAACCAAACAATTGCAAGTCCTCTTTGAATCCAAGAGGCACTTTCATGACCTGGCGAGGAGAATCTGTCACTGCTTTACATCATTTGAATCATCCTGCAATGGTGAGACTATGATCACTCTAATCCCCAGGTCTCACTCGTGTGCTTAATGTTTAGATTATGTTCAAGAGTTTTGCAGGAGCAGGGCCTTGCTAGCTGTACTGAAGCATCTGCTCTTGGACCTTACTGTAGATGCTTCTCTTGTGTGTGATCTCATAGTGATGCAGTTAAAATGAGCTTGCTGCCTCAAAGCACAATCCTTTTGGAGACACAGGCACAACTGCTTTTTTCAGGCTAGCTTGGCTGTTCAAGAGGCAGCCTTATGCCTGGGAGTGACCTTTGTGCAAGGGTGAAGAGAGACTTATTGCCCATAGGCTTTTACAGCAGGATAAGCACGTTGGCTTCCTATACAGAACATAGTCTTGGTTTTATACTAAGACTGAAAATGAAATGTGATCAGGTTCTTCAAACTTTGTATTTCTAAGCTGCATAGTAGTATTGTTAGAAGTATTTACATAAGGTGTTCTCAAAAAAATCACACCAATGCTTTTGTGTATTGGTTTAGCTACGGGCTTCCATTCCTGACAAACCATTTTAAAAACATCATTGGATACCTTATGAAAGTTTAATAAGACATTTTATTGACACAGTAGGAAATCTTTTCAGAAGATTTTGTTTTAAATCAAAACTCTGTGGACTTCTTGCTGAGAAGCTCACTTGACCCATGGTCCTAGCTGATCTCCACTAGTTATGGAAGCAATTGCAGAGAAAAATGGAAGAAATCACTGGTGGACAAAAATCTATTCAAACAGAAGAAGGAGAAGAAACAATCAGTAAGTACTTAGGCATTCATCACTTTATTTTTATTCTGTTGATTCTGGTCAGAGCTTTAGACTTCAGCAGAGCCAATGTTGCGTGCCAGAGCCTGAAAATGCCAGCAACCACCACAATTATTTCTTCCCAAATAATGGCTCTATTATTGAGTAGGCTGGATGCAGGAAGGACGCGGAAACATCTTGTGCCTTTTGATACCCACAGCTCTCCCCACGGCACCTTTGTGGCTGTGATGCCCAGGCAGGGGTTGAGCCTGAGAATTGGTCCCATAAAGCTGGGCAGACACCAATATGCTGGCCAGGTGGAGGTGATGGGTAGTGTTGTACCTTTATGCCCCCCACATTTCTTAGGGTGGCTCTGAGCTGGAAAAGAAGCCTTCTTGGTTTTTCTTCTTTTGCTAAGCACTAAATTCAAATGACATAAGAGGGGGGGGTTTTGGCTTGCTCCATGTTCTCTCCACCTCACCCAAGTGGAAACCTTTTCAGTGTTTGCAGCAAGCTAGTAGCAAGAATGCTTAGGTCAGCTGTGGGAACCTGGAGGTGATTTATATTTTTGTATGACTTAATACAGAGACCTGAACCAAGGGAATTGATGAGAATAGTAAGTGCTCTCTGTGTCAGATACACTGGACTTTCTAAATAGTGCCAGGTGTTGATGAGTGCATTAGAAATGTGTCTCAGGATTTTGTGATTTTCTTGTGGAGCTGGAAACATTATGAGTGTGGTCTTTGCAGTATTTGAACATTTCCCCCTGTTGAATCCAGGCATGCATAGCAACTAAAAACAGAAGGAACTTTTCACACCTCAAAATAGATTTAATTTGGGTTCAGTCAGAGTTTGGGGCAAAGGTTTGTGATCTTTCTCATTTTAATCGAAGAAGTTGGCTCATGCCCTCAAAACTTTCATTGTCAGAGTAAGATCAGCAGAATTCACTTGCAAGTCCATTAAGAAAACAAAACCACAATCCCTGCTGCCACCTCAGTTCATGCTTTGGCAATTTTTAGAAGCTCTTTTTCAAAATAACTTCCTCTGGGTTCCAGGACTGCTATTACTCCTACCTGAGTGGTTATATGTGTTGATATAAACACACATCACAACGCAGTGAAGTGCATATATCCATATTCTACCACCGCAGTCCTTCTTCTGAAACAAAAAGAGATAAAAGTGCATTCTGATATCCTTTAAATCAGTATTGAAACCCTTCCAGAATGTGAAAGTTATTCTGGCATCTTGCTGAAGGTTAACTTTAGCATTCTGGAAGGATTTCAATAGTAATGAAAAGGACAGTAAAGTGAGTAAAGCTATTTCAGAAACTCTTGTGAAGGATAATGCTAGAGAGATTTCAACAGTAGACTAGAGGGCAGCAAAATTATTTCTAAAGTATTCCTGAAGGAGAACTTTAATAATCTAGTAGTATTTAAAATAGTTCTGCTGTGGTGGTAAAACTATATGGCAAACGTCCCTGACAGGTAATTTCACTCTTTGAAATAACACGACAAAACATCAAAAGCATGCAGCCTGCTGCTAAGAAATTGCCTCTGTAAGAAAGGAAGAGGAGAAGCAATTGCTCTGGAGGCTGGTATGCTATCCCTGAGAAAATTCTCATGGGCATTCAGCCCCTGGCAGGATCCTCACTTCACCTTTCTTCTGATAAAGTGGACGTGAAGTGTGGGCTCACCACTGCCATCCCCCTTTGGCATCAACTTCTGGCTCAGGAGTCAAGTGTCAGCTTTTCTCACCTAAAGGTCTATGAATGTGAATCTCCTCAGTCTGGAAAGCAAGTGGGAAGTCTCACCCAGTGGATTTTCCTGGAAGTCTGGATGCTGCCTACTTTTGACTTGTCTGGGAATACCATGAGAGCAAATTTTCTTAAAGTGTCTCACTTCTTAGTTCAGCTGACTCAGAGAAATACACAGCCATGTGCAAATTAACTACAGACATAGTTTAGCCAAGCAAATACGCAACCCAGTGTTAAAATGTGTTTGATTTGGAACAATTTTTGGCTGATCGTTCTAGCTCCTTCTTAGATATCATGTCCTACCTGGTTTGCTGCATTAAGCTACATTACATATTAGAGGGAACCATGACCAAGTCAGTGAGGAACAATTAGGTTGTTACCTTGTCTTTTCCAGCATTCCCTTTGTTCTTTGTTGGGAGAAAGGCATTTCATGCCCTATCTGTGTAAGAATAACTCCCATCTGCAGGCAAAGTGAGATTTGCAGTGGGAAAGGGGTCTTTTCATTCTTTCCTATGACTGACAGATGTATCTAGAACAAAAAAAAAAATCCAATTCCAGCTAGCGTTGGAAAAGCTGCTGCGTCTTGGTGACTTCACCTCACTGGACGATTGCAGTTACAATTGTGCTTCTGCTTAACCTGTAACCAATGTTGCTGTTTGCTGGAGGCAACCAAGGCCATCTAGTCAGTCTGTTCTTTGCAGATGATATTGAAGTTCATCATTTGAAAAAGCCTTTCCACCACAGAAAAGAAAACACGCTGCTACTATGGTTTTGCCTAAGTGCATCCCAGTGGACACACACAGAAAACAAGAAATAAATCCCTATAAGCTTCTTAAAAAGCAATCCTATGAGCTAACTGAGAGGGAAACTAGGACTTTGCAAATGGATATTTGGCAAAGATCTGGGTGCTTTTGCAGCTGGTGTTGATTTTGCAGAGGGTGTTCAGATTTGGGTACACAGGGAACCAGTGAAAGTTGAAAATCTTCCAAGGGAACTGTTGGACGGCCTCTCCACAAATGCTTAAATGAGATACCTTCAAGCCTAGCTCTAACCAAGCTCCTGAGAAACTTTCTAGAGGAACGGGGTTATTCACGGGAACTGCATGGTGAGTCACTTGAACAGACAAGTGCTGTCCAAGAAAATCATAATGTGCCTGTAAATTGGAGGGTGGAGGCAGGAAATGGAGAAATGTGTCTCATCTGTTTAACATGAAATGATCTTCTAGACCTTGCAGTAACAGCTATCAAATATGGAGAGACTTCCTATATAAAATCTAGGGGTTTGTTGGTGTCACCAGAAATGTTTTCCATGTCATCTTCATCTTAAAGATAACACCCTAGAAGTTCCAGCTGCCTGGCTGTGTTTTACTGCTCCTTCAGCTGATCTGAACTGTGCCATAATCATTCTCCAAAGGTGTAGTGTTCTACACTACAAAAAGGAGTCTTTTTTTTCTTATACAGATTATTGCCACATCCACTAAGTTTCTTAGTCCCTTCCAGCAGATTTTTACATTTATAGAGTAGGTGTTCACAGGTTCTAATAGAGTCGTCATTCGCATAGTCTGATGAGGAGAGATTAGATTTATCAGCAGTTTCCCTTAATGGATGTCCTTCAAGGACAGCCCCCAGAAAGCAGAGGTCACTGTGCAGCAAAGGCAGCTGCATTAATCATCTTAACCATTTGAAATAAGGAAGAATAAATAAATAAACAGCTTGGCATCATGATCATACTTAGGGGTTTTCCCTAGTTAGGAAGGATGTGAGGACCAATGTTACGAATGTTTCTGTTAATTTGGTTTCACCAATAGAGAGGTAGAGCCATGGATTAAGCTATGTAATAGTGCTATTATTAATAACCGCATTCATACTGTGCCAGTGCAGTGAGTTGGTCCTGTATGCAGAGACAAGCTTTGGTTTTGAGTGAGTGATGGAGAACACTGAGCAGTGACATCCAGGGGTCACCCTCTCATCCTGTGGGCAGCTGATGTTGGTTCAAAGAACTGTTGGCATAAATACAAGAGGGATTATCACTAGGGCAAACGTGCTGAGGGGTATCAGTTCTCCAGACCATAGAATCGTCTAAAAAGGCCTCTAACATCATCTAGTCCAACCAATTTTGCCCACTAAACCATGTCCCCAGGTGCCACATCTCCACGTTTCTTGAACACCTCCAGAGTCGGTGACTTTACCACCTCGCTGTGCAGCCTCTTCCAATGCATTACTACTCTTTCTGAGAAGATTTTTTTCCTAATATCTAACCTGAATACTAGAGACAAGAAAGCTGCTTCATACAAATGAGGAGATGGTGGTGGGGCATTGAGCTGGGGAAGAGAGAGAAGGCTGCATGATTAGGAGCTGATGCACGGCGTGACTGAACTGCCATCCCAAGAAGCCACCAGGTTATAAGGGCCACGCTCACCAAACAATTCAGCAATTTTTAAGTCGGGGCTTTCTGCACCTGGATTAGCTAAGGTGCTTTGGTTTTTTGTGTGTGTGCATCTGTGTTGTTCTGACAAAGAGCCTTCTGTACACTCAGATTTAGCAATTCAGTACTTTAGATTTGTTCAGTACTATTGCTTGCAGAAAAGAAAATAGTAATTTTTCAAAAATCTGTTCAAGTGTATAACTTTGCACAGCAGAGTAGCTTCAATTTAATAGGACTGAAAGTGTGGATACATGCATATTGCTGGAGTAGAAGCGTATGGTGATTTGTTATAGTGACTGAAAATTATTATTCTTTACATATTCAGGAGAGCGTCGATATCCTTCAAATGAAGTAGTGCTTAGTAATTATTGAGAAAAGTCTTTTTAATCATATTAATCAAAATCCTTATCAAGATATTCAGTTCACTGAAATTCTGTAGTGCTAAACCAGCCTTTAATAAACAAAACCATTAAAAAAGAAGAAAAAATATTGCAGAAATTATCTGAAATTCAAAATGAGAGTCAATTTCTGTTCTTACATAGAAAAATAACTTATATGACAGGATTTTCCAGGAGATGATTCCCAATTTTGTCTTTATTCTGATATGCACTGAGAAAAAATATTAAGTTCTTCTCAAATTTTACCTTACAGACATTTTAAATATTTCTCAGTATGAAAACATCCCGAAGGCTTTCTGGTGCAGTTTGCTGCTAACCTCTCTTTGTTCTTTTCAATATCTTTTTAAATCATCTGAATTTTAAAAAGCAATTTAACTTCATAAAAAGCTAATTTGATTTATTGGGGTTATTTTTATTTATTAACCAATTTCCTTCTGGGTTGATTTTCTTAAGTGCTAAGTTTCATAATGGAAATGCTGACACAACGTTAAGTATAGAAGCAAACACTATTCTAATAATTCAGCTGAATAAATACCAGCCAGCATTTAGTTATTTTCCCAGGAACTGGATAAACAGCCACTTCCTTTATAGTGTCTCTTTGTAAAGTAAAAATTCCCTAGCCTGCTAATCATCACTATGAAATTTTCTATTAAAAAAACCTAACATTTCTTTTGTTTATCCTGCAAGATCTTTGTGGTTCCATATTAGTCATTAAAAACAAAGAAACAACAAAAAAAAAACCCTAGCATAAATGACCAACAACAAAAAAACCCCACAACCCTCAAAACAAATGCAGTGACTTGGCAATGAGCCACTTTTTGACCTGTTTCAAGAGATACCTTTTTTGATCGCTGGCTTTTGCAGATGAAGAGAAAAGAATGAGCTCCAACGAATAATTTAGATGATGATCCATGTTTCAAAAGTTGAGAACTAGTATTCTGGTATGGAGATGTAATTTTGACTGCTGTTTTGGATCAGCTGCTCAGAATTTGCAGTTAAGGTTGCAACGAGTTGCGCATTAAAGCAGCCACTCACCTTTGGTTCGTAGGAAGGCAGAATTTAGCTGTTCCCCAGAATAACGGCTGGTATTTACAGTTTGATCTGTTATTTCAAGCTTGTCATACTCTCAGATCTGGTGCGCGTTTGATTTTTAAACAGACTGGTGGAGTAAATGAGTGTGGCACTCAGACTACATTAACACAACACCATCTAGTTTAATGCCCTAAAATTCTCCCCAACAGCTAATAGAGAACCTATTGTGGCATAACAATGTGTGCAATTTAATCTGCTTCATCCAACTGTCCCCATGGTGTAGTTACAGCACCAGGTCACAATTGGGCAGGGTCATAGCCAGGGTTCTACTCTGGGAGTACCCATTAGTCTAGTGAAAAGTAATTTTGCACTGAAAAAACCTGGAGTGATTTGAATTTGGGGATTCTTTTGGCAAGCTAAAAGGGAGTTGCTCTCCCCAGCCGTTCCACTGATGAAAACGCATCTTTTCACTAAAAGCTTTGGGAGAGATGATGGCTGTTTCTGAGATAAGCACCAGCACTCCTGGCCAGATCTATACCCACAGATTACTTGTAGATGCTTTCATCTGCATTTTGTCTGCAAATTGAGCAAGTGGTTCAAGAAAAAGAGCCTGATCTTAAAAACCTTGAGCCTCCAACTACGTCATTTGCCCAAGCTGCGTTAAGGCCAGCCCCTCTGCATTGCCTGGCAGGAAGCTGCCAAATGTGTGCTCTGGGGCCAGACCTGGTGCAGCACTCCTGGAACAGGGGGCACAGGAGCAGGGACCAGCTCCCCTGCTGATGGGGACATCCATCAGGTCGCTCACAAAAGTGTAATTATTCAGCTCACACAGCCACTGATTTACATTCTGGACCTTCCCTCTTTCATTTCACTAATAGCTACCCCACTGGGTGGATGGCCTGACAGCTCCTGGGTTTATACACACTTAAACTGTACTAATTACTGACTTGTAAGTAACTAGGAGTTTTTATGGCATCTTCATTAAGGTAATAGTAGGTGGGTGGAGATGTGCGCCAATCAAGTGAGTTGGTGATGAATCGCACCTGGTATTTCAGCTAATTTGTCCTGCTAATTTGCTTGCAATGTTTGCAGCTGTTGGAAAGGACAGCTTTTTGCAGTGATGAAACAAGCTCAGCAATGCCCTGCTTCCTCCTCCAGAACAGGCAGATGCTTTCTGTAGTGCATGGGGGGCTGTCAGAGGAGTACACCCTGAGTGTGTGTGTGAGGAGAGATGCTGTGAGGAAGAAGTGGTTGATGAGGAGTAGAAAACTAGTAGGATGGTCTTGTTCTCGCTGCTTTTATAGCTAAGGCACCAATATTCTAAAATCAAAGATCACGTAGACTTGGGGCTTGCTGGTGTGTGTAATGGCCTCTTAATGCATACCGAGGAGGATGTGCTACAAAGGAGTGGCTGCTGCTTGACTTTGTCAGAGATGTCTGATCTGATCCTGTTTTGGGCTGCTAGCAATTTAAGCAGTGATTACAGCTTCTTTCTGAAGAGTTGTGGTGTTAGTAGGGAGTCTCTGAGTTGGGATAAAGGGAAACCATGCAAAGTAGTCAAGTCATGTTTTGGTGTGCTGTATGCAATGACCACTTTGAAAGAAAAAGAAAAAAAAATTAAAAGAGGCAAAAATGGGACAGAAAGTGTACCATCCGTATCAGCTGCATGTATTTTCCTGCATTTCTCTCTTTCTGAGAGCTCTGAGAAGCAAGCAAGAAGGGCAGCCCCTGGGAAAGGCCGGGGCAGGATGTTCAGAGCTCCTCTGGCCTGCTGCAAAGAGAAGTTGTGAAAGCATTGCAGCGAGAAGGGAAGGAATGATCTCTGGGAGTGGATATGAACCCAAGATAAAAATAGTGAACTGGAACAACTTATTTACTCAGCTGAGCAATGGTCAAGTTAGCTAAGGAGGGGCTCTGTGGTGCTGCCCTTGTAAAGTGATGAGCGTTGGCCAGGTGATGGAGCAAAGGCATTAGGAAGCATTTAGCTGGGTGAGAGGTTTTGCTTGATGCAGTATATATTTTATTGCCATGGATTTTCACACCAACAGATTTTTTTATTTTTATTTTTTAAATAGGAGTGCGTATGGAAAAAGTATAAAATTCCAAACTTACTGAAACTGGCAGGAGTGCTGCTATATAAAAGGCATCACAAGAAGCTATAACCATAAAATACAGCACAGAAGCTCTCAGATTGCTCCAGTAGATGCTTGAAATCTCACTTTTCATTTTTCTTGCAATACTACATCTCAGATCAGCTCTGCAAATGTTCTAGAGGATGATACAAAGAGTCTTTGGGCTGCTACCTGGCAAGCATTCTCACCTCTGTAGGTAGCAACGTGGGGCTTTATTGCCCAGTTCAGCTTCTTTAAAGGGAAACTTCAAAATTTGTACCGTGCTACAAACTAAGGGTGTTTGGTAAAGTCCCACTGAACTTTGCGCTCAGCATGGTTTGCCTCTGCTCTCCTGCTCCCACTCACCGCTGTCCTCAGGGGCACCTTCCTGGACACAAGCCTCATCTGCAGGGGGAAGTGCACAAACCAGTGCTTGCCTGGTGGATGGCCAGTCCTGGGGCTCGTAGGGACAGCCCTTCAGGTGTCACTGGGGTTACTGTTGTAGCTACATCAGTTGTGAGTGTGATTTTTACTTCTACCAGATCTGGTTAAATCAGCAAGGCATGTAGGCAGAGCACGAAGCAAATTATGATCCTTCTCAGCTTTCCAGTGTGAAGATCATAGGAGGTTTGTTGATAATGGGGAAAAAATATAAAAAGAGCTCTCATTCCTGTTGGTGTTTTATCACAGTGTCAGTGATGTTATATACTCAGTTTTTATGGACTGTGTTTTAAAGTTCTCTTGATGAGATATATATATTCACAGTGCAACCAGGTCAGCCTTTTCTGATTATAATGGAAAATCCAGCGATGAAAACTTCAACTGAACAGGCTTTGTTTTTTGCCTTTTATCTCCTTTTTTAACATTGAATGTAGTGGAATGGAAAAAGGCTTTCTCTGTTAAACAGCTTCACCCATATCATACATGATGTTCAAAACTGCTTCAGCTTTCAAAACCTGATCATAGAAAATTTGAAGTTTCTCTTTTTGTCCTAAATCTTTCAACATCAAAACTGTTTTTGCAAACAAAAAGAAATCTGTAGGGGGAGAGGTAAAAAAAAAATAAAAATTGTGGTAGGATCTCTTAATCCTTGCTTCAAGTGGCCAGCGCCTCCCCCCAGATTTATCTTAAAAGCTGAAATCCTGTAGCTTGAGAAGCCAGAAACAAGGACCAGTGCTCAAAGTACAACTCAGGGAGCCCAAAGACCTAACCCTGTCCCTGACCGGGGCACGGACACGGCCCAGCCTCCAGTGCCTTGGAGACAGCAACTGCTCCGGTAGGCTGGGCAGCATCTGCTGGAGGGTGCAGGAGGATCCTCTGTGAGACAAAGGGAAACAACATCTTCCTGTTCCACAAACAAGGCAGGGAAATTTAGGTAGGCCAGAGGCAATTTTCCAAATCGCTTTTGAGGTGAATAGCAACCGTCTTCATTTTTAATTTAAAAACTAATCTCTTTAAAGCAGAGGGGAGAAAACCCACGGTGTAAGCACGATTCCACTTCAGCTTTGTATCGCAGCCTGCTCTGTGCTCTGGTTACTGCTTTGATATTATAATGGTGTTATTTCTTGTAACATGGGGCTACTATGGGACTCATTAGTCATAAACCTTACCCTTGGAAAATGTAAAAGTCAACATCAACAGTCACTAATAATGTATTTCACCTACTGTTATTGTAAGTATGTGAACACAGTCAGAATCTGCTCATGTTGTCCTTTGGAAATATCCTTTTGCAGAGGCTCTTCCTCTGTAAAGCTCAGGGTCCATGGAATGTATTTATTTCACATTTTAAAATATTTTCCTACTTAGAAAATGAAGCAATTGATCTGTAAGGTTTTTCCTTAGGAGAAAATAAAAGTTGGGTGTGGACCTTAGAGGACATACCTGCTCTCCATTCCATCTCAGCCCACCCTGCCGTTCCTCTTTGTGGGCTTTGACAAATCCCTGTGTTTTGATGCATAGAATCTATTAAAAAGAGCATGTCACTTTCAGAGATTTGTATTTTCATGAGATTAGCTGGAAAGCGGCTTCGACCTCACATGGGTGCTGTTAGGGTGTGTAGCATGCCAGTTCTTTGGGAAAACAGAGCTTTCCCTTTGTCACCAGAGGACTGGTTGATCTGTGGCTGATGCCTCCCCTCTCCTTCCTCCCACCTGGAAGTCAGCTCATTAAAACCAATTAAAGCATTACAATGACCAGGTAAAGCAGCACTGAGAGCAGTGCGCTTCTGTGCAGGTGACTTCTTGACTTTCAAGAGATTTAGGGGAAAAATAAAAGAATATTGTGTTACACCTACAGTCAAACCATTCACCTCTGAGCTTATGCAGAAGCAGAATTTGACAGGAAAAAAAAATCCAAACTCTTAGCAGAACGAAGTACCCAAAATCGGGACCAGCACTGCCTTCATGTGGGGCTGTGCTTGGAGTCCAGTGTTTGATTTAGCAGTTGGCATTGATGCCTGTGAAGGAGCAGACAGAGATCTGGATCTGGCCACCTTTAATGCAGCAGTGGTAAGAGGAGATTACAAGATCCTGGAATCTTGGTGCCTGGTCACGACTGCTTGCTCTGCAGTTTTCTTTTAGCTAGTGCAGTAACCACTGCGGCTAGGGTTGGCCAAATGTTGTCACCATGTTGGTGTAATTAGCTAATACAAAACCCATCAGCCAGCAAGCTGCCGTGCTAAATCCAATGAGTATGAAAATATTCAGCAGCTCCTTTGTGCAGCATCACATTAAGAGGGAAATACATTTTCCAATCACATGTCCCTTTGTTACTAATCGTTCAACTTTAGGTTTTTATGTATAGATACATATTTTTAAATCTTCTAGATTGAAATAGTTGTGGATAGATTGATTGTGAACTGATTTATGATCCGTATTGCACCAGAGAAGTAATTTTATGCATATAACTTCTTTTACAATTACCTCCACAATGATTTCAAAGGATTTCGCTGCTTGTGGGAGGCCGTCAATAAGTGGCACTTGCATATTCATCCATTTCAATCCGAGATTTTTAAAGACCTGAGGGAATAGAACAGAACCACTGGAAATTAATTTTTTTCAGCAAGTTTGCTTTTTCATTTTTTTTAGGGGATAGCCATGCCTCAGTGAAAGCTCTTTGAAAATTAAAGTGTTCCTAAATTCACGAATGCTGAAAGCTGAAGATTTCCACCAAAATGTAGCAATTCTTTTCAGTATCCTTTTTCATTCAGTTGGATGTAAATCTTGCATCTGGGCTTTGGTAGGTATTTCTTTCCTATTAAATATGCACTATTCCCAAGTGAATGAAACTGCTCAGAAATGAGTTTGTTCTTTGACTAGAAAATCAGCTTTCCCAATTTCTTGGATTATTTATTTAACAGAACTATGCTTTTAAAATTGCCAGTTAAAAGCTCTCGCTCCTGCAGCAATAGAGTATCTGAGGGTTGCTCTCCCACCATCTCTATTTCTCTCCTTTGTGCTCAGAAGGCCAAATCCTGCTCCTGTCTGACGACAGGCAGCAGGGAAGCAAATCTGCCCTCATTCTTGAGTCGGGTGATAACTCCCAGTGCCTGCTGCTGGACTGGCAGATGGGTATCACCGCGCTGCATGGAACAAGCAGATTTGCAGCAAGTAGTTGTAGGAAATCGATGTCCTAGGAGCATCCCACAGGGGATGGCGTTGCCACACAGTGATGTGCACTGTTGAACTCCCCAGACAGTTTGGTGCATCACCATATGGAAGTACTTGCTCAGGTCTCATTAGCAGTGCAATTGCATTAATGTTCATGGTGTTCAGGCTACTAATTCCTGCCTTTACAACAACTGTATTAACTCAGGCATCGCACGCATTTGGTGCGCTACTTCCCTGTTTGCAATTGCTTTGGATAGTGGCCAATGAGGTCTCTGTCCTCTGCAGCACATTGCCTTATGGTATGATGGGAACCAACTGGGATGAAAGCCCAATTTTTGAGTTGTGCAAGTGGGTCCTGCTGACTTCTGCTGCAGGTACACCTATTCCCCACTGAAACACAGCAAATGCTTTCCAGATGTTGATTATCTGTGATGCTTGTTTCAATGTGAGAACAAGTCTGTCTTTGAGAAGCCTTGATATCTGCTGCTATATGCCAACACCAATAGCTCAGTCCTTAGGGTTAATCATTAGAAGTGGAGAAAGATTTTTTGGGGTAACCTTTGTTCAAATATTGACTGCACGTCACCACACTTCTGCAGTCTCAAGCTATGTGTAAACACTAGAAAGATGTGAAAAAAATATACTTCCAAAATTCCTTTTTAATTTGTGATAAATCCATTTTGGAATTTACTAAGGCTAGCGCCAGATGGCCTGGAGCATGTTCTCATTCATATTTCAAAACAGAAAAACCCTTCTCAGAATCTGCAAGCTATGTCTTTTTCATGGGGATGATTTCTGTTGAGCAAGGAAAACACAGGTTAATTAGGCCAAAGAAGCTGATGCAGTCAGAGACAGAGACGCAGAGGTTGCAAGATTGAAATCCATCAAGACACTGTCAACAGATGCCCTCTTGACTTGTTTGTTTGCTAAGGAGAGTGGCCACATAATTATATAGAAATATATTTGCTTTTTTGTTACAATAAGTGTACTGATGTAGGAGGTCTTAATTCAGTAGAGTTGCAACGTGCAGTCAAGCAAAACTGCGTCTTATTAGAACTACAGGAAAGCTAATGTAAGGTGATGGGGATGTTGAAAAGCTCCATCTCAGTAGTGTAGCAGCCCATGAATATGTACTCATGGATAGAAAAATGAACATTGAAAGCTCTTTTATGGGAGCTAGAAGGGAGGTCTGGACCAGAGGGCCACCTGAGGTTCCTTCCCATCTATCTGTGTGCCTGCAAATCTGTGATTTGGACTCTGAAAGCCTGGTGAGAGCTGGATATCAGAAAGAAATACTTCAGGAGGTGAAATAGAGCTACATGCTGTAATAGAAGGTGGTATGTTAGGCTAGGATCTGGGAAAAAGAAGTGATGAACATTGCCATCCAATACTGCAATGGGCATGTGTAAATGCAGGTTCAGCTGCACTCCCCGTGTGAGCGGTGGAGACCTATCATACAGTGACCAAATCCTTGGGGGCCACATGTCATGGAGTAACCCTGTGTGACTGTGAGGGACAGGGACGAAAGGGGCACCAGTGATGAGCTGAGAATGGGTGTGACTCTGGTAGTCATCTCTTTCAAGGCAATTAGATGGTATAAGGATGTTTCCAAAATAGTTTTGTAACGCTGCAGATACACAATTTGGTCTTTCTTAAAGAATCAAATCCTTTTTTCTTCTCTCTTTCTTCTCTACCTGACGTCCTTTCTGAGCTTTTACTTTATTGACCCAAAAAAGAGGTGAATTCTGGTAACTGCCAAGGAAGAATTTTACGCCTAAACTCTCGAGGTTAGTGGGGATGAGGTGCCTGGGACCTCTGTTGCTCGTCCTCACTGTGTGCGTGTCCAGAAACCTTCAGTTCTACAAACATATTCCTCAATCCCTGGGTGTTTTATAACCCCTGAAAGTAAATGGAGAGGTAGACAACTGGAAAGATTTAGAATTGCTTTAAATCAGACCAGCAATTCACCTTTTCCAACATTCACAGTGTCCAGCATCAGGTATTGTTAAGGAAGCAGCAAGAGTTTCAGCAAGCTGTAGGGTTTTGCCCTGCTGTTTTGTAACTTTGGGGAAGGATCACCTGCATAGTTCTGAGCTATCCTCAGGGCTGAGTTCAGACAGTGGACATTCAGCCTCTGGGGAACAGCACTGTACCAGTGCTATCCCAGGGAGTGCTGCTGAATGCAAATCGAGATTGCGGGTTTGTACAAACAAGGAATCATGTCCTTTGACAAGCAGTGATGTCTCTTTGCTAGGAAGTAGGTTTATACCTGATTCATTTTTAGAGTATCTTGATGCATTTGTGCAGAAAGTATTTTGGGGCCTTTTAATTCTCAAGTGTTTCAGAGGGATTGTGGCCTGGAGACTAGAAATCCTAGGTTTCATGTTCAGCCTGACCACAGGTTGCTAAGTGATGAGCTAACTTCATCTTGCTGCATGGCTTTGCTGTCATTTCTCTTTCTCCCACCATAGGTCCTGCTTGGGTGGCAGCTGCCAGGGGGCAGTGACAGATCCCAGCATGCTCTGTTGCCAAGCACAGCCAAATGGCCCGGGGCTGCGTTTGCTGCTGCTGCAATCTTATAAAGTTAACAAGTAAAGGATGCTCTTCTGTACCAAGCTTGTTGCTAGACTGTTGTCAGCTGCATAGTGGCAAGGCCATGCTCATGGTCCGTGTGGTGTGCGCAGGCATATGCCCACGCATTTGCAAACACATGCGCCTTCTCTCTCCCCACATATTCAATGCCTGCTCAGCACTGACAGAGTTTCTTTTGAAGAAGTGCACGTACTGTGCTCCTGTAATGGGGCAGAAAGGCTAGAATGGGAGAGGGACTGATCTTTATTTGTTTTTCTTTGGCAGTTTTGTGGTGCGCACTGTGGTTGGCATGTAGACTCAGACGTTACAGAGTGGGGGAAGTTTGTCACTGTGCTCTGCAGCCAGCTCTGTAGTTCATACAGGAGATGGACTGAGCATTTTCCCTTGGTGTTAGGGGGGGGAGCGTAGAGGATGCCCCATTTGTCTGTGTGGATCTAGGAGGCAGGGAACTGTGTTTGGGAGTGGGAACTAGTCTTTGGGAAGCAGGAAAAAAGTAGAAAGCCAGACCAGCTGTGGAGTTCCTCACATATGGAAATAACAAAGGTAATAGCAAAGTACTGTAATCTACAGGAGAGCCATGTTAGGAGAAAGCCGTTGAGGCTTCATAATCCAGAGTCTATTTTCAATAGACCTGGGGTGAATCCAGTTCATTTTTGTCAGCAGAGGAAGTGCAATGGAAATCTTTTCCCACTTCTCCAAATCCATATTCATAAAATTGTTCTCTGCAATGGGTTCTGCCTTCTTAGCTGGGGAAGCAGAAAGTTGTTTGGAGGCACAAACCTCCCTTCTGGCTGCTATGAAGACTGTTTCTTTTATTTTTACCATTTAATTTAACTTTGAAGCACATTACAGCACCTTGTGTATATTTCCATCTCAACCTTAATGCAGAGAGAAATAATTGTGGTGCCCATAGACCTTGCAGCTTTGTTTGCTTGTTTGTTTTACCAATAGGTAGCTTTTGGAAGCACATTTATCACAAAGAGCAGAGGAGAAATTTGTAATTAAGATTTGGGATGCATTGGGAAGGATTGTTTGGTCTGGAGAAGGCTCGGGGAGACCTTATTGCTCTCTAAACTCCATGAAAGGAGATTGTGGTGAGGTGGGGGTCGGCCAATTCTCCCAGATTAATGAGTGATAGGATGAGAGGTAATGGCCTCACATTGTACCAAGGATGGTTCAGGTTGGCTATAGGAAAAATTTCTTCTCAGAAAGAGTGGTAGAGCATTGGAACAGGCTTGCCGAGGGATGTGGCGGAGTCACCATCCCTGGAGGTGTTCAAGAACCGTGGAGATGTGGCACTGAGGGACATGGCTGAGCGGGCACGGTGGGAATGGGTCGACAGTTGAACTAGGTGATCTTTAAAGGTCTTTTCCAACCTTCATGATTCTATGATACTAAGGTTAGGAAAGCAGAAAGTAGACTAAGGACTCATAAATGACAGTATTTAAAAGAAAATGCCTGAGAGTTTGATGTTGGTTTGGTGATGTTGGCCTGCTTGGAGCATATAGTCTTCCAGGCTTGGGATCCTCTTTCCAGGAAGTCTGTTATGTTTTGGAAAAAGTACATAAACTTTCAAGCTCAAAAGCTGTTCTTCAATATATCTAGAAATCTTTTGTGAGTTAAGGCTTCATTCTGTGTTGTTTGTTTTGTTTCCCACAACTACATCTGGCTGGGATCATACAAGCCTTACCTTATGTATATTCAAGTATGACGGAAACATTTGCCTTACAGAGTCTTAGGACTCCACAAGTATTTACTGAGAGGTCTTACAGAGGAAAAGATATTCCCTCTCCACAGACGATTTTGTGTTAAGAATATGTTATAGACAGCCTGTTTTAAATTTCAGCTATGAAAAATGTGGCTGGAAGCACGGAGTTTCAAACACTCAGCTGTTAGATACTGAGTTCCAGTAGTGTCCCCTCAGTTGCATTCATGGTTTTGAAAGTGACCACAGAATCACATCCAGGTACTAAATAAAGAAGCTGGTTTTCAAGTGAGCCAAAACCTTGTAACTCTTGTCAACCAACCGTTATTTAGATTGAGGTAAAGTAAATGGGGATGCTTATCTTTAAAGACGCGAGTCTGCTCGGAGTCTAGCTTTAGTTATTTGTGTTAGAGAAGGCTGGCTCAAGGTTTCGTTTATGCTCAGGCTTCTCTGTTTCACAGGGAAGAAGTGAAAATAAATTAGATTGGGTCAAAACTCTCTTCTCATGTATGCCTGTGTGAATCTGAAATAATTTCAAAGTGCTTTTGGTTCATCTGAGGTAAATCCAGGATCGCATTGGTGAAGCTAGCAGGCTGACTGTATTCATCCTGTTGTGACAGGGTGCTGAGATACTGTGATGCTCAGTGCTACAGAAAAAGCTTCAGGTTGATTTTATTTTATTCTTTTTTTTTTTTTTTTTTTTTAAATTAAAAGCAGTGAGCATATCCTGTGATTTAAAACTCTGATTAGTTCCAGAGTGTATCTCTAGAAACAGAGGGAGAGAGAAGCAGCACTTCCAGATGGGAGAATGTATTAGAAGTGTGAAGTGTCTTTCTGAAAAGAGACACCTGGTTAAGTGAAGATACCAATAAATAAGCATCCTGGGCTTTGAGCCTTGTGAGTGCTTGTACGGGAACAGTTGGAAAGCCTTAAGTGAGGGTGTCTTTCTCCTGCGCAGCTGACCAAGTGTGTTGCTTACAGTTACCATGTGTCAAGATGTTTCTTGCTCATTAGTTTTACACTGATGGAAAGCAACTTTAAATCACTCTTTAGAGGAATCCACCGTGAGGCATGCCAGCTGTGTGCCAGATGAAGGAGTTGTAAAGTCATGTTGGACAGGCTAGAATATACCAGAGAGAGAGATTTAAAGTCATGAGAAAGATAATTACTTTGCACTCAGAGATTAGCCATAGGAAAGGAAAGAGAAGAATCATACTCTGCATTTGTTAGAAGCTTTCCTGCTGTACTTCCTTCCCACTCACACATGCACACACATGCACATTGCTGAATTTACTGTTGCAATGTCAGGTTAGCCAGGACTGCCCACATGGGAGAAATCCTTACGGGAAGATATCTCAACCAGCACAGACTTGCTCCTTTCTTTCTCGCTGTATTTGCTGTCACACTACATACTGCAGAAGCAATTGCCCCAGACAGGTGGTTACAAGGGATTGGATGCATTCCCCCTCTCCCACAGCTCTTTCTGAAAGGAAAGAGTGTTGCTGAGGCTGGCCGTGAACAGCGTGTCTCTGAAGGTGGTGAGGAAGGTGATGGTGCAGGGACCTGCCTGGGCCAGAAGTCTGAGGCCAGGGTGAGTGAGCAACCAGGAATGGGCTGTCATCCCAACATCGCAGCGAGGGCAAGTTCAGTGCAGACATGGCTTTCTGCGTTCTCTGGGCTCTCATTATTGTCCCATTTCAATGCTGTTGTCTTTTCTTTTGAACTGAACTGTTAGTCCTGTTAGGCATTGTGCTTTTTGAGGTATGTGGGCTGCGTGGGAAGTTCCAAACTGGTGAACTCAGGACATTCTCTGGTTCTTGAGGCACTGGTGATGCGCTGGGAGCCCTGGCTCTGCTTAGCATGGCCCCCAGCCTGAAGTGTTAAAATCATTTGAATGTTGCCCAGCAGAGAGCTGGCTCAGAGGGTTCTCAGCCTTGGTGGCTTTGTTACAGCAGGACCTTTGGGCACGCTCCCAGGCAAAAGCCTGACCTGTGTGCTGCCAAAAGAGTAAAAAGAAACAAACTACTTTTAGTGCCAAAAAGATGTGTGTAATAACTGCCATCTAGTTCTCTCCGAAGCAACACAGGCGCCTCAAGTATGTTCACTAGATATATCAGGGGAATGCTGTCAATTAAATGTTTCTGCTTAAAAGAGTAACACCTTTTTATTTCTAACAGCGATTTTGTGAACCCCTTCTAAAAGGCCACTGGCACATGGCCTAACATTGACACCCTGACACCAGAAAGACAGAAGATGAGATTTAGGTTTTGTGCTGCATGTAATCACCCCTAATGTCACGAAACTCTTCTTTTTGTCGTTGATTTGCATTTGGGTTTCTTTAAGTCATTCCTTCCAAATGGAAGTATCGTTACAGAAAACTTAAATCCTCCAATTTGTCAGGACCTTAAACACTGCAGCTGCAAATGCTGCTGCTGCCTGCAAATAGGAATTACAGCCCTATGGAGACTCTATAAGATGACTCTATTACCTGCCCCCCTCTTCTTCGTTTTCATCTAGCTTTGTGCATGGATGGACCTTTTGGAAAGTTATAATTTGGATGTGAAACAATTATCCTAAAACAGTTAGCCAGAGCAGAGCAGATGCACAAATTTATCTTCTCTCTCTCTCTTTTTGGTGAGGAACATCTATCTTCCATGACCTCTTGATTACTGAAGCCTTCAAAATATATTCTTTGGTCTGTGACACTGCGCCTGGTGTAGGGCTGAGCATTAAATATCACCCTCTGTGATTAATTGGAAGTTAATTAAATCTATCACTGAAACAATGAGAAGGCAATGATCTATGTAATCATTGAAATAGTAAATGAAATGATGTAAGGGTCCTCCATTTCACTTAGTGACAGTGATGGAGGGGTGCCTAAGCCCTGCTGCTCAGCTGTGTTTTCTGCCTGACCACCCAGGCCTGCTCAGGCAGGCACAAACTTTGCAGTGAATCAAGTGCAGAGCAGAGCTAATGGTGGCCTGCTAGATGCTGCCTTTCCTGAGCCTCTGACTCTTCAGGTGCTGCTCAGACAACCTCTAAGGTATCTTCGGTATTTTGAGTGCGCCATGCAAGCAGTGTGCCTGACATGGCACTCCCAAGGGCCAGAGTCTTTTGATATGTGCGAGGATCGCCTTGTTTTCAGCTGGAATGAAGTTGTTGCAGCTCTGATCATTGGATAGGCAATAAGATAACATTTATTGTTTCAAATTTTAAAAGTAGTTCTTATGTGGATCTCTAGTTTTTTGATAGTTCTGAAACTGGTGTTCATTCCGTCCTTGTAAGGGGTGTTGAGCTCATGATGATTTTCTTCTTCTCACTGGTTGTTAAAACAGTGTAACAGCAAAAAAACCTAGAATACATGAAGGCACAGGTGGAGAGTACAGTGCTGTAGCCAGTACCCAGGCAATTTCTGTTGCTGTATTTTGGAAGAGAATAAATACATTAATCACTTCCCTCTTCAATGACATTGTAATAGATTTTCCTTTTGGAAGCTATTCCAGAGTATGAAAATAGGACTTAGTTGATAAATGCTTTGTTTTACTCATTTTCATTTTAGATGCTTGATGATAACACTAGATAAAACCCAAAGTACATCCTCTCTCACTTGGGAAACAAAAGAACGGCAACCCTTAGGCAAAAGATCAGGAACTCATGTTCCTTGTCTTTCCTTCCCCCTTGTTTTTCCCCAGGCTACTCCTTGGCACGTGTGTGCCCCTACAGACACAAGTCTGTGCTTTCCCCTGTTGCAGGATAGGGTCAGCTCTTGCCTTGGCTGTGTGGTCTCTCAGAGCACACCTGGAAACTCAAAAGGCTTGCATGATTCAAGAGGGTTCTCTTCTTGTTCCTATTGATACCATAGTAACGCTCTATTTAATCAGGAGACAGACTTGTCAGCGTAGTATGTTCTTACACATCTATGACTTTCTCTGTGCTCCAGATCTCTAACTACACTCCTTCTTATCTGGCCAGTTCTGTTGGTGTTGTGGCAACCCATGGCTTTACCATGGCAGCCCTTAGTATTTCTGAAGCAGAAAGCAGCCCCTGCACAGAGCCAGCTCCATTGAGCCTTGTGCTGTAGCACACAGCAGACAGAATCACAGAATCATAGAATGGTTCAGGTTGGAAAGGACCTTAGAGATCATCTTGTTCCAACCCCCCTGCCATGGGCAAGGACACCTCCCACTAGACCAGGTTGCGGGCTATCCAAAGAGCTTGCAAATAAAGTAGCATACTCTTCTCATCTCTTCAGGAGTAGTTTAAGACCATCTATATCACACTCTGCTCCCCAGTCCTTGTCTCTTTCATGTGTAGAGTATTTTATTCTCTCCAGCAATTTTCCACAGCTAAGATCAGTGGCAGTGTATGTGATGAGGAGTGAAAAGGCATTTCCTATCATAATTTGCTTTCCTCACCCTCCAGACTCTGCATCCACCAGTTTCTGTGCTCTTTCCTTACAAGTAACCAGAGGCTATCTCTGATTTGTTTAATTAAATGAAACCTAAACCCTCCAGTAAGCAGTAGTTACTGACTAAGCAGGAGGGAGCTGTTATTTATCATGAGAGCTGTAAGAAAGCCCTTTCTACATGGCCTCTTCACTACCAGCAATAAATAAGTAACTTCATGGTATCCTGTTATCTAAATGAGGTTCCAGGCACTCACTCAGTGAGCCCACACCCACACTGAGGCCAGCAGATGGTACTTGTGTGTCTTATCTCTGCCTTCCTTTAACCAATGCAGGAATTATTTCTGAGATGATCAGGAGGAAATTGTCTTCCCAAGATTATTTGAAATACTTGGTCCTCTTTTGACGAAATCATGGCCTTTTTCCATTGTAGCTGATGAAGGGGTGTGAGACCCAGGTTTTATACTGCCCCAGCGTTATTATCTTCATTTGCTTGCCAGAATCTGTCGGATTTGGTTTGGCCTCCAGACCTGCAAGCTGTCTTGTATGAAGCTGTCTTTCCTGCCCTGGGTGAGCTCACCCATGAGGCTTCTGCCACCCAGACGGGAGCTGGGAACCCCGTGGGAGAGGTGGGCAGCAGTGGGCTGCCCGTGATCATCCTTATCGGTCCCTTCCAACTTGGGATATTCTATGATCCATCTGCTTTTGTCAGCAAAGAAAACAGCTGTGACACAGGATCAGACCCAGCCCTTCAAGAAGGCAGAGTTAGCTTCTCTTTTCTGTCATAGCTGCCCACAATAAAGATTTGGGGGGAAAAAGGATCCTGAAATCCTGGGCAAAGAATCGTTCAGATCACATTTGGTATTCAAGGTCAAGTTCCTACCATTTATTATTTATTGAGCTGTGTGAGCTTGCTCAGCAGTGCACAATACATAAAGACACAGACTCTATCATAATGGATTTGCAATCTAAATTTCACAGGGTAAGATAGATACTGGTACGTATTATACCTGGTGGCTAGGTCACAGTCCGGTCTCAGAACAACGCAGAGATTTTTTTAAAAGCTTCTTCCATTAGTAGTCCATTAGAGTGGCATAAACTTTTTAGATTTGAACAATTAATCCCCCTAAAAATATTCAAATTGATACGGTGAATATTTTAAATACATTTAATACATGTGGAAAGTGCTGACCTGACATAACTATGTATCTATGTCCTCCTTGTAGCCACAGAGCGGTAAAAGCAGGGAGCCTAAAGAGGCGGTTTCATGCTTTCTCCAGTGATGCAATCAGTTTAAAAACATTGCCATGCACCATCCCTGGTCTCTCTTTCAGTCCGGTGTCAGAACTAGAACAAGAGAAAGCTAGAAATTCTTAAATCAGGTTGGCAACCAAAAACTGAAATTGGGAACCGTATTGTGAACAGGACTTGAAGAGTGTAATAATATGTACTTACATGGAAGTTGTGGGAATGACCCTCCTCTGGCTGAGGCCACCACCTCATTGCACAGCAGCCACTGAAGAACTATAGAATCACAGAATCATAGAATATCCCAAGTTGGAAGGGAGCCGTAAGGATCATTGTGTCCAACTCCTGGCTCCTATGGTTTGGTGCTTTGCTTCTACCTCTAATGCAAGCCCACACAGGGACAGGGTATTTCCAATAGCAATCTCGTCATTCAGGAGGAAGGGTGGGTGTTTTGCACCCTGTCTTTCTTTCCTGGAAGAAGACAATAGTTAGGACTTGAGAAAAAACATGGAGAGGACACGTCTGAAATCATAACATAATTGGTAATACCACTGGATGTGGCTTGTCTGTGTGCAGAGGGATCAGAGTGGCCACTGTCACATGCAAGGGAATCTTCCTAAGGCTGTGCAGTGCAGGGGCAGACTCAGGGAGCTCCCTCGTTTATCCTTTCATAGAGTGGCAGAGGTGAATGCTTTGTGGTACTGCTATTTGTCTGGGTAAATACTGTTTGATTTTTGGTTCAAAGAGCAAGTTTTTTATTTCTTCTGATGCCGTTAGTTTCTGTTAGAGCTGCACACTTGCCAGGGGTGTGTTTTTGCACTTCTGTGCAAGCCTGCGTCTGAGGAACAGGTGTGTGTATCTGCACTGGTAGAGCTCTGTTCTGTTTGCCATTTTTCACCTGTTCCAGTGCCCTGAAGTTGGCTCTTTTGGAGCCCTTCTACTGAGTCAGAACCCAAACACAATGTTAAATCACAATTGGGTACCCTGGTGTTTTCTCATTTGCACTCTGCACTCTTTGGGTAGTAGGTTACATCATAATTTGCTCCCAGTTCTTCTGCTTGCTGAATTCCCTCAGTGCTGTTTCAGGAAGCCAATGGATTAGTGCCATTGCTCTTAGGCTGCCTGAATGGACACGTGGGGAAAAAATAAGAGCTGAAGGTGTCACTTCTGCTCTACAAAGAGCTTGGACATAATTTCTTAGTGCTGGATTATTTCCAAGAACTTAGTTTCCTAATAGCTTTATAGTGGAACATTGAGTACGTACCCTTCATACAGACTTTGAATTGAAGAATGGGTTTGGTAATAGCTGAGTTTCTGTTTGCTCAGAGCCCTCTTCTCCGTCCCTAGCACTGCTCAGCTGCCCTCTCGGTGCCTGACAAAGGCACAGAGAGAGGTGTTGGTGGGGTCTTTCATAAGAATGAGTTTTGAGAAATCCTCCAAATGCTCCTTGGGATACTGCTAGGATATCACATGGAAGTTTGGAACTGTCCTACTGAACCCAGAGGAGAGCTGGTTCCTTCAGCATAGCAACAGATGAAGGCAGCTATTGGTGCTTGCATTAACTAGGCTACAAGACTGAAACCCAGCTCCGCGCTGGGTGGTATTTCTGTTTGAAACTGCATACCTTCAGCTCATCTTCTCAGTTATATACAACTCTAGAAAAAGTCATCCTATTCTCTAGGATCTTCTGTTTGAAGGGTTTTTTTTGTGTAGAGCAACGCTGTGGGGATGCTTCTTCCCTTGCTCACAGCGGGAGCTACGACAACCGTTAAGGAACAACTTAGCAGCAGCACTGTTCCCTTGACAACAAAACGCTACGGTGAGAGTTTACTGTAATTAAGCTGCTTCAGTAAAAGAAACTTGAAGCGTTTAAGGAAGAGATGAGAAAAGAGGACACAATTTTCCCTTTTGTGCCTCCCCTGCTGCCTAGAAATGTCACCAGTATTTGTGAAGATAGATCCATCGCCAGCCTGCAGATCTGACGAATACTTTACAGGCTTAAAAAAAGAGACCTCGTGATTCCCATAGGCCCTCCAACCCTTTCTTGTTTCTAATTTCAAAGGCCCTTTTGAGTGGGAAACAAAAGGTTAATTTTCTCCAGCTTGCCCAGGCTGACTTAATGTAACAGAAGGCAGCAAATTGTATTGATTTAGTGACATGCAACTGTCCAGAAAGAGCTATTTATACATTATTCAGGACAAACACTGTCATAATGGACAAACAGCAGCAGCATCTGGGATGTTAATGTCTACAAATAAGATTATTCTTTGAAAGGATTAGGACGAAGCATTTTGTGTAATTAGATTTCTCAGTTTCAGGAATGAATTGCCTTTTAGCAGTGAAAGCTGTCACTGAGGGAGCCATTAGCTCCTCATAACTGAATTAAATGCATAATTAGTGACATGATCGCATTAGGATTTGTTTCATTTTTAACTAATCCGGGGCGCGGGGGGGTGGTCTTTCCAGGTCGCTGCAGCCCACCTCGGCAGGGCCTGGCCTCAGCTGGCGGGCTGGAGCTGGTAAAAGTCAGGCGCGTGTGAACGGGAGCCGGGCCCCGCCACGGCGCTCGTGGGGCTATTCATCACTGGGTGCCGGGTGACAGTGACTGATGGGCTCGGCCCGGGCCTGGCACTTCACCAGTGCAAGAATCATACGAGCCAGGGAGCAGAATGACAGCTGGAGCGCCGTGTCAAGTGGTGTAGAGACCAGAGCTATTAATAATCTCTGCCACATGATCTGCGCCGCCAGAAAACAATGATTTAGACATTGGTTGGAATAAAGATTTCACATTTAGTATGGGGGGACTAGCCTCGCACTGGAGGAAGAAATTGCTATTCAATCAGCATGTATGAAAATAAGGCAATGAATACGTTACGGGTTAGCAAAAAGGAGGCTGTGCATACGCCGCAGCCTGGGTGAATACCAGTAATCAAGCTTCATGGAAGCCTGCAAGTGATGGCATTAGGCAGTGCTGGAAGAGCTGCTGTGAAAGCTCTCCAACCTATGCAGGTTGGATATTAGGAAGCATTTCTTCTTAGAAAGAGTGGCAATGGACTGGAACAGGCTGCCCAGGGGAGCGGTGGAGCCAGCGTCCCTGGAGGTGCTCAAGAACCATGGGGATGTGGCACTGAGGGATGTGGCTAGGTGATCCTAGAGAGCTTTTCCAACCTTAATGATTCTATGATTCTGTTTGAGGTGGAGAATGCAAGACACCAGGTAGGTCCCAAAATTCAGCACTCTGTCCTGCTGATCTTTAAAAGCCCTCACATGCTTCCGCTGAACTCTCCCTGTCTCACAAAGTGCAGAAGCTGGGCTCTGCTGAGGAAGCTCTTCCTGCAATCAGATGACCTTGCTGCTGCAACAGCAGCTTTTCCAGCCTCTACTGTGTCAAAGGACAAAAAATATTAATAATGTGCAGCAGCACACACCAGCTCCAATGGCCATGGGGAGCCAGCAGGGTTCGTGATTTGCTCTTCAGAAAAGGTGCAGAGAGGAGGGACATGGAAAGGCTAAGCAGAAAGTGTGCTGTCCCCAGAATTTGGGTTCTTTAGTTCAGCTTCAGTGGCTGCTGTTAATCTCTGTAATTGCTCAGACTGCGATATATGGCAGAATTTTGGGATGGTGTTTCTGGCAGTTTTATCCTCAGTGCTGGCTGTCATATGTCAGTTAAGTACCAATAGCAAGGACTGTGCATTTGAAGGAAGAAATAACAGGTTTAAAATGTGCTCTTTGATGTCTACATGCTTCTTCCAAAATCTAGGTTTTGCTAGGATAATTTAGATATTACTTGGTGGTCATATTAGGGATGACTTTGACAGAGCAGGGATCAGAGCTCTAACTCCCTGAGTCGTGGCAGCCAAAGGACTGCCACTGCCTTCAGAAATGTGTTTTCATAGTATGCCTTTGCCTATATGTGTAATCCTTGTGATTTGGCTCAGGTAATCATCATCTGAATCCCCCTTTCACATTGTGTTTGTGGGTTTTATCACCACTGGTGTACACCAAGGACCAGATCTCTGCTGTCTCAGGTTCTGGGTGCTGAAAAAAGATTGTCTCTGCTACTGAGAAAAGTGTCTTATTCACTTATATACTTCAGCAGGTGCCAGGAAATGTAATTTTAAGGGTGTAATACCCAAATTTGGGGGTCCAAGGTGCTGTTTCTTGGTGTGAGATGAGGAATGGCTACAAGTCCGACCACCCCAGCCCACTATCAAAACTAGGAGCTTCCAACATCTTAATTACTGGTGAGAAGTAGGATGAGAGGTAGTGGCCTTAAGATGTGCCATGGGATGTTCAAGTTCGATAGCAGAAAAAATTTCTTCTTTGAAACAGTGGTCAAGTATTGGAACAGACATTTTTGTTTTTCTCAGGGAAGTGGAAATGTGTGGTTGTGGCACTGAGGGACATGGCTCAGTGGGCATGGTGGGAGTGGGCTGATGGTCGGACTACATGATCTTAGAGATCTTTTCCAACCTTCACAATTCTAGGATTCTGTGAAATAGTGGTGGAAAAGGCCTGCATTCTAAAGCTTGTGTGGTAGCAGGGGTTCTGGGCACTGCAGCTGGTCATACTGGCCATAAGGAACTTACGGTGTCCCACAAGCTTCAGCTTCTCCTGCTCTTCTTTCTTTCTCTTTTCTTCCTTTTTTCTTGTGGCTGCTCTCACCAGCCCTGAATCCAATGCTTAAGTGAGTGACAATAACTCATCCTTTGTGGCGCAGTTTTTTGCTGTTTGTTTTTTTTCTTTTTTCTTTTTTTTTTTTACAATTATAAATTGTATAATCTGAGCTCTCGCAGCCAGGGCTTAATATATTTGACTTTATTGCTTTTCATTTTATGGAAATAAATTACTGCTCACATCCTGACATTTAAATTAAAGGATCTGCACTAAATCTCATGCACAACAATAAGAAATTAAGAGAGCATTCCTTGCTAAACAAGCAGGGTTGGAAGCCCCAATCTGTCAAGCACTCTTCCCAAATGGGGAAATGGAGAGGGGTACTCATGGCTTTTTGGGTTTGAAGCACTTACTGAGCTTGGGTGATCCCAAGCATCTCTGTGCTCTGTGAAGGACTGCAACACTGTTTTATTCTTCTTCTGAAAACTGGAGACATTTGAGCAATCTAGCCTCTGCAAGAGCAAGTCTTTGAGAAAATAGGAGTATTTCATGAGGTCCACAGCAAAATGTTGAAGGCTGGCAGAACTGCAGGTTCCAATGCCGTTGTTTAATGGTAAATGATTTTTTTTTTTCTTTTATGCATTGTGACCTTCCGTATGCTTTATTTCACACCGGCCAGGACCTCTTTTTCCTAAACAAGAGGGCTGTGGTAGCTGGTTTGTTCCTGTAAGCAGGCTCCACTGCTGCTGGAGACCCACAGCTGTTGGAGAGGAATCCTGGAAGGAGTAGCTCCAGCAGGAAGGTGCTCAGGAGCTGCTTTCCCTCTGCAGCCTGCCTGTTCACGTCTTCTGGGTCAGATGCCCGAATACCATGTCAAGTATCAACCCAAGCAGACTGGAAATTTCTAATGGAGAGATGAGTGGAAAGTACCTTTTAGATGGATTGTTTCTGACAGCATTGTCCTACAGTAATTTCAACAGCTGAAGACAACAGGGAGCTATTCTGAATGTATAAAGGGCTAAAAGTGAACTATTCCAATACCTGGAAAAAGCAAGCAGAAGTATTTCAAATTGATGAAAACCAAAAGAGTTTCTTTGTTGTCCTCTCCCAGGAATGACGGACTTTGCATCCCCCTACTTGTGTGTGCATGACATCACAAATTGTGCTGCAGCTTGCTGTGAAACATTTACATTCCAGCCGGGCAATGTTCTCCAAGTTTGATGCCAAACAACAGCTGTAATTTCAGACTTCCAGGGGAGAGCGAGTCTCTGGGTTGTACAAGAGGACACAATTAAGCATGCTCCAGAGCATTTGTAGGCACAGAGGCCAGCGGTGAGGAACAGCTTTCAGCTTTGCTAGTAAATCCCCTAAGCTTGCAGGGCCGGGTGCTGCACATGTGTTGCTTGCTGGGGGCAAGCCCAGCACAAATACACTCACCCTCTGGAAATGGGCATTTTTGAAGGAGGTGCTGAGATGCTTCCTGCTCCCACTGCAGCACAGCAAAGCTGGCAGTGAGGCTGCCTTGGCCACTGGAGGGCATCAAAAAGAAACATAGCATTCATGCTGGTATCTGTGGGTTGTGTGTCGTGCTGTGGCTGAGAGGCATGTGGGGTTTGCAGAGTGGAGGTGGGAGGGCTGGGCTTGGAGCCCCCTCTGTCTGATGGCACAGTAAGGGGTTTGCTTGCAACCCTGCCTAACTTTATTACCATGTCATGGAGGATTACATATTCCAAATCAAATTCACAGTGTAACTGGATTTGGAGAAGGTAGTTCTCTTGTTTCCAAACAGAAAATACAGGAAAAAGTGATGAAAATTTGAGCTGACTTTCAGATGTTAATATACTTAAGAGTAATAACATTTAAAATCTGAGTTACAAAGTGAAAACAGGGTCAAAGATGCAGTACAGCAGCTCTCCAGCCGTTTGCTAAGTATGCTTTAGTATAGTCAGAAAATGCTTTTGCACAAGTTTTTTTTCTCTCTCGGCCACATTTGTTGATTTAAGCACATTTCTGTGGCCATGAAACCCAGGCAAGGAACGTACTGACCTCCCCGCAGCCTGTGCTCCCTGAGTATGTGCCCAGGCTGCAGAGGGGCAGAGTCACATCGCAGCCTGCCCTGCAGCTGCTGGTACCCAGAGCCATGTGGAGGGAGCAGAGGGGCAGGCTGCGGGCTGTGTGACTCTCAAACCAGGATATGTTGTTTTTTCTTTTTGTGAGACTGCAGCAGATTAATTTTTACTTTTTTTTGGGGGGGTGGAATGCAAAGTGTCGTTTTAGTAATTGATTCTGTGTTGAAAAGAAAGGAAAGCTGAGGCTCGTTACAACTTTTCTTCAGAGCAAGTGATCTAGATCTAATCCCCTCTGTTTCATCTGAACAAACCCACTTATGTATCCGAACATAGGAGTAAATTAGCATGTGCCTATGAATACTAATGCTGCATAAACTCCACTCTAAGCCTCTAAAAATGAATAGTACAAAGATAACTAAATGGGAAGAGGAAAATACAGAAAGAGAATTAGCATTGTCCTTAGGTACTTTGAAGAAAAATGCTTAACTTTCTATCAGAAATATTCAAATAAGAGGCTTTACAGGTTGGAAATTAACTAGAAAGATCTTTGTGTCTAGACTGCTGCTTGAAGACCCTTTTTGATACCAGAAAATAGGTATCAAAGATTGAATTGCAGATGTAACAATCTGTGGAGGTTAATATTTTATACTGTTTAAGCCAAGCCAGCCAGAGAAAGGTTTGTTGTTTTTTTGGTTGTTGTTGTTGGTTTTGGTTTTTTTAAGTAGAAAGGGGGAGATGAAGGTTTCAATATAGTGAGCATTGCTTTGAAATGTTTTTGCAGATCCCTTGAAAGTGGGCTCAGTAGCCATGCAGCAGCACAACAACATGCTTCCACCTCCTTCTTTTAAAACAGACCTGGGCATGTAAGAGAGAGAGGCCTCGTGGCAGAAAGGCACTGACTGAGTGATGCAAACATGGTACTTCCTCCAGCCTCTAAAACTAATGACACCTGTTTATTTTCCAGAGGGCTGCTCTGGTAGAGTGAAAGCAATGTTTTTGTTCCCACTGTAAAGCATGATAATGGAGAAACTTTAGGACAAATGAGGCAGTAAAACAATATAGGAATTGGTAAAGGAGTAGCTAAAAATGTTTGGACCAGGATTAAAGTCTTACTGGACGTACAGAATTCATGCTCATCCACAACACCACATGGATTGGACATAACTTCACTTGGTGGTGTCCCTTCATCCTCTCCTTTGGCTGTTTGAAGTTCAGGGTTATAATGATTGTTGTGGTCCAGTGCAAGAGGAGGTGACATCCCCATTGCTACTCAGGCATGATGCTGACTATTTTTCTTTCCTTCCCTACTCCCCATACTTTGTGCTCGTGGCATCGTCCATTTCGCTGTAATTTGGCCATTTGGGATAGGATCATGCAAGAAAACTCTCCTGTTGTGGATGCTAGTGAGTGCATCAGCAAACACTTGGAGGTTGGACAAAATGGGCACAGGGTTGGATTTTACAATCAGTTCCATCTCTTGGCACGCAAGGGAAAGTTGTGCCTGCTACGCTTCCTTAGGAAGAATCAGTCCTGTTGGTGGGACTTCCTGCTCTTTTAACGAGATGTCATCCATAATCAACCAGAAGGGCAACATCTCTTTTACTACAGAGGAGAATTCCCCATCGCTGAGGTTGGGATCTGTGTGAAAGGAGTTTCAAGGACCACTGGTAAGCACAGAAATAAATGAAGGAGCCCATTCGGAAAGCAGTAGTGTGAACAGCTGGATTTTCAAATGTGTCATAGGAGAAGAGGAAAGGACTGAATGCCTGCAGGAGCACAGAGTTGTGACATTGCAAGCTGTGATGTTTCATGCCCTGTCGGTATCTGTGAACGAAGCAGCCTCACTGGCAAGGTTTATTGCTGGGGCCTGATTGCCACAGCATGAGAAAATCTGTCCTTAAAAGAAAAGGAAAAAAGAGGTTGCTTTTTTTCTCTCCATCCCCAGGGCTTCACACGCAAGTCTAACAAGATCAGTCCCCTGCCAGTGAAACCAGTCCTCCTCAATACGCCTGCTTGCCTGTGTTAAACGGCCTCCGAGACACTTAACCTGCTGGATTGCCTTTCTGCAGACACCTGCCCGAGCAGCAGACTAAACAAACAGGGATTCTCAACCGCACACAACTTGGCCCCTTTCAGCAGAGCTCCCATCTGTTATAAAGCCATTGTCTGAGAAAGTGTTCAGCTAGCTGGGGAGGTAGAGCTATTGCGCATTGAGCTGCCCTGCTCCCCATAAAAGTCCTCTTTAGCATTTTCTTTTCTCCCCTGTTTCCATTGCCTGATTTATTCATTGGTTTCACCTCCTCTCCCCTCCCCCTGTGGTTCATAAGGAGGGCCTCGTTGTCTTCTGTACCTCGGGGGTCATGTCTTTTCAGTCACCAGGACAATACCCGCTGCTGGCATCTGCTTCCAGATCCAATCAGCCATATTGTGATCACATCCTGCCAGAGAATTGTTCCCTCTTTTGCTCGGCTTTGTTGCCAATTTCATGCCATGTATTGCTCCATGTTTTGTGCTTCATGAAGCTGTCACTGGCATAAAAGTGGCCTGACCAGGGTCGTAGTAAAAGGGGTGGGAATGAAACATCCACCAAAATGTTGAGCGGGCCACCCACCGGCCACACGCACACCCGCACACACAGGAGGGCATGCAGACCATCAGCAACACTTGCAGTGTCCCGCAGCATGTAGCTGGCATCCTGCTGAGCTCCTGCAGGAGCGGGGTCGGGTTCAGCTTCCTGCAGGCACGGTGCACAAACCCAAATCGCTAAGCAGAGTAAGTTGGGGCAGCAGAGGATATGGCCCAACGTCCCCTGTAGCAGTATTTTTTCTTCCTTTGCAGAAGACCATGAAGTTAACAGAAGTGAATTACATGTTTGTTTAGAGGTAAGGAAATGGGGAGCAAACTCCTCTCTGTTTTGTGCCTGGGTTTGATTTTTTTTTTTTGCACATTTCATTTTTTGCAAGTGGTTTTTGTGATCAGACGGACTCATCCCACCCTGTGTCCCCACCATTTGCTACATGCTCATGGGGTTTCTCAGGGTTTGCTCCCTGCCTGTCAGAGCAGCCAGAAAACCTCAGGACAAGGGCTTGTGCGTCCCAGAATACAAAGCAAGTCCAAGCAGGGTCAGGGGACTTCTCCCCTCTCTTTCTTAGGGGAGCCAATTCACCATTCCCTTTCTTTTGGCTTGCTGCTGTCACTTCCATTCACATTCGGTACCACCTTCCCATGCTAATAACCCAATTGCAATCAATAGAGCTGTTCATGGAAGGCAAAGAAAGGAGAGGGATATGCTTGCCCCCCTCCTGCTTCATGCCACGGGGCTTGACAAGTGGGGCTGGGGAGCGAGGGGACGCCCATGCTTCCCATGAGGTGACACTGGGCACTGGCATCTTCCCACGCGTGGCTGGTGTCAACTCCTCGCCAAAACTTGCTGCTTCTGGCAGGGCCTGCTTTGCCTGGCCCACCCCGTGCAAGTCGTCACTCCACCGACATTGTCCAGGATTGTCCTCAGGCAAGGAGAGCACTTGGAACTTGGGAGACCTTGCAGTCCTCTGCTATGAAGAGCAATGGAAAATGAGGCACAAGGTGTAAGGGGAGAAAGGTAACTAGTGACAGGATGAGGGGTAATGGCCTCAGGTTGTGCCAGGGGAGGTTCAGATTGGACATTAGGAAAAATTTCTTCTCAGAAAGAGTGATGATGCACTGGAACAGGCTGCCCAGGGAGGTGGTGGAGTCACCGTCCCTGGAGGTGTTCAAGAGCCGTGGAGATGTGGCACTGAGGGGACATGGCTCAGTGAGCATGGTGGGGATGGGTTATTGTTTGGACTAGATGATCTTAGAAGTCTTTTCCAACCTTAATGATTCTATGAAAGTTACACCCTGTGAATCTCTCCTGGGGAAGTAGTGCTCTTAAAGTAAAACTTTGTGGGTTCTGAAAAGCCAAGAAGAACCTCAAAGAAAACTTGGGCCCTCAAGTTTTCTGCACAGAGGGAGAGGTCGGGGAAGCTGCTGGGGCTGGCTGCTTCTCACAGCCACTCTGGAAAGTTCGCTGTTGAAGCACACAAGGATCGCAGGAGGCTGCAATCTGTGCTGTGCGCTCGTGATTTCTTCTGCAGTAACTGGGTTTTATTTCTATTTAGTAACGACATTGACCTCGCAGTGAGGGAGAGCGGGGGGCTGGAGACAGCCGTGTGTGTGCGTGTGTGTGTGTGGGGGGTGCGTGCGTGCGTGTGTTAAACAATTTCATGGACATCTGTCATGCACAGTTAACTTTGCATTGCTGCATTTTAAGTTGTAGGCCCAGGCTTGGCCGTCAGTGATAAAGTAGCTGGCAGTTTTAAAAAAGCCACTGGATAGCAGAGCATGAATCATAAAACACACTACTGTGTAGCAATATCCAAGTTCATTCAGCGCAATGAAACCATGCAGAGGACCTTTATTCCCAGCTAATTATGTGGAAACGCCTAAGACAATAAAGCATCTGGTGGTCTTTCTTCCCCATTTCAATTTTTCTCAATATTGTGACAGGGGAAGGCATTGTGCCTTTCCCAGGGTAGTTGCTGTGAAGAGGAGTAAAAGCAAGGGTCAGGGAAGAGCAAATAGATGAATTTATAACTTTCTTTTTATTTATTCCTTTCCCATTGTTCCTCTGGAGACTCTTCCTTTAGGGCTGTATTTTGAAACCACAATTCTCACTACACTCTGCCTGAATACTTTTTTTTTTTTTAATACCACCCAAACTGCCAGGCCCCTCTGTGTTCGCCTTTTTTTTTTTTTTTCTTCCCTCCTCTAGATGCTTCCAAGATTTGAAACCCAACGCTATGATCTCCATCAAAAGCCTAGCTATTAAAAAGAAGTGAATACAGAAACAGACATGAGCAGTGTTTGGCTGAGCAGGGAGAGAAAGGGCTTGGTTTGGGGAGGGTTGCTGGTTGGTTTGGGACAGGTCCACAACTTTGTCAGGTTCATTTTCTGTGTACAAAATGGGGACAAATTTGTTAATTCAATAGCGAAGACTTAGCAAACTTAAAATAATCTCATAGCAAATGATTTCTGTGTCACAAATTATTTCTAGGCTATGGACTGATCCTTTAAACTATTTCTCCCTTGGCTTTCAGGCTATGATTCTTGTAAGTGGGTGTTCAAAAAACTTCTAATTCTTTATTTCAGAACAAAACACATGAGCTTTATTCTCAATGTAACAGCCTCTTCCATCAGACTGTAGAATACTTCTTTCCTTTCTAGACTAAGGACAAAAGGGAATGAATGAACTGGCTTCAGATTATGCTAAGCAGTGGAAGTAGGGGTGCATGTCCATTTTGGGAACAGAATGATTTCCCTTGTTGCTAGTGAGGTGTCTGGTTAAAAGTAATATCTTGTAAGTATTAAAATAGGTTTTACTTGATTTGAATGCTGCTAATTACAGTCCTCCTGTGACAAAAGCTGCAGGAGGAGTCTGACTTGACTCTGCTCTGCTGAGATCTCACCTGCATTTATTTGCTAGATGTGGTGGAGCACCCTGCTTATGTCGTGTCTGGTCCAAAATGGTTAGTAAATGGCAACAAGCAGGTGCTCTGGGAGGCTGCTCATCCTGTGCCAGGACTGGCCTTTCAAACAGACAAGGAGGCGAAGAAACATGAAAACTCAGCTTAGACTCACTTTTTTTTCTTTTTTTTCCCCCAGCTCTGCAGTGTTGGCAAAGAAATGGCATTCTGATGTTAGACAAACGAAAGGAAAGAAGGAAACTAGAAAGAGAGAAAGGTAAACTGCTTAGAATGTGGAATCTTCCCTCGCGTGATTTTAGACTGTATCCTCCCTTTGGGGGGCTCTCAGCTGATGCAGTGGTATCAGAGGACTTTCCAGCAATTTAGCTTCGAAACACTTGCAAAAATGTTTTTCATCTTCATCCTTTAAGTAATTGCAATTTGCACAGCATGGCATGGGGCTCAGCTGGATTATGACAAAATCAGCCGTAGGGAGGGGTCGTGCTAGCAGAGACCAAAAGTATGAGGAGAAGCAGACACAGAAATATTTGGATAAGCAAGATTTGTATGTAATAGGGAATGTAGAGGTGGAAGTGTTGGAGATGAACTCCTGAAAGAACATGTGTGAAGCATAGCGTGCAGGAAGCAGGAATGACTGAGAAGAGTATATTTGATTGGTGCAGCTCAAGATTGAATTTCACCTACCTGCACAGCAAGGAATAGTTCCCATAGTGGGAGTGTATTCTCAACACTTGAAAAGAACTGGCTACATCAAAACTAACATCTCTGGGATACATTTTAAGCAGTATTTCAGTTTTAAATAGGAGTCTTTGGTCAGATGGCAGCTGCAATGTAACTACAATTGCTGATTCATTGAGCATCACGCTCAAATTTCTACCCCTCTATAAAGTGTAGGTCAAATCACTCTGTCCTTTGCTACTTTTTAGGTTTCTAGTCAACGAAACAGTAATTACAGCCCCAGCTTTGACATCTAACGGTGAATGTTGTCATTAATTTGCTTCTTATTTTTCAGTTGTTTTGCTCAGTGAAGGAGTGTGTCAGTGACATATATGCAGTCCTGTTGTTAGGCTGGCTCTCCTTTGTGCACAGCACTCACCTGCAACGAGACTTGAAACATGAAACAGAGAGAGGCAGAAAACAAAAGCAGGAAAGGGAAGCAAAAAGCAGAAGCAGGAGGAGTTGGACTTGATGATCCTTACGGGTCCCTTCCATCTCGGGGTATTCTATGATTCTGTAAGTCTACAAAAGAGTTTTTTGCTGCCTTTCCTGGCTGCCTATTGCTCCATTTGGGAATAAGCAGAAATAAACATGTGAATTGCAGCTTTGCAGCCAAATCAGGCTTCTTGTCTTCAACTTGGGAATCCATGTAAATATCAGCTATTTCACATCAGCCATTTCATTTGCTCTGCTTCACTCTTCCGAGTGCCACTAGTGGACTTTCAGTAAGGCCACACACCCACTTGACATCTGTCTTCTATTTGTTAATAAGGATGAGTGTTTGCATAGGAACAAAGTTTTGTAGTTTACCAAAAGGCAGAAATGAAATAATGATGTATCAGTATCTTCAATAAAATGCTCAGTATAAGGTCAACTGGCACCCAAAAGTATGGTGAATGTTGTACGACCTTGGATGCATGTAAAGCTGTACAAACCATGGTCTAGAAATGTCTGGGAACAGACAGTTGGAAAAAGCAAAACAAATTTGGTGAGTGTTGAGCATATGCAGATAAGCACGGACAAGAAGGCAATGGAAAATAGTTACCTACCCAATTTCAATTTCAATTCGTTACGGTACTGTCTTGGGATAGCTAGAATTTCTCAGCTGGATGCAGCATGTCACAGTAGAGGAATACCAGCGTTTTGGGAGTGGGCAACAGCTGCCTGCTCAGAAATGTTTTCCTGACATGCTAGAACTCGGAACAGCATAGCAGGAGGCTGTGCTTGCAAGAGACAATTGTGCACTGAAAAGTGCCATTGCACCTGGTTTTGTATGGTTTCAGAAGCACGCTGAGTGGGAGTGTGTCTCTGCTAACAAACCCCCTACGCCCTCCCTGGAGAACTGAATCCTAAATGTGTTTCTGTGCTTATCCTCCCACTGCCTCTCTGAGCAGTTAAAGGTTTCAATTCATTCATCCTCTCCTTTTGTCTCTTGATCCACATCCATCCCAGCAAGCAGTTGCTATTCGTTACTATATAATTTTGTGTCACACAGGCTGTGATAGTAATTACAGTTCCTGCCTGGAAGACTCGGGTGTAAGAGCCAGTTTGTTTGCCAGAGTTATCCTCAGGTGATTGTTTCAGTGTGATGTATTTATAAGCTTTTTGAAGCTGCACCGAAGGGAAATGAGAATTCCCCAAACCTGAGCCAAATGACATTATCTTCTTTCAGTAGGCTGAAGAAGGCAGGTTAGTCTTAATTATTTATGACTGAGTGTGTAGAATACCTCTCTGGTGATTACACACGTCTCATTTGCACAGACAGCCTGGTGACAGGCAGCATCACGGGCGCTCTCATTAACAGCCACACGGTGCGATGTTTGCTTACACCATGTCATGAGGCAGGGATGCACGTTAGAGCTCACCCCTCCGTAGGACTGAGCAAATCACTGGTGAAGCAGCAATGGGAAATCTGAGGAACATCTGCAGTTTTGATATAAAAAAGTCTACACACGCTCATTTTCACTGATTGCTTTGATTTTGGCGCCCTGCAGAGCCTGAGCAGTCTTCCAATAATCTGCAAAAATCCTCCGTGTTCTGGAGGCCACCAAAATGGAACAGTCAGTTTACTGAAATGATGCTTCACTTGCGTGGTTAACCTCAGCTCGCAAGCTGGGTGTATAGGAGGGAGCTGCAGGGTGTATAAAGGTGCTGCCAGGAGCCAGATTCTCCTGCACTCCTACCTACTCGAGGAGCAGGCACTATTAAAAGCTCCATAGTTTTTGGTTAACTTGCTGTAATGCTGATTTTGGATAACTCGAATACTTGTCCTTCCATAAGTTTGTCAAAAGGAGGCTGAGCCATCTGAAGTGCCTTGTGCACGGTCCTTTCCAGGTTGGATGTTAGGGAAAATTTCTTCTCAAAAAGAGTGGCAATGCATTGGAGCAGGCTGCCCAGAGGAGTGATGGAGTCACCGTCCCTGGAGGCGTTCAGGAGCCGTGGAGATGTGGCACTGAGGGACATGGCTCAGTGGGCATGGTGGGGATGGGCTGGTGGTTGGACTAGATGAACTTAAGAGGCCCTTTCCAACCTTCATGGTTCTATGATTCTTTGGTAAATAAATATGTTGTGGTCAAAAAATAAAATTAAAGCAAAATGAAGTGGGTATAGTGCTTCTGAGACAGAGCAGTTAGAACTAAGAGAGGGTCTTAAGCCTTCAGAAAGTTTCCTGGTGTGCCGGAAAGGCACTCTTTTGTTAGTGTAACGTTCAGACTCTTTATAAGTGCACTATGAAAATAGTGCCATGAGTTATTAGGTGTTTGAAGTTACTCGATAGAGATTTCTGTTGGCTTTTTTTGGATCTACAAAACCCTGGTACCTTCTCCCTTTTGGGAGACTTGTGCTGAGGTTTCTGTGCAAAACTAGCACAGCTGTAGGAATTTTGAAAGATACTTGCTATCATCTCAGCAGACAGGCTGCCAGCATGGATGAATTAGCACAGCTGCCATCAGAGATGTGACCTAGTTCACGTGGACCTCAAAAAAGAACAGTTTCAGTTTGTTAACACTTTCCATGAACACGTGACTAAAAGGAAATAATGATGTTTAAACATTTAACAGTTTCCCAAGTTTTGACATTTATAAAGCAATTCACTATTTTCGTTATTGTTCTTGTAATCTTGCTCTGTGTTAACTTGCTTGATTCCACCTTAATGATTTGTTTGTTTTTATCTAGTCTTCAACAACTCTGCTGGATGCTACTTTTCTGTTTAGAAATGGGATTCCATACTGTATCAACCCTGTGATCCTGCTGCTCATGAGCTACTTGTGAGCGGAGATATAAACATGCTTTCAATCCAGCATTTTATTTATAAGGAAATTGGGCCAAATTCCTCCACTGCGAAGTGAAAAAATCCCTCTAGATCATACATGTCCAACCCAATTGTTTTATAGTTTTGTTGCCCTCTTTTTTTAACATTGTAATAAAAATACTTAAAAAAAGTTTTGTTACTTCTATACGTTAGCTATATTATACATTTTATATGTAGCCCAAGACAATTTCTCTTCTGTCAGTGTGGCCCAGGGAAGCCAAAAGATTGGATACCCATGCTCTAAATTATTTTGGGGAAAAAAGATTGAAAAAGGATTTCAAGTTTTTTACATTGCTGTCTTTTGCTCACAGTTTTGCAAGTGCCATTAAATCAAAGTGGGAGGAAAAAAGCCACTCCAGCATCTTTGCTGTTCAGCAGTGAGAAGTCCGTCCTCAGCACCGTGCAGCACAGATGGAGGACAGTGTGGCCCTAAAGCATGGTCCTTTGTTAAGCAAAATCTCTGCCAACTCCTGGTCCAAAATCCCCCAGCGGTGAGGCAAATTTCCAGCGGCAGGCAGTAGGAATGCAGGCAGCAAAGACCTTGGAAGTGTTGGGTGGTAGCCACTCCTCATGACTCTTCAGGGCTGCTCAGCTGCAGACATGGTGCCAGCAGAGGCGACTGAAGCCACACAGAGCTGTGATGATGGATGCTGGTGGACTCCAAGCACTGGCCCATGCCTCACGAACAGCAGTCTGTTTCTGGATCACAGAACGGCAATGACGGTGACGCTTAGCAGCAGTGATTACTGGCCCCGTTTGTCATCCCAGCTGTGAGGAAGGAGATGCGGTGAGTACAGTGCTGCTGCCCACAGCTCCAGCTGCCCCAGGGATCAGGCAGCGGTGTTGTTAGGGGGTGACTTCTGTCCATCGCTCACTGTGGGATGATGGCCAGGGGTAACGAAGCAGAGCCACTCCACTAAAGAAGGCAACTGCAACATCAAGTTGCAGATTTATTTAGGTTATCTGTATCCACTGGATCTGTGTCACACATCCTCTAGTTTGTGTAACAGCTCCATGAGCGGAGAAATCCAAATTTAGTCAAGTGCTTTTTCTTTCTCCTAATAGCTGGGATAAGCCCTTTTGCAGCAGAAAACTAGTCAGCATACCAGGAGAGGGTTCAAATGGCCCTCACTCTATAGCTGGGCTTATAAATTCTTGGACAGGAGACCCCATTCTTCCTTTCTGATCTAAAAAGCACTACCAGAAGTCCATAAACCAAATCCATATCTACTGACCGAGTGTTTAATTGTAAGATCTCATAGCAGTGGACCTGTGCTGTCCAAGTCTAGAAGTTCAGATTTCCCCTGCCAGCAAAAGCAAGGTGCTGCTCTGATGCATCACCCTCCTGAAGCAGGGCTGGGTCTCACCAGTTCTCCTGGACACTTCCCCATTCCTGCCCTGAGCTCTCTTTTCCAGAAAAGCAGCAACTTAACCTGCAAGTGACCTTTGGGAAAGTGAATGTGGGGTGGGTACCCACCAGATCAGGGCCATGGCTACTCGTGGGGACTGATGCACAAGATGAGCTGCAGCTGTGCCCTGTGTCCAGGCTGGGGGCTGGCCTCCCTCTGCCCCAGCCACACCTGGGGGCCATTACTGCCTCACCTGCTCCTCAAGGGAACCTAGTTTCTCCTGGAGGTTATTTCAGCAACACCCCAGGTTGGGAGGGGAAGGTGGAATTTAGGTGAAAATCTTTGGGTGCGAGGGTTGCTGGGTCCAGTGGCCCCTCAGGAGAAGCCAGCAGTGTGCCTGTGAGAGGATTTCATGGCTCCAAGTAAGAAAAGGTTCCTAGAGAGAGCTGGCTGTGCCCAGGCCTCCTTTTCCTGACAGCAAGACAACAAACTGTAAGTAGGGGTGAGCAAACCTTGGGGGCATGGGGTTCTGCATAACGTGGGGGGAGAGATGGCTGTGGCAGTCTGTGCTGCTGCTGGGTTTATTCGTGTTGGTGTCGCTGTTAAGATTTAGTTTCCCGCAGTATCTCAGCTGACATAACAGGCTTTGTATAATTGCAACGCATTGCTCTCGCGTTTCTCTCATGTCTTCATTCTCTGCTGCTTAACCTCTTCACCCTCGCCCTCATCCTTGCCTTCTTAAGGCTCGGCTCCTGCTGCGCTGCTGCTCGAAATCACTCTGCTCTCACTCTGTCAGCTACTTACTTACTTCTAAATCATTTCCTTTATTTTACTTCTCAGATTCCTTGTAAAGTAACATATCTGTGTGTGTTCTTGTGTTACGTTTTCCCTCCTGCTGTTTGCCTGACAATATTTCTGTCAGAAACTTGGGGATTATTTTATGGCACGCTCTGTATTATCTCTTGTAACAGATTTTGTGTGCTGCTTTTGTATTGTATAAGCACTATCTTTTCCTCTCTGTTGTCATGCTTTGAGTTCTTGATAAATTGTTCAAAGAAGATGCCTTGGTTTGAAGAAAGTCTTCATGTAAGCCCTTTCTATGAAACTGTTTGTATATTAAATTGCTTCTTGTGTTCCATACAGGAACAATTGAGCATTTAGCTTGTGCCGACCTACAGCCTGACAGAGACTGCTCTGAGCTCCCATTTCTCAGGAGCTGATTTTTGCACTGATAGTTCTGTTCTTGTGTAGGTGGTGGGAGTCAAGTGGTGAGGACCCTGACGATGCTGGAAGTGTTGAGGCTGGCCCATGTGGCACAGCACTCACCTGCTTGGGATTTCATAGAACCATGAAGGTTGGAAAAGGCCTCTAAGATCATCTAGTCCAACCATCAGCCCATACCCGCCATGTCCCTCAGTGCCACATCTCCACAGCTCCTGAACGCCTCCAGGCACGGTGACTCCATCACTCCCCTGGGCAGCCTGCTCCAATGCATTGCCACTCTTTTTGAGAAGAAATTTTCCCTAACATCCAACCTGGAAAGGACCGTGCACAAGGCACTTCAGATGGCTCAGCCTCCTTTTGACAAACTTATGGAAGGACAAGTATTCGAGTTATCCAAAATCAGCATTACAGCAAGTTAACCAAAAACTATGGAGCTTTTAATAGTGCCTGCTCCTCGAGTAGGTAGGAGTGCAGGAGAATCTGGCTCCTGGCAGCGCCTTTTTACACCCTGGAGCTCCAGAAGACTGTTCTTAAGGAGTGCCCATCTCCTCACTGCTCGCTTGCTGAGGGGAAGGTGTCAGGCAGAATTCACACCTGTGTCAAGCTTGCTCTATATTTCATAGAATGGCTTGAGTTGGAAGGGACCTCAAAGCCCACCCAGTCCCAATCCCCTACCATGGACAGGGCTGCCACCCACCAGGTCAGGCTGCCCAGGAACCCATCCAACCTGGCCTTTAGCACCTCCAGGGATGGGACACCCACAGCTTCTCTGGGCAGCCTGTTTCTTCCTTTCCATTGAGGTTTCAATGGAGAGCTCCCAGGAGGATGCACAAGTTTTCTGCTGCTCGGAGGTATAGCAGGACAGGAGTGTCATAGCACAGAATCGCAAAGATGTGTATGCTGAATTGGTCTTTACAATACTAGGATTTTGTGCCAGGGGAAATTTAGATTAGATACAAGGAAAAACTTCTTCTCTCAAAGAGTGGTCAGGCACTGGAATGGCCTGCCCAGGGAGATGATGGAGTCACCGTCCCTGGCGGTGTTCAAGGAGTATCTGGATGAGATGCTAAGGGATATGATTTAGTAGCTTAGTGGTTAGTAATGGTGACAGGAGGATGGTTGGACTAGCTGATCATGTAAGTCCTTTCCAACCTTGTGTTTCTATGATTCTGTGATTTGCTTTCTGTTGTCTTTTATGAATGCTGTTAGAATGAGCAGCGTGCTGAATACAGCCATAAGGCCCACTGCCAGGACTTTGTGGCAAACTTTGGTAACAGCTGGGTAAGAGCTTGCACTTCATCATCTCCACACGTCCCTCTTTTCACAGCTGTGCCACCTGTGATGAGTGGGACAGTGGGTTACAGGATGAGCAGCAGTCAGTCCCTGTGCTGCATGCCTGCAGTCACGGGGCCATTGCCGCATGTAGGGGCAGGTGGGACACGGTGCCGCTCACTGAGGATCCTAAGCATCCCTGAAGGGAGTCCAGCAGTGCCTGGGCACCCTCCAGGAGGTGCAGCCCTGCTTTCCTTTGCTGTGCCTGGCCTGGGGCAGCGAGACGGGTGGGCACCAAGGAGAAGGATGGGACAGGACTGCAGGGAGAGTCTTTTATCAGGTACGTCTCCATTTTTCAAGTGCCTATCATATCACACAAACTGCTCTTGAAGAGCCCTCCATTTACCCTCTCCCCTAATTAAATGTGCACTTCATTAATGTAAATTGGGGGTTTAATGCTCTTGTTGAAATTCTGAAGAAAGTGCTATGGCCTCGCGAAATGCTTAAGCATCATTGCAAATTAGATTAGGGACCAAGAAAGGCAGTAAAATTAGAATGATAATGGTTGATGTGGCTTCCTGACAGGCGTGACTATTCAGGGATCAATGGGATGGAGAACAGTTTCCCCCAGCCTGAAGCGAAAGGCAGGGACAGACGTCAGCCTACAGATGTGGCTTTTGGAAGCTCTTTCAATTAGTTTAATTTGGTAAATGGTGGGGATTTAGAGGCTCTTAGCCAGTCACACAAGACAGGAATACATTGAAATGTTTCTTGGCTTTTTAACATAAAATAGGATAGGCTCCATTTGCATTTCTTAACGTCGGGGGGAGGAGGGCTGTGCGTGGCGGTGGCGAAGCGCCTCGGGGCTCCGGGGCAGCGTCCCGGCCCCTCTCCTGCTCGGCGCGGCCGGGGAAGGGGCTGCAGCCCGGGGGCAGCAGGAGGGAGCCCCGCGGCACCCGCCTCGCCCGAGCCGCCGCGACCGCTCTTTCAATTTCATTAGCACTAAATTCACCTTTAGAGAAATGTAATTTTTAAAAACTGCTCGACTTGGCAAGGGCACCGGCTGAAAGATCAAGTTACTGTTTGTAAATGCCAGACAGGAATTAATTTTGCGGCGTGCTTGTCCTGACTTTATGAAAAACTATCCCAAATATTGACTCATATTTTTCCTTTTTCCTTTTTTTTTTTTTTTTTCTCTATAAAACCTCTTTTCCTTTGTCCAGCGAGGCCTCTGCCTGGTAAAAAATAGTGCACAGCTGCTATTTTCAGTCTGTCTGAAGTTTTCAGAGTATGCTTTTGGGAAATGTGGACGTTGTTAGGTCTTTGCTGCCTCCTGGAGAACTCGGTGAGATAACGGAGCGGCTGCTCTGGGGAGGTGGGTGCTCCTGGGTGAGCCCGGGGGAGGAAGAGCTGCGTGAGCCTCCATGTTTGGAGAGGGCTGCATCCGGAGCTCTGAAAGAATGTTGGGAATAGGGTCTGGCTTCAGTTTCACCCATAACTACTTGCTGTGGAAGAGGGGAGTGGGCAGTTGTGCCATGCTATACTTAAATGGAGAGGAAAAGGTGGTTAAGAAGTCTCTTATTTAGAAGAGGAAAGGCAAAGTTGCTCCCTGCCAGCCAGAGCTGCACAACAGCCTTAGCCATGGAGTTGGAAAGGGGCCAGGCAGGCCCAGCAAGACAAAATGGGTCAACACAGAGCAATCAGCAGGCAGAGCCCATGGAAAAACAAAAGGGGAAGGGGCGTTTTGTCCTGAAGTGTCCTCTGCGCAGTCAGTAAATGACACGATGCGGTCGGATCTGCCTGTGCTCCGTGGAAGCAGCGGTGCTCGGTCTGTGCAGGACAGCGAGGTGTGGCCCGTGCATCCTTCTCACTTATTCAGCTGTTAAAGCAGCTTAAACCCTTATAAGAACATTAACATTTGGGTGCCAATACCAGCTTGACCTTTATTCATAAAGTGCAAAGAGTTGGAAGTAGAACAGATTGGTTGCCAGCGATTGCCTTTTATGTGCAGTTTAGAGGCTTTGATTTCTCTCCCCTTTCTTCCTTTAATCTGACATCACTGCCTTGAATATGTTTGTGCTCTAAGTAAACAGGGGCAGTGCAGGCCTCTTTTTGAAGAGCTGTGTCTGTGTGTGTGTGTGAGAGAGAGAGAGTTGGGGGCCGAGGTGACTCAAAAAATAGTTTGCCTTTGGAATTAAACAGTTTAAGAATAGACAGGGGGCACCAGGCCTGAATGGAGCTGCACACAGATCTCCAAACGGAGCTTCATGTGAGTCTTGGCCAGCCTTGCTATTAATGCCTAGTGGCTTGTGTACGTGGAGAATGAGAATGTGAGGATTTGTATCAACTCTCCTGAACTTCTTACTCCATGATGTCCACAAAAGAGAAACTCTGAGGACAGTGCTACAAAAGTTAGGTAGCTGAAATAGCTTCACACTTGCTTGTGCCCAGCCACCTGGCAGCTTTAGCTCTTCAGATAGAAGACACTCTATCTGACACTCTATGGCTAGGCTTATTTTTTTTTACTCTGGTGGCATTTTCACACTTGTGATTGAGGATTTTTTCCTTCTTTACCCATTCTGTGTAGTAATAGTCAAGTTGTGGCCAACCCTTTTGGAGAAGCCAACCCTTTCACAGAGGCGTTGGGAGGAGCCTGAAAGGAGGTGGGTAATTGTGGAACAGATGGAACATGTCATCCAATGTCTCACTGCAAACAACTGACAGCATTATTGCCTGACCTTGTCAAAGCCACCATGCAGCTGAGGCTCCCTGGCCTTCATTCTCAGACGTGTCAGCCTTCTCATAGCTTGTGCAAAGGTAAACCTTAGCAACTATGAGTTTCAGTGTTATTTGGGCATTTGGCTCCATCCTTGAAGCTCTTTACAACTTTTATTTAATAGTGTTTTGATGCTTTTGTTCGTAGGATGCTTCCCTTCTGCAGATCCTGCAGCCCTTTGTCCAAGCATGCTTGGCTGAGACAGCAGATTTCCATCCACTGTATTTACATGTGAGAAATCGTAGAGCCTACAGAACTGCATCAAAAAAACTGTGTACATAACTGGCCATTAAGTGTCATCCAGGAGCTTCTGTGATGAGCCTGATAATTTGTCTTTGATCGAAGCATCTTCTAAATCCAGCTTGTCCTTCCATCTTGATCTGGAATGATCAAGAGCTTCCTCGGCTCACTGCTTGGATTGGCACAGCAGCATTTCCATCTGCAGTGGGGTTTGTCTTGGTTTCTCCAGATACGTCTCAGTTGCTGTCCTCACGCTTGTTTCCTGTCATAAACCAGGAGTCCTGCCCTGATTCCTTGTCTCCCATGTCAGCCTGCCCAAAGTTTTCCTGCCCTGTGCAGAATCTCAACTGAGCCACGACACAAAGCAATCATTTCACTAAAAGTGTGTTTTTGTACTGACAAAAGATATCTATATAGTGGACGGAAGGCTTGAATGATCATTTCGAGTCTTACCCGTCACAAGCCATTAGCTGAATTGCTTAAAGAAATCCCCTGACAAGTGTAATTGCTAGTTTTGTGTTACAGAGCTTCATGATATTGCCCACAAGAAGAAATTCTTTTACAAAAGCCCCTTCTGTTTAATAAAGTAATTTGTTCCAGTAACAGTGATAATAAAATTGCTGAAATGAAACAGGATTGTTCAATGAGGACCCGAATCCAATTTGCTGTGCTAGTACGATTACACTTTTATCTCTGTGTTTACTCATTTGTAGAATTGCTACCACACTTTTTATATGCAATTAATAGGATTAACGGTTCCCAGGACGGGGAAAGCAGCACCCAGGAGTATAGCACCTTATTTTGCATGCTAGTGACATGTCACCCTCAAGTAGTGTCGCCTTAGGGTGCAATGCAGAGCAACAGGCTGGTTTTCTTGCTATTTTTTTTTTTTGCAACAGGTGGGAGTCTCATGAAATTTGGCTTGTTAGCCCAAAGCACAGTTGACTGCTACTTCTGTAGTACTGTAAGGTCAGAAGGGTTTCTCCTGATTTGCTGCTAAGAACAAGCTTACCTGTATTTCCTGTGATGCACAGGGGGAAAAAAAAATCTGTTCTTGTAGCTGAAAACATCTATGAAGCAATTAATGCTGTTTTCCACTCTTTGCACATCTGGAAATTACTCACACCAGACCTAGAAGCCACAGAAAAGCATAATTCTAGCTTCATGGAGACTGCAGCATCTGAGTGCCAAAATAGATGTGTCTATACCAGGTTTTCTCTGCTATGGATTTCTATGGAGCACCACTGCATGCTGGTGTGACCCAGGGCTCATTGGAGTGCTGGGGTCAGAGGCAGCATGCATCCTCTCCAGCACCAGCTAAGAAACATTGCCTCTGCCCAGTATGGCACGTACAGGCTGGTTAGCGTCACAGCTCACAAATGCAAGTAACGTGTGCCAGCTTCTGTTCCTCAATTTTCTGGCAGTCTTCACCACTTCAAAAGCTACAAGGCTTACACTTGAGCCTCTAAAACTGGCTTTATTTGGGGGCTTCAGTAGCAAAGGGGACCAATGATACGGTAAACGAGCAGAGAGTCTAGGTGATCTGCTCCTTACAGCTTGCCACAAGATTTCGTTAGGTGCAAGACTTGACTGTTCTACCAGTCACGTCAGTTCCAGCACAAACATCTTGAGCTCCTCCTGAGGAATGGAGTTATTAATGCTTGCTTGTGTCCCAGTGGCACCAGTGCTGTGTTCACCACTGCCCACACACAGCCAGGACGAGCCCTGCTCCAAAGAGCTGGCAGCATAAGCAGAAGCATGCAGTCAAGGGATTTTCAATCTGGAGACAAACTGAAAGTCCCTCTGACATATTACTAACCTGCAGCATGTTTCACTAAAATCCTGACAGATTAACATGTTAGGTATGACTAAATGCCTTGATTTGCAGAACTTAACTATTTAGGTACCCACACAAGGGCTGGCAGGCAGCCTCCAAGGCCTATGCCCAGAGCTCGCCACTGGTGGCTCCAAGTGTGCAGGCTGTGTGCATCAGGGTGCTTGGTGCTCAGAGGGCTGTGGATTGCTCTGAATAGTTCCTAAGGAAACTCACAAACACCGCAGATTTACAAGAAATTGCCCTGGTAATTAGGCAACTTTTCAAACAGCCACCTCTCTCAGCGCAGACTAGAAACGTGGAAGCAATGTGATGGCACAGTAGCAGAGAATACTAGTTGAGGGAAGTGGGAAAATCATTTATGTGATGTATCAATGCAGATTTAATCAGATTAACTTTTTGAATCTAAGTTGCTGCTGATTTCCCCTGACGGAGACTTGAGGCCCATTAAAACCCACGGGAGCCTGTGGCCCCACAGAACCTGCTGATGCTGCAGCCCTACTGGTACGATGTGCCCCAGGAAAGCCCTGTTTGTGTTTAGTGTAAGAGTGAATGAGAGATCAGCAGTAATATTAACCCAATGAAGTTGGGGAAAAATGCAGCAAGTCACGGAGGACAGACAGGACAAAAGAGGGGAGGGGGTGAAACAAAACCTTTACCTTTCAGCCTGTAAGCACTGTGTTCTGTGGCATTGCCTTCTTGCATTCTGGCTTCAGGTCGATCAGTCTGGCCCTGCTGATAGAAACAGCGTTTATCATTTGGTCAATTAGTAAAATGTAAGTATTTTACTTATAAAACAGCTTGGAAAAAAAAAAAAAAACAGTTGGAGGTGGTTGGTGTAATATACTGCAACAGCCAAAAAACAATACATGCCTGTAAACAAAATGCATGTAAGATGTTACCTCATTATTAGCAAGAAAAACAGTTCCCTCCGTATGCTTTGCCTTTGAATGTAAGTGGAAGAAATGCATAGGCTTGTGAATAAGTGCATGTCCTGAGGCGTGAGGTGCTTCTGTCCTCTTTGATGGCTGCTCTTTTAGATGTAAGGGCGATGTGTGTATGAGGAGTGATGCTGTGCTTAGGGAACAGAACCACAATGCAGATTTCTGTGTGATGTTGGCAGATCTCTGGCCTTCCTGTGTAATGCTGAGTGAGCCTCTTCGAGGCCCTCCTTCCTCTTTGTGAAAAGGCAGCCCTTTCAATTCCAGGTGCTGCTCCTCTCTACTGCTCATGTGCAAAGGCCCTCTCTCAGTCTCTGCTGTGTCTCTGTGTGTGTTCCCAGCAGCAGGTGATCTGAATTCAGCCCTCGAGCCCTGTGGGGCTGTGCTGGGGATGGTTATCCTGCTGGTAGTCATCTCATTTCCCATCTGCTAATCGTGGCTCTGGATGGAGCAGTTCAGATCACCTTTTGGTTAGCGCATCACAGATATTTGTTGAGGTAAAGTGAGGCACCTTGGTCTGAAGTTTTGGGCAGCAGGAGTTTTGGGCAGGTATGTTGCTGCTTACAGCCAGGTCTTTGACCTGCAGCTCAAGAGCCTGGAGCAAAGACAATGTCCTTGTCCCTGCTGTTGGATTGGGTCTCCAGTGTGACTGGGGGCTGCCGAGCAGGGACACAGGTGGGCTGCAGCAGGCTTCTCCTGTGCAGTGTGTCAGTGCCTCTCCCATGAACCCCTGGGGATTTCCAGTTTCCCCAGAATTATCCTTTCTGATCTGTTCACGAGAGCTCTTTGTCTCTCCAAAAGTCCTTATCGTTTTGCAAAGAGCTTTGGGAACTGATTAAGCAAGCAGATCATAGGATAAATAATGAATGCTCGGCCAGTGCTCAGCTGCAAGCTTTCTTGACAGACTTTGTTGGACTGCAGTCAACCTAAAAACCCTTGAGAAATAGATAATTCACCATAAACTGTAACGTCTCTGTACTGTGACACTTGGTAAGGAGTCTCACACAGCCCATCTCAATCACTGTCAGCATCCTGATCAGAGAAGATTTCTGACTTATTGGAGCTAACTGCCAATATTTTTTCCTTTAGTGGTGTAGCACTGTCAGCTTTGAGCACTGGTACAATGCCGCTCTGCTTGCCAACGCGTTCATACATCATGGGGCTTACTAACATTGAAATAAGATGAACTCAGTGGGAAAAGGACAGATTAATTTTATGTATGGCCTAATCCAGATCCCACCAGGGTTGTGAAAGAGGCAGCTTTGTCCCTTAGCGGCTGCACCCTCTAAGCCTTCTGGCACACCAGCCAGCCCCTGGGCAGGGCACCAGTGGCACAGACGCTGTCCCCTGCTCCCCTCCTTCCCTGGGAGGCTCCCGGCCCTCTGCCTACCATGGCAGGAATGGATGGGCCGCGCGTGGCAGGATCAATTGTAAAAAGTGGAATTAGTCATTCTAAATCATGCAGCTGTGGTCGAAGGGAGCTCTCCTGAAAATCATTAAACAATCATGTATTCCTATTGATTTATTCAAAATACCTTGAGGGAAAGCAGATTAAACACAAGGTAAAAGTAAACTAATGCAGATTAAATGGATGAAGGATGGGCCGATAGTTCCCTAGGTAGTTTTTGTACTAATGAGAGGAAAATTATATGTACACTATTACCAGGATAAAAGGGTCTATTAGAGGTCTTTTGCTTGACATATTTATGTATTTCAAATACTAAGTAGCACAGTGAATTAGGTTTACCCTGGACATTTGTTATTTTTATTGCATCTCCAAGTGATAAACAGGGTTTTCTGTTGAGGGCAGCATGCTGCTTTGCTCAGAAGGCACAGCCCTATCTGCATAGCAAAATGCTGAGGTGACTGTTGCATTTTGGATGCCATTTATTAGCAATGCAACTGCAGCTTTGTGCCCGCCTTTGAGAACTGTGAATTTTACACAAAAATGGGGGTGCAGGTCTACGTCAGTATTTGTAGCCCTCATCACCCCACCTTTCTTCCTTGTTATCTTCCTGTGAGACTTGTCCCAAATGACTTTCATCTAAAAGCCACGTGATGGACAGGGTGGTGTGCTCACCATGTCAGTTCTCTCCTCTGTCACATGCTTGTGGCACCGCACTAAACAATGACATTGTTATAACACAGTGGGACTGTCATCTCCTATGTGCTTCTGTGCAAGAACAGCAGGTTCAGACCTTGGGGATGGCTGTTTCAAACACAATTGGAAACGGGGCTTGAAGCAATCATATTTGATGCAATCCAATTCCAGCTTTCATTTGGCCAAGTATCCTCCCTTTGGTTTATAAAAATGTCTGAACAAAATGGAGTCAACCACACTGGTCATTGCCAAGGACATTAAATGCTGCGAGTCGTTTTTAATTTTGCAGGAACTATGAGTTAGCAGCAATAAAGCTGCTTCCTCCTTCAGGTAAGGACAGCCCTGCTGACAGCAACCTCAGTGCGTTATGCAGGCTGCTACGTGTTCTTCTGCGTAGGCTCCAATGGGTACTGCTGCGACAGTTTTGAAAAGAGCTATCTCAGAGGAAATGAATACTGTGTAGGAAGTAACGTCAGCGTTGGGAGATTGATCTGCAAAGCCAAATTAATATGAGAAAAAATGAAGTACGTGGTGCTTATTAAAGTGAGTACAAGTGTTTAGCATCTCCAACATTTGCCATAAAAATGCATATATGGGGAAAGGTGTAAGAAGTGATCTTAACTTTTACAAAGTGGTTCAGTCATATAGCTCGCCTATTCTTCTAGTCCCTGCTTTTTAGAGTGGTGTATCGAAAGTAACCTGCAAAACAAAACTTCACCTCTAATGGCCGGATGAAGAATTCAGAAATCACTCTGGCGTAAGTAATTTTGTTACATAAGTTCCACTTCCTTGAAAGATAGCTGAATAAGCTATGGATGATAATTAGTGAGCTTAGAATGACGTATAAGTGTGTCTAACTTATGTGTACAAAACAGAGTTATTTAACTAGTAATAGTTCACCAAGTTCTACAGCCATGCAGGAGTTCAGCGTTGACCTGCAGCCACGTGGGCAGGCAGACCTCCCATCTGCCGGTGTCTGGGGGAGCCCTCCCGTCACTCTGTGCCCCAGCCCTATGGATTGGGTGTGGGGGCTTGGGAGAGATGAGCTGGTTGCATCTGGAGCCGTGCCAGGGCTGCCCAAAAAAAGTCATAGAAAATTGTCAGGGATTGAATGTGAATTTGCAACGTTGCCCCAGGGTTCACTTTCATTTTTGAAAGTGATTATATTTTGTAAATTAGACTTTGAGGCAAATATTTATTGGTTTGAGTGTAAAATGTCTGCTTTGTAGTGAAAGTCTGAGCTTTAACTGGAAGAGTAATAAAATCCAAAGCAGCCTTGGCAGAAAGAGAGGATCATTTGCTGTCAAGACATATACCATGCCTACTTCCTTTCTGAGGAGTTATAATGGATATTCTTTGCCTAGATCCGATATAGATAGAGGAGCCAAGTGTCGCACAGGGCCTGGTGAGGTGATGCCTTGCTAGGAAGGAGCTGTTTCTCTGAGCATTTGGGGATTCCTGTTTGGGGCGAGGCTTTGCATCAGAGGGGCAGCATGACCCCCCGCATCAGGCAGCAGGGCAGGCTGAAGGGTGCCTCTAGGTCTCTTGTAATTTATTTGTAACATTGAAAGTACTTTCTGTCAAAAATCATGTATTTGCTATAAAGAGATCTTTGCTCTGCCTTGGTAACAGCAGGGAGGGTTTATTTTTGTTAGTTTCCATGTGCAAGGTTTAGCTAGTAGCAGTACCTAGAAACACATTGAAAAATAGTTTTTGTGCATGCGAACATTTGGGATTTCTGGACACTTAATGGACTGCAGAACATAATGGGTCTCTCTTTCCCTGTGCTGCAAGTCCCTGCAGCAGAACTCAGTATGGGATGGAAGTGGTGGCGGCTGTGCAGACGCAATGCCAAATACCTCATGGCCTAAAGTGAGCTTTCAGGTGGCTGCAGGTAGTACCAGCTGACAGAAGCAGAAGGGTAGCAGCAATACTGTGCACACGGCAAGCAGGAAGCTGGCCAAGAGCTTCTGGGTCCACTCAGTCTTGGGAAAAACACCCAGCTCCGTGCCTCTGTGTAGGTCCATCCAGGTTTCTGCCGGCAGAGAATCAGTCCCATTCACCACTGTTCCCCTTCAGAGCCCTACTGTTCACCGTTCCCTGGAAGATTGCAGGGTTGCAGAATAAACTCTTTCAAAATTGTTTTCCTAAAGAGTTGGTCCAACATTACCTTAAAAAAATAAAATAAAAAAATAAAAGCTTTCTAGGTCACTGTGTTCAGAACTGCGGAACTAAACTTGAAACATCTTCAGTTTTTGCTAGCAGTCCCTTTCTACCAATACCTCTCAGTTGGATCTTGACCTCTTAAACTCTATAGATACCACTTGTTGCATTAATTTATTTCCCCTGTGCACAGCTCTTCAAAAAAATAAGACATGGGAGTGCAGGAACTTGCTCAGCCAGGGTGAAAGAGTGGCTGCAAGAAGACGTAGTAGCCTGTGCGAGGCAGGACAAGCACTGGTGAGAACAGGCATCGCCACCACCCCTAATGGAGATTCTGAACCTACTTACAGCAAAAGCAACCCTTTAGAGCCCTCAGCCAGTGAGTGGAAGGCATTGGCAGGCAGGAAGTGGAAGGAGGAGTTGAGTGAGCAGCCTCAGGAGACACATGGGAAATGGAGCTTTCCTGGAGAGACAGGCGCTGCTCGCCTCATAGCGCGCTGCTGGTCACGGAGCAGTTGTGCCCAGTGTGGGGAAGTCTGCTGTTGTGCCAAAGTAAACAGCAGAATATTTAAAGCATTGACTTGATTGCTTATTGAAAAAATGTAACAGTGTGATTTTTAATTAATTTATTGATATTTCAATAACCAGTGTTGTATTTCTCTGGGCTGCCTCATGGAGCTGTCATTTCTCCCAGCAGCATTTCAGCTTGGGTTTATGTTCTGCAAGAAGATAAAACTGTAGAAATGGTCAGACTGGGTCAGAGCAGTTAGTCCATCTGACCAAGTGCCCAGTCACCAACTTGCTCAAAAAGTAAGGGAAGATTTTTCTCTTGCTGTGTTGAACATCTTAAAACCCCTCTGCTCGACATCTCTCAGCAGAGCTGTTGAGGCTACCTCTAGCCAGAGTGGGAGGAGATAAGCATCTCCAGAAAAGCAGCCCTTCCCTGGCTTCTTGGATACCTATTCAAGGATGGGAGTTGAGTCTCAAAACCTGGCTTCAAAACTAACTTAACATAGTAAAAGCTAAGTGAGGAATCCAGGAATAAATGTCTGTGAGAGCTTGCCAAGTGACTAAAAGGAAAACAAATACCAATTTGAGGGAGAGGAGGCAAAAAATCTTTTACAGTCAGAGCTTTGTATCTTGTACGGTGATCTGCCTTGGATCGTTTCTGTGTGGGAAGTGTATAGATAAGATGAAATATAACCTGCTACCACCTCTGACCCATGGGCTACCTTGCATTCGCCCATCCAATTTGGGGTGAAAAAGACCCACATTTTTTCTCCTGCCTTATGTACACGGTATGGTTTTTCTGTTCTTTGTTGACATTGTGTTAATGCACTCTGTAAACAAGGCCATCCATCAGTCTGTGAGGAGATGGAAATCCCATCAGTGAGTGAGGCTGTTACAAGGAGATTGCCAACAGGTCTGTACTGGGAGCAGAGAGGAGCTTGAAGAACAAGCTTGCAGCCAGAACAAACATTTCCATAGCTAGCTTCACAGCTGAGGAAGATGCAGAATAGGAGGATAACTATATCTATTTCCATAATGAGTTTGTAGTAAGTTGTGCATGAAGTTTATGTAACGTGCATGCTTTCACAACGCACTATGAGAAACATCAACAAACAGCTGAACCCAGTCACTGCCTGGAGGGTGACTGTCACCAGCTCTCTGTTTGCAACGTGTGCCCTCTGCTTCTTTGACTTCAGAGGACCTCAGTGCCTTGGGATTTTTTAGTCATAGTATAATATCTTCTGCATCATAACAATGCACCATGCCATGCAGAACGGTGCTCTGAAGATCTCAGCTGTTGGCCTAGGAGTAGGAAAATAATAGGTACAGTTTGTTGGACATCTGCTGGCCAAACACCACTTTAGACCATTGTCTGCCTACTTGCAGGGCCTGCTGCAAGTCAAGATCTCAGCGCCTGCTGAGTATCTGCCTAAGAAACAAAATAAACGTTTAATATGATCGCTATCAGATGTGTTGTTATGCCAAGCACTTCCCAGTGCTGATGCTGGCTTCTGTAGCTCAGTGTACAGTCATTGGAAGAGACGTCGCTACACGGTGAGTTATTAGGGTACCTGGAAAGTGAGACTTGATTTGTGAGGGCTTATGTTATTCAACATTAGGCAAGCAATAATTCTGCATGCCCACAAGCTGTCAGCCCCAGTCCTTTGCTGGAGAAGTGTCAGGCAAGGCTCAGATTCATGTTACGATGACACAAAGTGTTTTGTGCCTTCTTGCCTGAGTCCCGATGTTTGTCACAGCCTAGACAGCAGTGACAAAGAATGCGAAGCATGGAGTTTTCATGAAGAGTAATGGTATTTGGCAGTCCCTTGGATCCAGGATATTTTTAATGGGTTTAGCCCTGCCCAATTGTTGTGCTAGAGCAGGTTCTTTTGATGCTTTTAAACATAGATGAATAATTGTGAATATTTTGCTGCAAAACACAGTGGGTTTGTCTGACTCAGTTTTTCAAGTCAGGCAACTTGATACTAACCAGAAAACCTTAAGTCACAGTTTTCCACATTGGCTAAAAGCTAGAATTATTGCCTCTTTAATTTTTATTATGACAAAGCTATGACTTGTTTCCCTATTTTTTTCTTTTTTTTTTTTTTTATTACTATGGCAAGCAACCAGACTTGCATAGAATAACTGTTGTCAATTGACAATATCACCTGGCAACAGTAAACATACTCAATGGATTAAAACTGAAAGGCTGTCACCATCTGTGTGACTGTGACAAGGTCTCACATCCTTGTCTTAGCTGCTCTTGATACACAAGGAGCTCCAGTCCCGCTGCTGAATCTCTTTCTCCAGCTGAGAAACTGTCCAAAATAGCAATCCTGAAGTGCCTGGTTTGGCAGATGCTGTTTGGCACTCCCCTTCCTTGCAAAATAATCGATATTTAAAAAGAAGGGGGGAGGAGGAGAACCCTTGAATGTACAATGATGTTTTCAGCTGATTGCAGTGAGTTTTGAAGAATGCCATCATTATCATTGGCTGTTTGATTTTCTGGACAGTATTGTCAATGATCATGATTATGGTGTTTATGTAAGCTTTTTCCCTCCCACACAACCTCTTTCCATCCTGCTCTGATGCTGTGCTGTTTCAGTATTGACTTCTGAGATTCCCATTTGTTTTATAGTTAGCAATACCAGTTGCATACGTTTAAGTCTCTCTTAACTTCTAAATCACAAAATAACAACTGGTCTGTTTGAAAAACAAAACTCATATTCAATCACAAACACCTTCAACAACGAGAAAAGGAAGTATGGAAAAATTACTGATGAGGCAAATTGCTTCTTGGATGGAGTACCTCTTATTGAGAATTTGTCCTGGTTCGCAAGTCCCTCTCCAAATCCATCTTGTGCCTGATATCTAATGCAAGGAGGAGCATGGAAGAAGTCTTTCTGTATGACCAAGACAATTCTTGTTGCTCACCTTGTGTTTTTATCATTTAATTTTCTGCCTTTCACATTAATCTAGCTTTCAAAATTTGTCCTATAGATGCAGTATAAATCACTGATGTGCAAGGGAAGCCTGGTGGCTGTACTTGGTGCACCGTTGGCTTTGCAATGTGAGGAACACCAGAGAAGGGCCATGGGACACTGGTGCTGGATGCTTCCTGGGGGAAGCAAGTGGTACAGGTTGCTTTTACCACATAAAGAAAGAAAGCTACAGCAGGTTTCTAGTATGAAAAGGGTTTTGTGCTGATTTTTATAATGCCCTTTTGCAATGGGACTTCTGGAAGTAATAAGCATTTCTGTCCTCCTTTTGACATCCATCAAAATTTCCAGTAGCCAGTAACAGGAGGAGGAAGCTGGTGCATTTGGTGCAACTGTGAGATCTTAGGCTTTGGCATGTGAGCTGAAAGTCATGTAGGCCCTGGTCTCCTCAATGTGGGCAGATACCCCACGTACTGGCCCAGTTCTAGCAGACAACAGGTTTGATCTGCATATTGCTCGGTGAAATGCTGGTGATTGTGGCATTTTCTCCGGAAGGCCCAAACGAATGCTTTGCCTGACGCTTTGAAGGGTAATTCCTGTGCAAAGATGCTTTGAGAATCTATGCCTCACCTGGTTTCTCTCTTTGAGTGAAAAGTAATATGATGGTTGATGTCTCGGAGCTGGTGGAGATGAAGCTTTGCGCACCACGTCTTCTCTGCCCACCTGCAGGCTGTTTGAGCACGGGCAATGGGTATCTGTAGGTCATTCAAAAAAGCAGAGGGGCACCTCACATTCCTTTATGGTGCTTTACTGGCCAAATCTTCCTTAAAAGTCAGGATAGTTAATTGTTATGAGCTGATACAGTTCTCCTCGCTTGCACCATATTCAAACTGGGAGACAGCTTTCATCATTTTTCCAGCAAGGGAAAAATACGGTGAATGTTTCCAAGTGATTAAAAATCAGATAAGAGGGAATGCTGAGGACGATAGCCAGCTTGAGAAATCTCAGCTCTGTGTGAGCCAGGCTATATATTTTTATATTCATTAAGTTTTAACACCTTTCAGTCTCACCTCAGCAGATTTCATTTTCTTGGAATAAATTGTTAGCATTTATACAACTTCGACACGATTATTTTGGAGGCTTTTTAAAGGAGGTTTTGCTTCAGAGCCCAAACAACAGTCTTTGACTGAATTTTTGGCTCCAAGCATGGATGTTGTTTTCATTGAATGTGCCTGTTGAGACCTCTGGCTTCCTATACAAAAACAAAATGATGAGACAGCCTAGCGCTCCAAATCTGCAGTACCCTCACAGTCATCCAAACTGGTGCTCCTGAAATGTAGCGACTGATCATTGTGTTTTTACAGGCAGGAAAATAATCTGAAGAAGGGAAGTAAGTAGACAAAGCTTAGATGGCTCTTCACTAAAAAAAATGTGTTGATAGTATTACTTCTGCTTTCTGCTCTTACGATTCCTCAGGTGTTTGGTTTGAATGTTGGCTTGAGTGCTTCATCTGAACCCTTCTAGAAATTGCATGGAAGCTGTTTGGCTTTGGGAAACACCACACCCTGCATCAGCCAGAGCTTTTCAAAGCAAAATCCGTTATTGTTTGGCCAGAGAAACGATGTGGAAAACAGAGAATGCAGAACATGGATCATTCTTTGCTCTGCAAAAGAAAGAGAACTTATGATCTTTGCTACCTGGAAATTCTGTTCCTTAATTCACTGGGGCATAGTAAGTGGCTCTTGCTTTGAATCTGTACAGGAGTTCATCAAAATATATGGCTCTGTGAAATGGCATTTTGTTTTCAGCTGGAAAGAGGCCAACACGAACAGAAATTCTCCCAGGTGATGACGCTACAGAGCTCCAAGATTGAAAGAAAGCAGTGAAACTTGCTGCAGACTGATACCTATGTCTTGTCCACTCAGAAAAGAACCAAGAGGCAAGGCAATATAAAGAAACCATCGCACCTGTTGTAAATGATGATGAAATCAAAATAGTGGAAGGGATTTGGATCCAAGGAAAAAATGCAACAGTACCACTGGTGCCACACAAGTGCCTCTGGAATAAAACTGCATCTTGAAACTGCTCATTGAGCAGTATTGTTTGCAGCCAGTGTGATAGGCAGCATTTCAGATGTTCCGTACCTTTGGGGGCTTCATGGCTTATGTTAGTTTCCTGCTTCTTTGCTCTCTGATTTCTCTGTCATGCTTTTCCTTATTCCAGTCGTAGTGCATCCAGCCATTCTTTGCCTCTCCAACAAGAAATGTTTTCAGGTTTCTCCTGAGGCCACCAGGCAGGAGTGGCATGCTCTCCCCAAGCCAGCGCATGAGCCATTGCCCTGTGTTCTCAGACAGGAACAACTGCTGGAAAACAAGAACTATATGCTGTTCCTGCAAGAAGGAATCCTCCAAGTTAAAAGCTTGGCAAATTTCAAATCAGTGCACCTGCCATGATCACACTTTTTCTTGTCTTTCATGTCTTCCTCTGTCATGTATGTAAGTGAAAAAGTAGTCTGTTAGCTCTTTGTTGCAAGGCTTAGGTGCAGGTTATTAGCAATACCTAATAATTGTGTAGCAGTACTGAGTGGAACAGGACACAGTGCTGGCATACCTCAGCTGCACAGCAGGAATGCTGATGGATAGCAGTGACTTCACTGACTTCATTTGAGTTTGTGGTTCCTGACACTAGCAGATGGAAAATCATTGAAGGGCACTGTTGTGTTTTTTATTAGTATTATTATTTTCATTACACAGCACTGAACAGGTTCCTAGGATTTTTAGATCCCTAGCTGAAAAGGAGCTATTCTCTCAATTTAATCAAGAGTTGCCCAGCACTTATAGTGAAGTCAGTTTTCAGTGGGTGACTTGCAGGAGAGATGTGAGACATTTAAAGTGGAAATCCTCAGTGGCAGGTCGAAGCTGGATTTCCCCTGGTAAACTGGTGGCCTGAACCTGGTGTGTGTGTGTGTGTGTGTGTGTGTGTGTGTTGCTGTTTAATTGCAGTGAGTACCTTGTGTTGCCTCCCTTTCTTAAGGGTATTTTCTTACAGATCAGGTGTAAATATTGTGCAACTCTACAGTGCTTACAAACACGAGCGTTTATTGGGGTGCAAGGAGCTTGACATGCTACAGAATTCCTGCTCGTGCATTCAGTGCAGTTCTGGTTAGAGCGCGCACACAGCTGCAGGCAGAAAAGATGCAATACGTCAGAGAAGCTCTCGCTGTTTGCCAGAGGTCTTAAGGGGATCTTCTATTTCATTCGGTAGTAATGCCCTTTTTGTTGACAAAAGTAAATTGATGACAGGCAGGAGGGAAGCATTTGGTGGAAAAATTCTGTTGACCCTTCTCAGATTGAATTTGACCACGGAACAGGATACCAGCAGTTGCAGAAATGATAGATTATTGTAATGACCGGCAGAATGGCCTTTTGGCATGTTTAAATGGCAATAAATTTCACTAGGAAGAGGGCAATTTAACTACTTTAGGGCAGTGAGGATACTCTTTGTTTGAGGTGTAAATAAATTGCGGTTCATTAACAGTGCACATATTACATTCACGGCGCAACTCTAAAGCAGGGGATGTTAATATTTAATTTAATTTAAGCAGATACGTTTTGCCTGTTTGAGTTTTCTTTTCTGACTCCAGGCTTCCTCACCTTCCAGTGGCAGTTTTGAAGGCACCTTTAACCTCCACAGGCCATTACTACTCCAGATAAACTGGTGTGCACAACAAAAAGCAATGCTTAGGCTCACATTTCCAGTCAGCATGAGCAGCTGGGACAAGTGATACCACCTTATGCTGGCAAAGCCTATAGCTTTCAGTATGTGTTTTCATGTAGGATGGTGTAGTCCGAAGAACTACATGGAGCCAAAGCCTTTTTGGCTGTACCCATGCAAAACCGAAGGCAAGGCTCTGAGTGAAGCATATGGCAGGAGACCCGCAGCAACGTTGCTGCTGGGAGAATTTATTTCTCATCTTTTACCTTGACTCTGAAATTCCCTCTGTCCCTTGCTCATTATTTTGGCACAGTTCCTTGCTGAACTCTGCTGTTACAGAGGAGAAGGAGGGCGGGGAGGAGATGTACCCAATGAAGTTTGACATTTCCTCAAAAAGATTGTATTAAAATCCACTTACATTTAGAGCGTGTGCTCATTTTGGAATGCTAATAAGCCATCGTTTCATCAAGGTAAAGGGAGCAAAATCTAATCAAGCCCAAGACCAGCTCGCCTTGCTGTTGACTGTGTTCCTGAGACATCATTTTATAAAAGGATGCTTTTAAATGTACCTAAAAGTGGCAGACTTAACAAAAGTTTATAAATAACCATATCACTTGGCTACTTACCCCTGCCTGTAGTATGTGAGCCTTCTTTCTTTAATAAAGATTTTGGAGCATGCACTGTTTCCACCAGTGAGACAGCATTCCCCCAGCATCCTGTTCAAGTGCCAGGAAGACCAGAACACTTCTCTGCCTCTTGGCCCCTATCTTCAGTAATGAGAACTTGGTCAGGGCCACTCTTCTAGCTTGCAAAAGAACAAAGGTCGACAGAGGAATCATTTTAAAATTGTTATTCTAAAGCCAAACAAAAAGTGGTCTCTGAAAGCATCATTCCAGAGCAGGGTTGTAAAGAAACAGCTAAGAATTTGTTTATGGAAAAAACCTCTAGGTACTGTGAGCAATCCTTTTAACAACATGTCTAACAACTGTACTTCCAAAATTGATTAATAATGATAACACAGTACTTGGTTTAAGGCAGCTGGTTGAAGTGGAGGTTCCCAGGCAGGGTGGTTCTCGTGGAGGGTCAGTTGTGCCCTGATGGATTGGCTTCCAGCAGCCACTTCAGGCAAGGCATCTCCCTGAGAAAATCTCCACCTGCACCACCACCTCTCGGCAACCCTATACACTCAGTGAATGTGTGAGGTTGCCCAGAAGAAGGGTCAAGGTAGCAAATGGGTTCAAAGGCCTGAACATCATGGTGTTACTGAGGTATGCCTTTGGGTGTGACACAGAAGGCCACCTAGATAAGATAAATCCAGAGGGCATCATGGAAACAGGGAGCAAGCAGGACATCCATAATGTGTTCTGTTTTCCTAGCTGCATGCACCTGCACAGGCTTTCACGTCAATCACTCCAGCTTTCCAGGATATCCTGCAGGCAGTGAAACTCAGTTTCACCATTGTGGTCCAGCATTGCTGCCACACATAATGTCTCTGCTGCATTTGGCTGTCTTCATCGATGCTAAGTCGTTTGTCATTAAGACTTGCAGAGAAAAAAGAAGGAATCACAATTTTTTTATTGCTATTTTACTGCTTGAAAAATAAATTTGGAAAGTTCAGTAGCTTGCCCCTTCGCTCATGTAAGATGAGTAGCAGACCCAGAGAGAACATCTGCACTTCTCACGTCTCCATCCAGCTCAGCATCTCAGCCACAGGAGCATCTTTATCTTTTTGTTTTATTTGTTTCCTCTTCTGAAGATCTCTTGCCTCTCTCTGCATTTATTATTTTACCTCTACAGCCAGTAAAATTAGCTTTCTTTTTTTTTTTCCTCCAATGATTAAAGTCTGAGATTGAAGATTGCATTGAAGCAAACTGCAATTACAGATGGCTAGCTGAGATGCCTTCATTTTATTTCCAGCGAAGAAAATAATATTATTGGCAATACATTCTTTTGATTTCTTTTCTTTGTGCTCATTGCCCTATTTAAGTTTTGTACCCTCTGAAAGGTCAAGGTAGTTATTTTCTGCTACAATAGCAGATTGTGAAAATGCTATGAATGCATGTTGAAGGAGAAAGAAGAACAGTGTATTGCATTGTTCTGCTTTTGAGAGGAGAATAACACTGTCAGCTCTGCATGTTTTTTGAGAGACCTGGGAGCAGGAGGGAAAACCATTCAGTAGCTGATGCCTGTTGTGATTCGATCACATTTCCCTCTCAAGCCTATTTTTTATTATTTATTATTTGTAGTGATTATTTATAATTCGCTATCATTTATACTTATTGTTTATTTATGGTTATAACACAGTCATCATACAATATTAACCAACCTATAACACTGTCATTGATGGCTGTTTTTTCATTATCCTTCATGAATATTTCAGTGTAGCCTGCCCGATTCTTCTATTTTAGAAAAGCATTCAGAAGTGCTGTGTTGTGGAGTCCTATGAATACTAAGCTAACCATCCAAATGCCATTCATTACCTCTCCTCAGGCTTATTTAGGAGTGCTACAGCAAACGCCCCTACGTGTAGAAGTATACTGACAGGAAGAATCAGCTGTACGCGTAAAGCCACGTTGTTATTGAGTAGCCTAGGATTTAATTACTTCCTACTTGGGACACTAAAATCTGGAGGTTGAAGTTTGCCTAGTTTTGGTTGGGTTGCTTGCTTGCTTGTTTATTTGTTAGAACGATGGAGGCTTTGATCTAGAGAACTGTTTCTGAAATCCCATCCTTATCTCAAATGAGATAAGGCATTCACTACTGCTCTTTCTTCATCCGCAGGAACAGAAGCACTGCTTTGTTGGACCAAACTTGCTCGATGTAGTATCTTGACAATGCAAGAGGACAGGAGAAAAATGATGCTGCAGTCAGCTTAGAGACTTGCTGCCTCCTTTCTATTAGAAGATAGATATTGCCTGGGGCGGGAGAGTTTCTCTCTTCCGGAATTACACAACCATTGTCCAGCATTGGTGCAGAGTAATTCCTGTCCCTGTACACACTAGTGTACAGTGAGACAACTGTAGTGGTTGTTGTTTAAAGCTCCACTGCAGTTGAATGCCTACTTTATCAAGCTGTAGGTTATCAAAATGGCTTGCTTATTAGCCTAGTCAATAATTGACACACAATTTTCTTGTGTGTCAAGAAAAGTTGTTAAAAGATCTCTTCTCCCTCTCTGAAACTGCTCCAGTGTCTGCTGAAACATCGAGTAGCCCCTGAAACACCTAATTTTCTCCCAGGAATCCTTTGCTGCGCTCATGTAGAGCCATCATCATCTGAACTTTTGAGCAGGGAGCACTCTCAAGACAGGCTGAACACCATGGGGGATTTCTTCTTCTAAAACCAAGATCTTATTCTCCTTCCTGTATTTATCCTGCATTTTCCCTTCTCTGAGGATAACTACTGAGAGCCAGGACTGCGGCTTGCCTCCTGCTCTGGCAGAAAGCCTTGTGGCCTTTATCACTGTGCCATGAGCTGGTTGCTGGGGCCTGGGCTCAGTGGGGAGCCTGGCCCCATCCTGCTGCTGCCAAAGCCAGGCTCTGCCTGACTTTGTGGGAGGAGCGCGGCCCCGCTTTGTAGGCCCTTTGAAATCCTGCCACGGTCAAAGTGTGCCAGCCGGATCGGCACTATAGACCAGATGTGTGCTTTGCAAATTAATGAAATGCCTTTTGAAATGCTTTTAAGTAAATGAGAGTTAAATTCATCCTAATTGCATTAGCCTCCACGGAGAGTGGTGTCTGTTCAGGGTCACTTCAGCCTGGTTTTCAGCCGCGTTCGGCGCGTGTAAACCGGGCCCCTTCAGCCCAAGTGGAGGCTGCATCCTGAACCCCTCATGGGTGTGGGTGCGTTGTGGGGCCAAGCATCCTCTAGGCCTCACAGGGCCCCATGGGGAGTGTGGGGGAGAAGAGGAGAGGCCAAGCGCGGTGTGAGGCGGCCTCTCCATCACCAGGGCTGCCTTCTTCATCTTCATCGCGGTCTACTTTCTTTTTTCAGATGGCACTTTGACAGAAGATTAATTCAAGTCAGCTGCTGAAAATAATTATTGCATTATGGGAGCAGTAATCATTATTTAGAACATGATTAAATATGTCTGCGTCTATTGACTCTGCCTATGATTTATGTATTTGTTTAGTCAATAGTCTAATGTAAATGATGTAATTAATTATAGATAGTGGTGTCAGGTCATTGGTAAAAACAATCTGATGAGAACAAGGCCCCTTTTTTTGCCTGACAGATGCAGAGGGAGGGCGGGAGGGACGGGCAGAGTTGAGGGAATTCCAGGGGAACTTTTTCATGTGTGAATGGCGGCTGGGATCTCAATTTGCATGTTGTCTTTCTCTTGTTCAGCATTCGTTTAGAAATTGAAATAACTTGTTAAGCAAAGGGGAAGGGAACACATGATTGCAAAGAGGACACCTGGGAGTAGCGACGGCGAGCAGCTAAAGAGCCAGCTGCTCCCTAACACGAGAGAGCGTGCCACTATCATTTACCGCTTCATAAAATTAAATGTTTTCCAAATTAAATCAGTAGGCAGCATGCAGGAAGGCCTACTATCTCTAATAACAATTTTTCAATCAATATCGGGGGCCCTGCCGATCTGAAATCGGAGTGGAGGAGCCTGGGATTGGCTAGGGGGGAGCAGGGGGAAGGAGGAGGTGGGGGAGCTTTGAGCAGCGCAGCTTTCAATCAGAGCAAAAGTTTAAAAAAAATATATATGCATGGTGGATTCTCCATCACCGTGAGTCTATTCCCCATAGATTTTTCTCTTAACTGATAATTCGGTCAGTCACATTCCTCAGAGGGAGGTCACGGGTCACCCCAGCCCCTGTCAGGCCTCAGAGAAACCATTTCCATTTTAATGCCACAGCTATAATCTATCAAAGATGTGATGTACAAGATACAATGAATTTAAGTGGTCTTCATATATCACTGAGCTTTCATGCCTTCACCTGGGTAATAGTCTGAATTACTCTCCCTACCTCACAGTCTGTCACCCCCAGTAAAATAACTGCCACGCGGGTGTTAATGGCAGGTTTGTCCAAATTAGGGCCGTGGTAGCCGGAGGCATTATACATCATAAACTTTAGCATTCAATGCTTAGCCCAGTGTTGTCAACAATTGAAAATTATTCTGTAAATACTTCTGTGGGGCTGTTCTGCTCATGTTTTTATTTATGGGAGCAAAAATGAGCGTAGCTGGACCAACACAGGGGCCACCTGCTCGTGCAATTGCACAGCTAATGCCTTGGTCTAGATAGGATGCGTCCGCTTTTCCGTCCTTGCAGAAATGCATGGTATGTAATGCAAGAGCCACAAGTGCAGGAGTGGCTGCGGTAGCTGATGTGGCTGTGTCTGTGGGAACGTGCATCTCCTGCCTTGCCTTCAGCCTGCTCTTGTGCTGACACGTGTCACCAACCGCCTCCAACTCCAGTAGCTGGGTTGTTTATTTAGAACTTGATTAAATAAAGCCTCGTATTCTTGATTTTTGTTTCTGATTTTTTTTAATTCAATGTTTTAAAGTTAACTTGGAAGTGATTTGTAGTTTCAAAGTAGCAGTGGAGTTGGAATTGGGTAGTGAAGGCTCCTTGGGAGGAGAGAGCCTGCTCTGCTCTGGCACAAGCACATGGGTAGACAGAGATAACGTGCACGGCGACAGAGTAGAACTTCCCAGCAAATTTTTCCTGTGGGAAAACCGCCCTTACCTTGTAAAACATAACCCGGTGGCTGCAGTTCTTCTGTGACCCTGCTGTTTGCTTGCTTCAGAAGTCACAAATCGTGTCTCAACCTCTCAGGGTCACATCAGCTGGCAAAAATCAAGCTAGATACTGCGGTTTCAGCCCTGTGTCTTTTGCATATTGCAGACCTACAGGCCTGTCTCCTGTTAACCTGATGTTAATGCAGCACAGAAAATATTTGCTAAGTTGCTTCATGTCCTAGATATTTCCAGAAAATTTTACAATGGGGAGAAACTGCTACACTGTCTCTATTGACATCATGCACTTAGCAATCATTGAAACACCAAAGGAGTGTCTAAATAAAAGATTTTTTTGTAATCTTTTTAATGGAAGAAAGCAATTAAATCCTTTAGCTTCACCAGGACTTAAGTATGTGCTTAGTTTCAAGCACATCATTGAGTACTTTTGTAAATCAGGATCTTAAATTTCCAACATTGTGTTTTTTAACCTGGATATCATTTACAATACATTGAACTCTTTTCTCTTTTGACATATTATGCTGATCTATGACTTGGCTTTCATTTTGTCCTGTTAAGTAGAAACCCACTTTATCATGAAATATGTTCCTCATACTTTCTTCTACCCAAGGAGAGAAAAATATTGATAAACGTCACATGGCAGCTGTTTCTCAAAAGCTTCCTGAGTATTTCAGGAAAGGAGAGGAAAATAAATACGAAGCAAGCTCTGCTTGTTAAAATAGGTGCTGACTCCATGAAGGAGGAACTGGGACTAGACATTAGTGGGAACAGGCTGCAGCAAATCTTGCCTCTGACTTACATTTGTGCGAGGAAGATCATTTGACCTCAGTTTAGGTAGAGATGGAGTGAAGTGCTGATGCCTGTCACATCTCACTGTATTATATTGTTTAAAGTGTGGAGCTTCCAGTGGAATGCTACAAGTAGTGGTGACCTTTCCCAAGCACTCCTACTGAGCATAAGCAATAGACCTTTTAGAGTAAACAGTTTATTATTCCACTAACATTGAATTTGAAAATTTCCCTCAGAATTTCACGTTTCCTTGGAGGATTTTAGAAAATAGACTTAAGGCAGATGTAGTCAAGTCGTAAGGCAGCATCTGCTAACATGTGCCAACAGTCCTAATAGTACAGTGCACCAGATTTGTCTGTGTTTGTGTAACCTCTGGATCTGTTGCAGATCACCCCTGACTAATTCTTACACGTCCAAAACATTGCTGGTTTCAGAGAAACTGAAATCTGCTGCCCGTTGCACAACGGAGGAGAGCTATTTCAGATGAAGAACAATATTGGCACAGAAACAAATGGCTTTGAACTGACCATGAATAAATTTGAGCAATTACATTATTTCTAACCAGCAGAAGAATGAGACTGGAAGAGCCTTCTAATAGGAAAAGAAGGAACTGGAGCCCTGGGCAGCCTTAAGATGAAGCTTGATCGGTTTTTGAAGACAATTATATGGCACAGTCCTCCATAGCGCTCTTGATAACCACAGGCTGGATTCATGGGCCCCCTTGCCTCTCCCAGCCTGAGCCTGCAGACAGCGAAAGTCCATTTCCATCCCTCCTGTAGGGAAAGGGGGAATGCTGCACCCATGGTCAGAAGGGTGCAGGTAGGGATCACAGGCATTTGTGCCTCTCTTTGTCCTGTCCTTGCTCAGAGGCCCCTCTGGATGACTTCATACCACCAGAAAAGACCCAGCTTGCTGCTGTGGGACTCCAGTTTTAACTTGAGGTGACCTACTTCCCCTCAGTTTGTCTTCATCCCAGCCTTTTTGTCAGGTGAGCAGAGGGTAGTTGAAGTTTCTGGAAGAGTACAGCCACAACGGAAGCACCCTGCAGGTGCTACTGTTCCTTAGAGCACGTTGCCCCTAGAAAAATTCCCTGCTCCCTTTCTCCTAGCCAGCTCTGCTGAGATGCACGTGAGCACCACAGAGTAAAAATCATATGTGATGAGCCAGCAAAAAGTATGGAAAAATCACCCCAAGCTACTGATAAAGAAACAAATTCAGTCTTCCCCAAGTCAAAGACATTTTTATTAGGAGTTTAATACTTCAGTATGGTGCAGATATACAGCATATATGCTGTTTCCCAGAATTTCACCCTTAGTTCAGATTAGAATTTGCCTATAAAGCTCCAGTAATGTTTTTCTTTTGGTAGTGACACTTAACAAAATAATTAGGCAATTAATTGCCTAACTCCACAAGGAGCAGCAATTATTTTTTTTTTTACTTAAAACATGTAAAAAGCTGTGTCATTTATTGATAGAGAGTCGCATAATATTCCATGGCAGAACAGCCCTCTGGAGACATTACTCTATATGCTGTGAATGCATTTTGAGAATAATAAACAAAACTCAGCTAAATCTTAAACGGGCTCATTCCTGTATTTAAAAAATACTGCCATTCATTACAATTATTTATTGTTTATCGATGTGCAGGCAACCACAGCCCAACAAGAACGACCCAGCCTGTGCCCCCAGGAATTTACAGCCACAGCTCGGTTCCGGTACAATACCTGAGCAGCTGTGCTCACGCGAGCTCCTGTTTGGCAGGGGACTTGAGCGTGTGCCTGGCCTTCGGGAGGGCTGCAAAAGCCGAGGCTTACAGCAGGCATGCATTTTAAAAGCTTGCTCGTTCAAAGCCTGGGGTAGTGCTTCAGATCCACTACGAGCTGGCAAGAGAACACGTGGACAGGATAACTCCTGGACAGTGAAGATGGTCACAGATGCCTACCTATTCTAATACGGTCAGTTTAGCTCAAGAACTAATGCTCTTTTTGAGGTCAACAGATTTGGCAAAGACAGTAGTTGAGGTCCCTGTACCATTACTATGCTTGTGTTCAGGTGATGCACCTGGCTGCTAGGCAGAGTCATGTGTGGGGCTCTCCTCTGTACCACGGGTGCCATCTTGGTTTTGTTGTTGCAAGTACGTGGACGTGAATTCCTTGAATGCTGCATACACCATTTGTATGACTTGATGTTACATTTTAATGGTACGTTCTCTGATTTTTGCTGCTTAATTTAGCCTATACAGTCTTCATCCTAGCAGTAGCTGAACATTGAATTTATTGGGTTAGGGTAGTGCTGTCATTGCTACATTCAGGATATTGTATTGGTTGGTGCACAGAGTTGTCCAAGACGAAATGCAGCCTGTGGTCTGGGAGGGACTTGGGCTTACCCTGACTGGTGGCAGGTCTGAAAATTGAAGCTGGTTGGAAGAGCCGGAGCGGTGGAAGTATTGCTGCAGAACTGCATGGTGAGGACGCTTGCACCTCGTTTAATTACCAGCTGATTTTTGCTTTGTGAGAAAACCACCCAAAAGTCCAGTGTTGTTGTAACGTGCCACGGTGATGCTCGTTGTGTGGGGTGTTTCTGTATGCCATTTTGAGACTGGACTGTGTGCATTTCTTCTTCTAACATCCCTTTGTAATACGGCATCGAGTATTTAAAGCGCAGCGTTACTCAGCATGCAGGGCTGAATGTCAGTTTGTCAGAAATGAAACATTTTGATTAGATCATCCTTAAATTATTCCAGAGCTTTATTTTGCAGAGAATTTGGCAGCACTTCCTCTTACGTGAAGCAAAACCAAATATTGAAATCTAGAGCCTTTGCAAACCGTACATCTGTCACCATGCAACTCCTATAGATATTCTTTTTCTATTCTCTCGAGATAAAGAGGAATTTTATTTTAAATCTGGGCTTTTAAATGCCTGAGGAAATAGGGCAGTCACAGAGCCATGGCTTTAAACAAACTTTATTTGGGCGCTTGACTGACTGGCAATTGTGGGCAATCATTTTAGCTGTCACAAGGCCCAGAGAAATGTGTGAGAGCTCTTCCATGAAATGTTTATATTTCATAAACAAAATGATGTGCTTAACAGTCAGAGTGATGGGAGGGTTCCGGCTAATGCATTTTCCAATGTGTGAGGCAGATTATTAATGCGCTCCAGTAGCTGTTAATTTCAGTTTGCCGGAATGATTTATGGGGAGGTAAAGGAGAGAGACATAATCTAATTGAGATCAGAATCGCTGTTCTAGGAGAGGAGCACCAGCACGGGCTCCAGCCGCGGCAGAATGATTAATATCTAATAAGCAAATAATCCGTTAAATTATTATAAACATTACTTCTGACAACTCTTTTGTTGCCAGCGGGGAGAGCAAAACAAGCAAACAATATTAACAAACCCCCCTGTAAATTTTCTGGGCATTTCCATTGTGCTGCGCAGAGATAAATGTTGGACAGCGAGGAAAAAGAAAACATCCTGTTAGGAGAAAGCGTGGGCCCGGATCAGTTGGACGTAAGCGGGGACACGTTGTGCTGGATCATCCAATGGCTGCTGATATTCAGGAGGGAATCGATCCCAAAAAGGAAGAGAGCAACAGGAGAAAGTCTGACATAGTGCAACAGAAAGCTTCGGGCAAAATCCTTCTCACCTCAGTTCCCCTTCCAGCAGGACTGCTGGCAGGACTAAGTGTTGTAGGTAAACCAGGCACACCTAGCCCTTGCCCCATAGAGTATTAAAAGTATATTTTGGGTTAGTCAGAAACAGCTTTGAAAAGTCAGATACTCAATTGAGTGCCTTCTGTGGAATCCTTTAAGATCCTTGCGCAGCTCTGTTGGCTGCATCCAGATGAAGTCATGTAGGGCCTTCTGTGAGCGTTGGCAAGCCCAAAATAGAAGCAAGTGCTGCTTGTGTCTAATGCAGTTGGGAAAACTATTTAAGAACAGTTTGTCTGCTGGAAGGATGATCCTTGCAGAGCTGCCAGGATCAGGGAGTGCTAGGAGGCAATCACATGTCTGCCTGAGAGACAGCCATAGGAATTGTAATTTAGTTTAGGTGGCTGTAATTTGTCCATTGGGGCTGAGTAACCAGAAGGAGCAGGGTGTGCAGGCTGTCCTTGGTATAGGTAAGGGGCAGATAGAGCTCTCCTGCCTTACACCCCAACGTTGTGCACTAGATAGGCTTCCAGTGGTGAGTGTGTCATTATGGAAATTGTCGTTGCTTCTCCATAGAAAAATGGCAGTGCAACCATGGCAGGACTCGCCCTTGATAGCCATGTGCACTACCTGAGGGTGGACCCTGAGAGGAAACTGTCTTAAGTCGTGTGTTATCTTTACTTTTTCTGTCTTTCTGTCTTTTCCTTTCTTTCTTTATTTTTTTCTTAATCATATGGAAGCCCCTGATTTACATCTGGAATAAGACCAGTGAAGAACCTAAAACAATCAGCAAAAGAGAATGTAGCGTGATTCCACCTAAAAAATAAATGAACACCTAATCCTCAAATAGAGGATAGCAAGATAAGCAGCTGAATTTTGGGCTCATACTTTTCTGAACAAAGGTCTGCTTTCCATTAGACGAATGAATACATCCAAAGAATGAGCCACCATCTTTGAACTGGAGTGTGGGATCTCCTGTTCTGTATTGATGTTATTTCTCATTTGCAAGAAACTTCATCTCCTTTGTTAATCCCCTCATTCTAGTTTTTAATTATCATGAAATCATCATTATGATAATAAAACCCATGCTGAAGGGCCTCAGCCTGCTTGGAAAGAGAAAAACGCAGCGTCTCAATTTCTTACTTGATGGGATGCCTCTGAGATGACCTGCAAACAGAACTTGGTTTGGCATTGGTAGATGCTGCGAGAAATCTCCTGTTGGCACAGCACTTGTGCTGTCTTTTCCCTGTGCCCCAATTCAAGTTTCTTTAGGAGGGGCACAGAAAGCTTGAACAGCATCTTTCTACTCTTGTTCTTCCTTTGTCCCAGTTCCTCTTCGGCTGTCCTTTTCATAAGCTGGCTGGAATGAAACACGACGTAAGCATCTCACCAGAACCCTTTCATGAGGATGGAACATCGAGTTCTGACTGTGCGGTGAGCAGAATCCTCCCCATAGGAGGACCTGACTGCAGCCTCTCCGTGTGTCCTTCATTTCTCACCTTGGAAGCACCCACAGAGATTTCTTTCCTTTGTCTGCTGAATTTGGATTCCTTGCATCCCCACTGCCCTGAGGCATGGAGACCGATCACTTCTTTAAGGTCAATGAGAAAAATAATTGAGGTTTAAACTCTTTAATGAGCAACACTGTAAAGCATGCAAAAATAATGACACACGCAGCAAGAACATACGTATTTCTCGGGGATAGCAGGAGCATTCAGCTGTAGTCAGGCACTGGAAAAGTTATTTAAAATCATACCCCATTCTTTCTGGGTTAATTCAGCCCATGACCCAGTGTGCTGCTCATCCTAATATTAACTCTGAGAAACTTTCCTTGTAACCGTGTGGAATTTCTGTTTATTATTCTGGCTGTTGTGCTTGGCTCCGTTCCCTGCAGCGCACCATGGCGGGATGCTGCTAGCTGTTAGCCGGGGAGAGCACCCGTGTAACCATGCAGGCACCCTCTCCCCCCCAGCTCCAGGCAGGTTTTGCAGAGTTTGTTCTGTTTTAGTGTTTAAACTCCTGTCTGAGATGTACTGCAGGCTGATCCTCACAGGCAAACCAATGGCATAGATGAATTCCCTCTTCGTGCCGCTGTGCACCTGGTCTGAGCCATCTGAACTGCTGGAAAATGCCTCGCTCAGTGAATGCTAGCAGACACTAGCTCAGAGCTCCTGCAAGACGTCCCCTGCCTCATAAGGTCAGAAATTCTCAGCTCTTAGGTGCTCTGCAATGTTCCTTGGCAAGACTTCATCTTCCTTCCCATCCACGTCCAGAAATAGCCACATAGCAGAACGTGTTTGAACAACTGACAGCTTCAAAAGACCCAGGAGCATGGTCTGGACGTGGGCATTTTATCTTCCACGTTAACAACCCTGGAATGAGGAGCTAGGTAGGCATAGGCTTGTATTGTATGTAACTCGATGTTTACATTTTCTTTGCCACGCTTCTGTAGCCACCAAAACCATACCAGATTTAGTTTCCCAGGTGTGGTTGCCAAAGTGGGACATTGGCCTTCAGTCCCATGAAAGGTGCATTCCTCTCTTATCTCCTAAATATTTCCTGCAGGATGGGTGACACCAGAGCAAAGAATGCGTGAAGTAATGGCAACCTTTAGGTTATCGGACCCGCTTTATTTACAGTACATAGCTTTTAACTTCCTAGTCCTATTTACAGGGGTTGAGGAAAGCATGTCAGAAACATACACCGAGTCCTAATGCGTTACCCTCCAGGATTAATTCCCAATAGGGTGGCACATGGAAATCATGCTTTAGCTTCAAGGGCATCAGCAAATGAAATGCTGTTTAAAATTTGACCTGGTATATCGAGGAAGGCTCTGTCAATAAATTCATCTGTCAGCTGAGTGCTAAGCTGTGTTGCAGGGATTTATTTTGTCACACACACATAGACAATATATAACTGGAATCAATACAAAGTATGCATTGTCTCAGTAGTCCAGAAAGGAACGACTCAGCACAGCTTGGTGTAATAACTGGAACATGAGCATTTGTTTGTGTCATGCAGACAGCAGAGGAATACCCAGTGTCTGCAGCAAGGCCTCAGAGCTGACCCCTCCTCAAAACAGGGCTTGAGGACAGGCTCTGAAGAGCAAACCTCCACGTACACACCTCCAGTGGTGCTGTGTTCCCTCTCCTTTTGTCTACAGGCATCTCTCTAGAGCAGAACATAAGGGCAATATTTCCACTGGCATTTTGTCAATTCATGGTTGACATTTGCAAAGCACCTTGCAAGCAAGTTGGACCTTGTATTGCTGAAATTAGACACGTGGCCTGGTTGGGGTCAGCATGGCGAGTTTCTGTCTTCATCCCAGTGGTTCTGCTACTCTTACTCGTCTTCTCCTGAATTTTCTCCCACAGTCTCTTGTGCATGTTTGGGAGCATATGGCTGAGCATCCTGGAGGGATGTTTGGAGAGTTTCCCATTATCCTTCCTCCTGACTGCCCTCCTTGCAAAGCAGCAGCAAACGCATGCTGAACTCCGCTGGAATGTAGGAATTCAGACTTATTTCAGGAGCAGACCCAGAGACAGATCCACAGAATGAACAGTACCGGTCCTGGTTTTGCCTGGGGGAAACTCCCTGGTCTTACACCAAGTCCCGTGTAAGTCCCTCTTGCCATAACAGGTGGAATTCATGGCTGCACACATCAGCACACAGCATCGTTTTCAGTCAGTTGGAATCCCTACCAACCCTAATGGAAGTTGGATTTGACCTATAAAATACAGAAATACAGTTTCTACAAGTATAATTCTTCTTTTTCTTAAACCCTTCCCATTGTAAATTATGGGGCTAACAGCTGGCTTGCCATGAAGTCAGCTATTAATTGTATGTTCACTACCCTGCCTTGTGTAAATCAATATGAGAAACGAGCAGTCTCCTACTATACAGCACAGATACAGACACTTTGCACTGGGAAGTAATTTAAGGGTGGATGTCAGATCACTTGGAAAGGCTTCTTTCCCTTCCAGAAGACAAGACAGGGAAAAAAATCCTTGCTCTGCAGAAGCCCCCCTTAGTCCCTCTAGGAGTTGATAGAAAAATCTTACAGCTTTGGCAGTGAAACAAAACCGGTGCCGTTGTTCTTGCATAGATAGCGTTACCGAGATAAGTTTTTTTCCAAATCTGCCAACTTTCGTGCTGGAGATGACTCTGGGTGATGTGCTATATATCCAGATTATTTACTTGAATCAAGGCTATGTATTCTCAAGGATTTTCTGTTCTGGATTTTGTTCTTCATTCAGACCAACTTTGCTGTTCATATGCTAGCGAAGGTAGTTTTCAATCAGCATACCTCAAATCAGGATAAAACATACTTTATTGATGTTCAAATATGTGTTAGAAAACTGAGACATTTGTGTTGGTTGTCTGGTGGGGCTGATGAGCCCAACCCGTAGCTCAGGCCATGCCAATAGCTGCATTACCCAAGAGCTGGGCACCCACTGCTGGGCTGCTGGTGCTCTCTGGTTATTTCTCAACTGCATTGCAAGGAAGGAATCAGCAGTTAATTGAATGACAAAACCTGTATTCCAGGCTGTTTTCCAGAGTGAGCCAAATCCAGATATTCCCATTCTGGTTTGTCCTTCAGTGGGAGTTTTGCCTGGAGTGAGGCACTGTTCCCATCCTGCTCCCGGGCACAGCACTGCCCCTTGCTGCTCTGTCCCAGGGGAACCCCACAAGCCCTGGGTTTTCTGAAATTTCATTTGCAACTCTTACGTAAAACCTCGCAGAGCTTTGTCAATTCAAGGAGAAAGAAAATACAAGACAACTGTCAAGTTTTAAGTGAACCGTTGTGAAGGAGTGCAACCGCACAAACCTTGTTTTCGGGAGCAGATTGGATTATCTGCATAGTGTACCACAAATGGGTTAAGAACACAAGCAGGAGATGCCTGTTCTTCTTCTTTTTTCTTTTTCCTTTTTCTTTTTCCTTTTTCTTTTTCCTTTTTCTTTTTCTTTTTCCTTTTTCTTTTATCTTTTTCTTTTTTCTTATTTCTTTGTGTTGTTGTTGTTGTTGTTTTTCTTTCTTTCTCTGTCAGGTACTCTTTGACAAACACTATTTCCATACTTAAATTGAGCAATGAATTGAAACTGGCAAAGGGAAAGGAGAAGAGAATATATTCTGTAGCTCTGTCTTTTAAATTGCTTTATCTATTGATGGGTTTGTCCCATGCTAAATGCAATTTCAACAATATAGAAAGCACAGCCTGAAAAACTGAGCTCTAATTAAATCAGTAACGTTTCATTATTTCACGTGAACAATGCCAGTCTGAAGCGATCTTTCCGCAGAAAAATTAAATCATGCTTCCTGCGAGAGCCCGCCGTGTGGGTGCGTTTCACATCCAGCCTTCGGAACGGGTTCGCAGCGGGGAAAACGTGCAGCAGTGAGCAGCTCCCCCGCCGTGGCATCCCCCCCGTCACTGTTCCTTCAGGTAACCTTCATCTCAAGCCATGCCACCGCCCGGCAGAGCAAGCGGCCCCACAGCTGCCCCGGCTCCCGCTCCTTTGTTAGCAAATGCCGGGCAAGGGGAGAAATCACCGTGGAAGCCGGAGAGGTACGTTAACAAACTTCAGTGGTCGGGTCCCAAAGTCACCCTAGCACCCTCGCCTTGCTAATCCTCAATTTGCGATTCCGAAGAAAAAGGCGCCGAGGAAGAAGGGGGAGTTCACAATTCACAAACCAATTTGTGTTGTTTCTGCAACACTGCAAAAGTGCGACTCATGAATATGCTAATGGGATTGCAATGAGAGTTTTGGCACCGTTTCATCACCTCAACTAGATTAGGGAGCAATAACACTATGGGTTTACATGTCTTCAGGAACTGCTGCGGCAGGGGGAGGGAAGGAATAGGTCTGCAATATTTATAATTTGACAAAAATTGCATCGTCTCTCCCGTCAAGTAGCAGTATTGCCTGCTCTGAGCGGAAGCAGTCTACGGGNCAGGTCGTGGTTAGGTCCATGCTCCACTCGGCATGGTACGAGATAGCTGGATAGGGAGAAGGCTGGAAGTTGTCCGCTGCTTATTTCAGGGAACAAAACGTAGCGTAACTGAGAGTTACTGAGCTCACAGCCCAGGTTTGTGTGTGGCCCTTCCCAAACAAAGGCAGACAAACACACTTTGTAAGTGCTTTTGTGACATGTCAGAGACAAAAGCTGTGAGTTTTAGGAAAATAACAATCTCAGTCAATGGTGTGCGTGAAAGACTACAACTGTGTGATGCATCCATACAAAAACTGGGGGCAAAGATGGGGCTCCGGTATTTGTGTTTGAGTTCTGCACTCAAAACCAGGAAGAAAGGTTGCAGATACTGTTATGTAGCTGTGGCACATCACACCCACACAGCACATGTGCTCGGCACTGAGGCAGGGACCTGCCGACAGCAGAAGGAACAAGGCAGGGCTCCAGAGGAGGGGTCCTGCGGAGCAAGCCCCTGGTCCTGCTGTGCTGAAATCTTCCCTGCGTGATTCCAGGTGAAGTTCCCACAGCGACCTCTGGCATTTTGTGCCAGCCTCTGCTCAGCCTCTCTTCCTGCTTTTCATTTGTGGGCACTCATAAACTCTCAGTGGAGTTTATCCCGTAATCGGCTTAACTTTGCTATTTCCATGGTGCACGTGAGCTGGGGAAGTTAGACTTGGGATTTGGGCTGTGATTTTAAACCTTGGTTCATGTGAATGTGTGCAGAATGGGGCGGCACTGGTATCTTCCAAATTTGAGATTTGTCTGAGAAACCTCTGCGGTGACACATTCAGCAGCGATCGCTGATTTAAAAGAAACTTCAGAAAAGTGCTTCCAGTCCTTGGCGTTATCTACCTACACACAGCCTAAAAACAAATGTTGCCGCATCGAGTGCACTGATGTCATGCGGGAGGAGGGGAAGGAAACAGCCCAGCACCGGAACAGAAGAAGATGTAGAGGGGAGCACAAGGTAGCAGAATTCACTCTGGGAGTCGTTTACCTGCGCGGTACCTGGTCGGTATCTGGGACGTGGAATGCCATCCCCCTTGCTGGTTTATTTACTAACCGTCATAGTTATTCTTTTCATTACCTCCATGGTGTAATGGTTATTTTATGAAGGCTCATTAAATTTAATGAGACACCACCAGATTTTATTGCCTTCTAATAAAATGGGTAGGGGGAGCTGTTTTCTTTCTGATTCACGCAGCTCCAGAGGACCTTAAATAGCCCAGGTATTCGGCTGGGGCTGAGCAGGGCCCGCGGCATTCCTTCTGGTGGCCTCCTCGGGGACCTCGGGCAATTAACAGCTATTCAAATAACGATGTGTCCAGGGATGTGCTCAGACATGCAAAGGTTTATTTTACATATATGTTTATCCTGTGTATATGTGTCTTAGACCTGAGAATTTTTCTTCCCATGGAAGACTCTGCCAGAACCAGGAGGGTGTTGTGGAAAGAAGACACCTGCCCGGACCCGTGGGGGCTGACACAGTGGGGCCAGGGGAGCTTCTCCTGACAGGGGTTTGTGTTCACAGCTGCTCAGTTGGTTTTTAGCTATTTGCACAACTGTCCCTAACAGGTATCAGCCCATCCCATGCTCCAAACATATGGGAATCTGTGAGATTTTGGGAAACCTTCAGTTCTGGAACTGGGCTCTTTGGGACCTGAGCAGGAAGAGGGTTCTGTGAACTCTCCTTTCTGAGACCCGTTGCCCAGAAGCATCATTCCCCTAAAAATGGGGAGTGATGCGGCCTCACTGGCTCCCGAGCGAGTGAGAGCCCCGCACACAAAGCTGCCTGAGTTACTCACTGTAAGCGGATGACCCAGCCAACGCAGCCCTTTCCCGATGGCAAGCGGCTGACAAACCCGCTCCCGGTCTCAGCTGCGCTGCTGTCGGGACGTACCCCAAGAAGGGGCCGTTCTCGAGGAGTTCCCGTTGTTGTTCTCTTACTGCGCACCACTGTGCCCTTCTTGCTTCCTGCTGCTGACACAGGGCGCTCGGTGGTGGCCGGGGATGCAGCATTCCAGTTGTTCCGCTGGGCACACGAGCCCCAGAGCGCCCACCCTGCACCCTTCGCTCTGACAGTCCCCGCTGTGCTGCTGCCGTGCTCTGCGCTCACCGCTCCTGAAAAGTCCAGTAGTGCTTCCATGGAGAGGCAGAGTGGGGAGCAGATAGATCTAGAGCACACACGGTGTCTGGCAAGTGCTGTGGAGGGCTGGTGGTGTTGGAGGGGTGGTGGGAGAGCTGTCCTTGTGTGGGGGGGATTCACCCTGCGCCCATGCTGTAACAGTCGATGGGAACCCCTATTTCCATGCCGAGCTTACGGCACAGATTGAAGTGCAGATGTAGAAATGACTGGGAATTTTCCTTACAAAAAAAAATAAAAAAATGCTGGGAAAATATCGGTTTGTCAGAGCAGAGCTTTGCCCCATAAACTGTAACGTGGGTGGAAGGAAAGTGCGGGGAGGTTTCTCCCGAGGAACCGGACGCGCAGTGGGGAAGGGCTGCGGGACGCGGCGCGGGGCGGGCGGCAGCGCTGGGGTTGCGCTGGGGTTGCGCTGGGCAGGAGGGGCTGCGGCCCCGCTGCCGCCCGACCGCGGCCGAACAGCTCCGTGCGGAGCGGAGCCTGCTCCCGAGCAGCGTCCCGCTGCGCTCCGAGCGAGCAGCGCTCTGCGCCGGGGGCTCGGCTGCGGTCTCTTCCAGCCTGATTTTTCGTAGTAAATCTGCGCAGGGCCTGGGCTCGCCCCTCCGTTAGCAAAGCTCGGCGACGCCTTCCTCCTGGCCCCGGAGCTCCTTTCCCGGCCGGGATGGCACCCGGCAGCGCGGCGCTGGGACTGTTCTCGGCTGCGGGCTGCGAGCTCTCGCAGCTCACAGCGCGGCTCTGTGCGGGCGCTTCCCGGGGGGAGCGGAGGGCAGTGCGGGACGGGGCCCGAAGGCCGCGTTTGCGCCCTGCCAGCGCCGAGCCGGAGCCGCTCCGTAACTCGATTTGCAGAGCTGCTGCCCTGATACGCATCCCGCGTCCTTATCATAAGAGGTATATAAAGCAACCTGTCCGTCCTCGTTAGGGTAAAGTTGACTGTACTCTGTTCTTGCTTTAATGCAGTGATCTAATTAACCCCTCGCCGGGATGTAAACGACCTTGGATTGGCCTCGTGACCCCCGGTGCTTCACGCCGCTAACTTTAAACAAACGTTTTGGGGCGGGCAGGAGCGGCACCCGCAGCCCGGGCGAGAGGGGGCGGCCGGCCGCTTCCCGACGGCCGCGGGGCTCCGGGCTCCGCCGAGGCTGCGGCCGCGGCCGTGGTGCGGTGGTTTCTGTTTACGACGTGATGCATTTGAGCCCGAAGGCGTTAGGTGCATTATTCATTGGGCACGTTTGTCAGAACACGCGTGTGTATAAAGAACTAATGATCCATATGAAATGAATGACGCTATAAAAAAGAAAAATACCCCATCCGCGCGGCTTATGACGGCGGCTCCCGGCTTTGATAAACCACGGAGAGGAGCGAAGGAGATGAAGCGTCGCGCTGCTCCATCGCCTAAGTTCCATTTCTCGCAATGCACTTGTACACAATGTTGGTTTTATTAAAACAAATTAATTCAGTCATTAAGGAATCATACGGCAAGTGTCTCATAAGTCAGGACCTCCAGTGTAACAAATTGATTAAATGACTGTGTAATAGTCTCTTTAAACAAATCTAGTGTAACAAGTTAATAGATCTGCTCAATTACCGTGCGGCGGTGACGGGGCTGCGGGCGGCTCTCATTAAACGCGGGGTGCGGGGGGTGTGGGATGCGAGATGTGGGACGTGGGATGTAGGGTGCAGAGTGCGTGGGATGTGGGATGTGCGGGATGCAGGGTGCGGAGCGTGGGACGTGGTGCGCAGATGTGGCACATGTAGGGTGCCTCGGGGGCCGGGGAGGAATCCATTCCCCCGTGGCCATTGGGTTGAGTGTTTTCTCCCCGCCGTGACCCCGCCGCTTTCCCCGCTGGTTTTTGTTCGGTGAGTACGCGGCGCCCCTGCGTTACTCGAATGGCCGCTGTAATTCTTGAGCAATGGGGCTCGTATTTTACCGGGCTGAATTAAAAAGAACGCACTTTAATAATAACAA
>WBMW01003687.1:0-64963 GCA_013396635.1 Penelope pileata | reverse complement strand
TTCTTAAATCAAAGAACAATTCAACACACAGCACTTAAACAACATTAAGCAACCATTAAACAATCATTGCAAGATGGTATTATAATTTGTTGTGTCATTTTCAGACCACTTTTCCTGGTCTACTAAAACATACAATGGCCAGCTAAGATTACGATATTCCACCAGCTGTCTATGGATCCCCTCCTACCTCTTCAGTGCTTTGACAAGCACCCCAGAGGGGATCTCCTCATTACCCCTTTCTCCCGTGGGGAACGCTTATTACCCATTTTGGACAGGGGCCCAAATCCCTTAACTTCATTCCAAACCATGGGACTTTAACCCACTCCAGACCATAACAGAACAAAATAACAGTAACAACCAAACAAGACACTGGGGACTTGAACCACTATGCCCATTTTTCAGTGGACTCTAACCCACTGCTGCGAAAGAGGTTGTAGAGGTTGCAGAGGTTGCTGCGACACAGGTGCAAGACCTTGCACTTGGATTTGTTGACTCTCATGAGGTTCTCCTGGGCCTATTGGTCAAGCCTGTCCAGGTCTCTCTAGATGGCATTTTGTTCTGCTGCCCAGAACACTCTTGCTGCACCTGGTCACTTGCATTGCATCTGACATCAACAGGCCTGGTCTCTCAAAGGTGCATCTTCTGACATCATAGAACTGAAAGCCTTGAGCATGGTGCCATCCATACAGCCAAATTGATCCTTTAGCCTCCTTCTTGCCAGGTCCCAATCTCTAACTGGGAAGAGAGAGGAGAACACTACCTGCATTCCAATCTCTTCAACATCTTTCTGAAGGACATAAAGTCTCCTGATATTTTATAGTCTACAACCATGAAGGTTGTAGAGTCTTTCCTCCTTAGGTATATTCAAAATTCACATGGACATAGTTCTGGGCAACTTGCTCTGCATGGCCCTGCATTGGGTTGGACCAAGAGGTCCCTTCCAACCTCCACAATTCTGTGATTCTGTGATCTTTAAATATCCCTTCTAATTCAGACCATTCTAGGTATGTCCATGTCTAGACAGACAACATCATACATAAGAAAAGGTCAATCAAAATTGAAGAAGAAACAATCCTGCTTCTTTTGAGGAGATTCTGAAAGCCTGCCCTCCTGTACAGCATCAATACTGCAACACGCTTACTAATGCATACATGTGCTTTCCTCACACCTTAAAATAAGTTCCACAGATTCTTCAAAGTGTCTTGTGTAAGAGGACCCATTCATTAACTAAATACAATCGTTAGTGACAATTAAGGTTCTCCAGAGTACAAAAACTTCAAGTGGTGATGGAAGAGACCACGGAGGTGACCTAATTGCTCAGCTCTGCCAAGAGGAGACAACCTGCTCATCCCCACTACTTGTCCTGCAAGGACTCTGAGACTTAGACTGCTCTTCTGTGATGTGATCCGTTTTGCCACCCTGCTAAGGTACTGACTCTGTTGTCTGAAAAGCAGGTTCATCGCCTGGTGTGCAGTTAGTCAATCATCACACACTCAGGAGAGACATTGTTTATTTAAGATTGCACAAGCCTTGGGTGCTTGGTGGTTTCCCACAGATCAAGCAGNATATGCACACACACTGTATCACTCCCACTACTACCCATACTCAGGGGAAGTGTCTTCACCTGGGCAGTGGCCTTTTTTACCTATGGGCATGATTTATAGTATTATAATGAAGACAGTTCAGCTACAGATTCATAGACATTGGGCATTTCTTGCCAAGTTGCCAATGTCCCCAGAATATTCGGATTACTGTTCCCTTCAAGGCCTACTGGCTCTGGGAAGTCCCTGGTTAAGGATACTGAGTATTTTTTCATGTGATACCTATTACAATGGTAACTCAGTTTGCTTAGAACTAGCTTTCAACAACTTGGCCAGCAAAGCTAACGGACAGCAAATTTAGCTTCCCACCAGCAAGTGGTAAAGGCAGAGCAGACACAGGTGCTACGTGGGTTCTGAGACTGGACCTCCCAGTGCCACCGGTTCTGCAGTTACACGACCAAGCCGAGGTGGGTCCTATTAGCCCCCTCGCGGTGGCTCAGTCCTGTACCGGCCCAGGCCGCAACCAGAAAGGGCAGGGAACAGCGCAGCTGAGCGATGCCTCCCGGGCGTGACGGCCGCACTCCACAGCCAACAGCGGCCCTCCTCAGCCTCTCTCGAGGCAAGAAAATCCTCTCATGCTCGGCCCCTACACTTGCCGCGACTGTTTACGCGCCCGGACGACAACAGCGCCCAGCAGAAATGCACGTATCTAAAAACAAAAATAGCACCCGCAAACGGACTAGTAGATGCGGGGGCAGCCGTTCTAAGCCTGTGCTAAGACGCTGTTCATCGGGCCCTTTCGACGCACAGCTCTTTAGAGGGCGCCTTCTTTTGCCTTTTTCGCTGCCGCTAGTCAGGCAGCGAAGAAGTCACTCTCGGGGAGGTGAGGGAGGGCTTGGTCCTTGCTGAGGTGGCGGCGCGGCGCGTGACGCTTCAACTGCGCCGCTGCCGGGGCAGGGTGGAGGGAGGCTGCTGGCCTCGCGGGGCGGTGGCTACGCGGGGCGCCAGGCGCGGCGGGGACTATGATGCCTGGGGAGACACAGCCGCCGCCAGCGGGGTTTGCTACTGCCGCCGTGCCCTGCGTGAACTGCGGTGTTCTCCAGCAGGTACCAGTGGTCCGCCGTCCGTGTGGTGCTGGAGTGCCTGGGGCGGGGTTTTTGCTTAAGGACGCGGTCGTGGGGCTAGGCCGGGCCACTGGCAGGTGACGAACGCTGGGTTTCTCGTTCCTTCTCCCGGTGCAGTAGAAACTTGGATATTGAATGTGCCAAACAGGCTCTGCAAAGGTAGTGGCAGAGACGAGCGTTATGTGGGAGAAATGCAGCGTATGTTTGGTAGAAAAATAGCTCATGTTTTTGCAACTGTAGCTTGGCTAGAGATATTCTCTAGTGAATTTATAGTCATATCCTTTCGAGGTTGCTTCAGTGCAGTGGAAGAATGCTGTTTGCCTCTGTTCTTTAAAACATTAAGCAATAATGTTGTTATAAGACTCTGAGCAATCTTTGTTTTCCCTTTAAATAAGAGGAAGGTCCTGCTGAAACTGCATAGAGCGAGGAAGGTCTTCAGGCACACCTAGAATGAATGTGAATTGTAAATATGGGAAATTTGTAGGCTCAAGTGAACTAGATACTCTTCCAAAGCTTAGTTTGATTTTAAGAGAAAAATTATGATGATTTTTGTACAGTCTACTTTAAAGGCAAAGTTTGAAGAGCTTTTATAGTAAAGCCTCTCCAAAGTATACATGTAGAGTTTGTATTCTTAATATGTATTTGTATGTATAGCTTGAAATTAATATATTTTTAGTAAATAAGTAACTTGTTCTATAAGAGAAATGAAAAAAAAGGAGATTATTTTACAGTATAAAACATTAGTCATTGGTTTAGGAGGCATTTACAGTGCATGGTACTGGTTTTGGAGTGAAACTTCTTTACCAACTTGATACTCTTCCTTCCAGAATATAGATGAATATGTAGCTGCATTAGTTGCACTGAAGCAAAAAATGATCGATGGCGAGTAAGTACAATTGCACAAGTATGCATATACATATATTACTTTTTTTAACATTTTAAAGTAGTACACCACATATGTTGTGTAGAAAATAGATGTTCATTTAATGCACAAAACTAAATCCTCAAAATAAAAGTACCTTCTTCAGTAACACATCCTAAATCTGTATTGAAAGGCTTCTTTATTTATGCCTTAAAATGTCTGCATGTAATAGTAGTAAAAAGATATTTTGCTCAATTCTGTAGCTTATTTTTTATTATTTATAGATATTTAGTAGACGAAGCTCTTTGAAGGGATTTATTTTGTTTTGTCTGTTGCTAACCATGTTGTGTGCAAACTGAAAGCCAAACACATGTGTATAAACCCTTTCAGGAAAATTTAGTCCTAGCATTAAGATGTGAATTTCTGCTGGAATTAAATACCAGAATATACAGTGAGGTTGTACAGTTGTTGAAACAATAAGGTTCCAAAAGGTTTTTTATAGTTTGCTTTCTTTTATGGGATTGGTTCCACCACTTCTTCTCAACATCCATCAACATAAAATTGTATGGAAGAAAGCACTGTGGTACGTTATGTTCTTCTTTATGCCATGGCTAGATATCCTTGCTGTGTCTCCTAATTGTGATGGTTTATTTCATATGCACCCTTCCCCAGATACATGTCAATCTGGCTTTAGCTAATCTGGTTTCCAGAAAGGAGTTAAGAGAGCCCTTGCTGCTTTATTTTGAGACCCTTTCCTTCAAAACTCCTTTACTCTCTGTTCTTCCATAGATCACTTTTCTTACCTCCAGACTTTGTGTTCTCCTCCTCTTTGCCTGTAAACTTGATTCCTGTGAGAATTACCTCTGCTTTACCTAATTGGAGCTCAGCCCCTTTCTTTTTTATTTTACTTGATGAGTCTTTAACTGTTGCAAGGCAGAGTAATGGAGCCCTCTCTGGAGCAACTGCCTCTGTGCTTCTCATTCTTAAAAACTGTTGAATTTGAAGAGAAACTAGCTCTCCGTGCTGTCTCTTGGCCCACTGGTCAGAGGAGACATTACACTGCTATGGTTTCTGGAATAAGATAGAGGTTAAAGCCTTAGAGCCTTTTGAGTGATTTTTCTTCGATTTATGTGTTCTTTCCTAGGAAGACATTCTTTTAAGTTTGGAAACTAGGATTTAATTTTGTGATACACACACAAATACACACATACTCCTTACCCAAATAGTACGTTTTCTTTCTTTCTTTTTTTTAAAGCTGCAAGTAGTTAATCAGTGTAAATTCATGTAATTGCTAGTTGTTTAGTTGTGTTTTCATTCTAAAAAAGAATGATTTGAGATTTGAATGGCATAATGAAACAAAAGGGTAATGTTGACTTGAAACATTATGCAAACCAGTAATCTATTTCCTGCATTTATCTTTAAAGCAAAAGGAAAGGTATCTTAGGATGTATTGTCAAAATCAGTTGAGACAGTGAGTAGTACAATTGGCTTTTATGAATACTATCTTGATATTTTTTCTTCCAGCCGTTTGCTGACTGAGTATCAACAGAAATGCACTGATATCCTTTATTTTTCTGTTAGTGCCCATACAGAACTAGTGTATCAACATTTTCTCATGAGAGAGGTTGCGGTGTTTCATCTGAGGCTTGAGTTAAGAGAGGATGCCTCTATAGTCAAGAAGAGACTGAATAAACTTAAAGAAAATAGAGCTTTGGAACTAAAGCACTTAAGATCTGGCTTTGTCTAAAATATGTTCTAATGGACTACTTCAAATCTGCATTGCTGAGAATGGCTTATTTTTTCAAACAAAAGAAGCTCTGCATATTCACTTCAAACATATTGAAATGTTTCAGTTAAACTTGCAAAATGAGGTGTATACGTGTTGAGTGGAAGTCATTATTAGGTATTTGTTTGCAAGTGGTGCTTGTACTGAAATATAGTTCAGGAAGTAGGATAAACTATCTTAAATTTGTACCTTAACACAAGATTACAGCTTCAATTTGCTGAAAGGTAAGTTTGATCTGAACTTTTTACTGAATCTGTTATGTTCTCTGTGTCTTGGACCATTTTAACAGTGATGGTGCAGTTTCTACACTGAGCTTTTAAACTGATCCTTTCTTTTGGCATGCCTCCTAGGCCATAGTTAGCAAAGATACCCATGAGGAGGAGAGAAATGTGGCCTTCTTTTGCATTACCTGTGTGAAATACTTGCCCTTGTGGAATGTTGCATAATAGACTGAAATGACTGAGTGGAAATGCAGAGCGTAGTTTTTGGTGGTGGTTAAATATAAGCCTGTTTGGAGCATCCCTATTTGTCTGAAGTATTTTGACTTAAAGTTTGTGGCTGGATACCCTTACTTACTCTGCTTGTTTAGAGAGGAAAGGGCAGCGCAGCATCTTTACCGACTCCGCATCCTGCCTGCTGTGAAGTCTTATGATTGTCTCTTGTCTGATTTGATGGCACTCCTTTTGCGGAGACAGTTGTTCCTGACTCTTCAGTGTAGGCAATCAAGCAGTATTCCTGTGTGATACAGGCTATCTGCCTGCGTCCAACATTAGGCTCCGTTTAATGTGTTTCAAGCATATCTTGAATTTTCTTTGAATGTAAAATGTCAGATGGAAAAATGAAAACACTTAGGCTCTTAAAAGCCTTTGGATATCTGTCAGAGCGTTTTTCTATAGGGGAGAGCAAAATACTTAAATGTTTGCCTGAAGAATCAGAACTTGGAGTTCAGGTTTTAAAAGTAACCTTTTTTTTTTTTTTTTTGCAGTTTTTTAAAATCTGAATTACATTTTGTGTTTCAGAGAGATCTCTGCTCTACGTTGTCAAGTGGAGCAGATGCTACAGAAAATCCTGCACCTGGAAAAGTGCCAGAAAGAGTTGTGTTCCTTGAAAGCAGAGTTGGAAGAGAAAAAGGTGTGCTTGTAAGGTTTGAATAACTTGAGCTTACTCTGTTGAAGGAAATAAGCATATTTAATGCTTATCTTACTGAAGCAGGTTTAATGAGACTAGTTATTCCCAGCTTGTTGGGATAGGCAGCTCTGGATTTAGGTGAGATCAATTAAATGGCAGCAAGTTTCAGACACAGAAAAAGTTCACGCTTTCATAGTTCCTATGATTTTTGATCATATTATTTGATCATATTTTTGATCATATTATTTGGTCATATTATTTGTTTTTTAGGAGGTATATTCAAATTCCTTTGGTTTTCTGTTCTAATCTAGATTACTAGATTACTGAATTCTCCATAACATGTACTATTAAAAAAGTGAAAAGAGAGTATCCAGAATAGTTAGTGTTTTGCTTCTACAATTTTGAACATATGTTTTTACATTATTAGCTACTTGGGTTTATTCCTAATTTATCTCTCACCTTTTAGCTGAGATCTAGTCTCCTGCAGAAGAATAATTGACTGTTCAAATCCTCTAAATAGTGGTATTTACTAGACATTAGCTACTACTGCTGCCAAAAAAACAAAAAAAAACTCTTACATTTTTATAGTTTTGGGGTTTAGTTTTTTTATGCCTGTATGAGGTAGGGAATTATCGTTTGTCATGTCACTATACATAGTTTTTCTTCTGTATTAGACCTGCTTTTAATCTTCAAGTTATCTTCTCTCAGCAAGCTTTAATAGCTGATGTCCTGATGGCATTTGCTCAGGAAAAGCAGGGTTATATGAATGGCATATAGTAGCTGTGCTCTCAACATCAGCTGTGAGTTCCTATCCAAACAGGTCTTGGGAGTACATACTTAGAAGATATATATTTTTTTGTTATAACTTTTGTCTTTAAAGAGCAAGAGTGACCTTTCAATGTGCTTCTTTACTTATTGAATACACTTTTTTGGCTACGTAACAGTTTTCACTAGAATAGCTTAAATGCCTGCTATCTTGTTTGTTTGTTTATTGCCCCTCACCCAGGAAGGAGATGTTTTAATTGTGCTTTCTTTTTCCACAGAGTTCTCTCAAGATTTATCAGGAGAGTCAACTGGAATATGTTAGAATTAAAGAAGAAATAGTAAAAAGTGATGCTGTGTGAGTGATACTTAATGTTTTTTTCACCTTCTTTCTTTTCCCGTATTCTTCCTGAACTTGGTCTTGTACCTTACCTAGTTATGCTTTTCATTTTGCTAAAATGTTTATGCTTGTAGGTTCTTAGAACAGGGAGTTGATGAAAGAATTGTCTTAAACTGTGTAGCAAACTCTTTAGAAGTTAATGCTAGATTAATTAGTATTCTGTTTTGAAGTGGCTATTAGAGTTTGAGAACAGGATGAAATTGGAGAAGAAAGTCTAGTTTCTCCAGTTTAATTGATTCTTAGTCTTGTTTTTTTCATATTGCCTTCCCTTTTCCTTGTCACGATAAGTACGTGAGGCCAATATATAAGTGATATCATCAGTGTAATCCACATGTATTCAATTTATTTATGTATTTATTTTAACTATTGTAATGTTGGATTTTAAGGAAACAATTAAGCAGGCACTGAACTGTCTGCCACGTTTGGAAATGAACAAAGGTGACATGGCCCCAAAAACATAGAAGCCATTTCTGCTAATGTAGCACAGAACACTTTGAAGCTGTGCTTTGGTGATTCTGGTGATTTGGTGACACAGGTCCTGAAGGAACTGGCGGATGAGGTTGCCAAGCCACTCTCCATCATATTTGAAAGGTCATGGCAGTCTGGTGAAGTTCCCACTGACTGGAAAAGGGGGAACATAACCCCCCTTTTCAAGAAGGGGAAAAAAGATGATCCTGGAAACTACAGGCCGGTCAGTCTCACCTCTGTGCCTGGCAAGATCATGGAGCAGATCCTCCTGAAGGCTCTACTAAGGCACATGGAAAATCAAGATGAGGTGATTGGCAGCAACCAACATGGCTTCACCAAGGGCAAATTGTGCCTGACAAACCTAGTGGCCTTTTATGATGGAGTCACAGCAACAGTGGATAAAGGGAGAGCAACCAACGTCATCTACCTGGACTTGTGCAAGGCATTTGACACTGTCCCGCACAGCATCCTGGTTGATAAACTGGATAAATATGGGTTTGATGGACGAACCACTCGCTGGATAAGGAACTGGCTGGATGGCCGCACTCAGAGAGTGGCGGTCAATGGCTCAGTGTCTGAATGGAGACCAGTGACGAGTGGTGTTCCTCAGGGATCGGTACTGGGACCAGTGCTGTTTAACATCTTTGTCGGTGACATGGACAGTGGGATCGAATGCACCCTCAGCAAGTTTGCAGATGATGCCAAGCTGTGTGGTGCAGTCGACACGCCAGAGGGAAGGGATGCCATCCAGAGGGACCTGGACAGGCTTGAGAGGTGGGCCCATGCCAACCTCATGAAATTCAACAAAGCCAAGTGCAAGGTCCTGCACCTGGGTCGGAGCAATCCCAAGTACACATACAGGCTGGGCGGAGAATGGCTTGAGAGTAGCCCTGAGGAGAGGGACTTGGGGGTGTGTGTTGATGAGAAACTCAACATGAGCCGGCAGTGTGCGCTTGCAGCCCAGAAGGCCAACCGCATCCTGGGCTGCATCAAGAGAAGCGTGGCCAGCAGGTCGAGGGAGGTGATTCTGCCCCTCTACTCTGCTCTCGTGAGACCTCACCTGGAGTATTGTGTCCAGTTCTGGGGCCCCCAACACAAGAAGGATGTGGAGCTGTTGGAGCGGGTCCAGAGGAGGGCCACGAGGATGATCAGAGGGCTGGAGCACCTCCCCTACCCGGACAGGCTGAGAGAGTTAGGACTCTTCAGCCTGGAGAAGAGAAGGCTGCGGGGGGACCTGATAGCAGCCTTCCAGTACCTGAAGGGGGCCTACAGGAAAGCTGGGGAGGGGCTTTTTACAAGGATAGGTAATGACAGGACAAGGGGTAATGGTTATAAACTGGAAGAGGGTAGATTTAGACTAGATATAAGGAAGAAATTCTTCCCTGTGAGGGTGGTGAGACACTGGAACAGGTTGCCCAGAGAAGTTGTTGATGCCCCCTCCCTGGAAGTATTCAAAGCCAGGCTGGATGGGGCTTTGGTCAACCTGGTCTAGTGGGAGGTGTCCTTGCCCATGGCAGGGGGGTTGGAACAAGATGATCTCTAAGGTCCCTTCCAACCTGAACGATTCTATGATTCTATGATTCCCATAATTTATTCTTCCAGTAACTAGTCACTGGAGCTTATGCATATGTCGTAAAGAATTTGTCTAATCACTTTTTAACTCTTAACTCCTAGCCTCTAAATCAGCTGTGACAGGGAACAGTGACTTCTCTGTGTTGTTTGGAAAGCTCATGATCTCAAAAGGAAACCAGCTACTGTACAGCTGGATGTTGTGAATTTAGTTGTGGTAATTTTCCTCCATGTGCATTAGTTTGCATTTACCAACAGTAACGCTTACTGTCTAATTCTAAAAGACTTTTTTGCTATGTTTTCTTGTCAGCTTTTATTTCAGCATACATACCACTGAGATTTCACTGATGACTCCTTCCTTTCTTGTAAAGTGGCTTTAATTTTGGTATTACCAATAGGTTTAGGGAAGTGATCCTCCCAGAGGAACTTATTAAAGAGGTTAAGATTGGAGGCAGGCTGGGCTGTAGTGACCGTGCCCTGGTGGAGTTTGTGATCTTGAGGAGGACGGGCCTGGCAAAAAGCAAAGTCAGGATCCTGAAACTTAAGGAAAGCAAACTTTAGGTTGTTGTGAGGTCCCCCTGGAAAGTTGTCCAGAGGGACAAAGGAGTGGAGCAAAGCTAGCTACACTTTAAGGATGCCTTTCTGAGAGTGCAAGAGCTCTCTGTTGCCTGGTACAGGAAAACATGCAGAGGAGGCAGGAAACCAGTGTGGCTTGGCAAGGACCTGCTGGTCAACCTGAGAGATAAAAAAGATGCTAAAGGCAGTGGAAATAAGAACTTGTCACCCAGGAAGAATACAGGGATGCTGTCCAGACCTACAGAGAAGGGATCAGGAAAACCAAGGCACACATGGAACTGAACATGACGAGGAATGTAAAAAGCAACAAGAAGGGATTCTATAGGTACATTGATCAGTAGAGACAAGCCAAAGAGAGCGTACCCCCTCTCTTAAATGAGAAAGGAGAACTGCCTACAGCAGACATGGAAAAGGCTGAGGTACTCAATGAGTTCTTTGCCTCAGTCTTCACTGGCAGCCAGGATTCTTGTGTCTCTCACATCTCTGAACCTCTAGGTGGGAACTGGGGGAGCAAACTCCACCCCACTGTAAGAGCAAAGCAAATCTGAGACCGCCTCATGAGACTGAATGTGTACAAGTTTTTTGGGCGGGATAACATGCATCCCAGGGTCCCGAGGGAGCTAGCTGGTGCGGTTGCTGAGCTGCTTGCTCTCCATCAAATTTGAAAAGTCTTGGCTGTCAGGCGAAGTCCCCAGGGACTGGAAAAAGGGAAACATCACTCCCACGTAAAAGAAAGGGAGTAGGGGGACCTGGGGAACTATAGACCAGCGAGCTTCATCTCTGTGCCTGGGAAGATCATGGAACAGATCCTTCTGGAAGACATGTTAAGGCACATGAGGGATGAGCAGGTGATCTAAGACAGACAGCATGACTTCACCAAGGGCAGATTGTGCTTGACCAATCTGTTGGCCTTTTGTGATGGAGTGACGGCATCGATGGACAAAGGGAACGCAACTGATGTTATTTACCTGGACTTGTGGAAGGCCTTTGACATGGTCCCACACCGCATCCGTATCTCTAAATTGGAGAGAGATGGATTTAAACAGTGGACTATTCAGTGGATGAGGAATTGGTTGGAAGGTTGCATCCAGAGGGTTGTAGTAAATGGCTCTGTGTCCACGTGGAGGCCAGTCATGAGTGGTGTTCCACAGGGGTCCATCTTGCAACTAGTACTCTTTATCAATGACATAGATGATTGAGTGCACCCTCAGCAAGTTTGCTTATGACATCAAGCTGAGTGGTGCAGTTGAATAGAAGGAAGGGATGCCATCCAGAGGGACCTGGACAAACTCAAAATGTGGGCCCCTGTGAACCTAATGAGGTTCAACAAGGGCAAGTGCAAGGTTTTGCTCTTGAATTGGAGTAATCCCAGATACATATGTAGACTGGGAGAAGAACTCCTTCAGAATAGCCCTGCTGAGAAGGACTTAGGAGTCGTGCTAGATGAAAAACTGAACATGAGCGAGCAGTGTGCTCTTGCAGCCCGGAACGCCAAAGGTATCCTGGGCTGCATGAGAAGAGGGGTGGCCAGCAGGGCAAGGGAGGTGATTGTCCCTCTCTACTCTGTCCTCGTGAGGCCCCATCTGGAGTACTGCATGCAGGTGTGGGGCCCCCAGAACAGAAAAGATGTTGGGCTTTTGGTGAGGGTCCAGAAGAGGGCCACAAACATGATCAGGGAGAGGGCTGGAGCACCTATGCTATGAATATAGGCTGAAGGAACTGGGCTTATTCACTCTGGAGAGAAGAAGGCTGTGGGGGGACCTTGTTGCAGCCTTCCAATATTTAAAGGGAGTTTATAAACAGTTGGGAAATCAACTGTTTACACGGGTAGGTAGTGGTAGAGCAAGGAGGAATGGTTTTAAGCTAAAGGAGGGAAGATTTAGATTAGATGTTAGGGGGAAATGTTTTACTCAGAGGGTGGTGAGGCTCTGGAACAGGTTGCCCAGAGAAGCTGTGTATGCCCTGTCCCTGGAAGTGTCCAAGGCCAGCTTGGAGGGGCCCAGGGCAACATGAGATAGTAGGTGGCAACTCTGCCCATGGCTGGGGGATCGAAACTTGATGATCCTTGAGGTCCCTTCCAACCCAAGCCATTAATGACTCTATGACGATTGAGGGCTACAAGCTTTTTAGGAGAGATTGACAGGGAGGGAAGGGTGGGGGTGTTGTGCTCTATGTTAAGAAATGGATAGACTGCAAAGAGCTGCCTTTTATAGACATCCACAAAGAATTCGAGTGCTTGTGGATAAAAGTTAAGGTCTGGACCAATAAAGGATATCTGGTAGTCATGGTCTACTATAGGTCAAGGGGAGCTTATCATTGTCATAGAGTCATTAAATTGATGAGGCCTGCCTTCTGCTTGAAGAGGCAACATGCTCACAGGCTGTCATCCTGATGGGAGGTTTCAACCACCAGCATGTCTGTTGAAAAAGCAACACAGAAGGCTGTAAACAATTGAGAAGTCTCTTGGAGTACGTTGAGGATAACTTCCTGGTTCACATGTTAGAAATAGCAATCAGAGGAGAAGCTTTACTGGACTTGGTGCTCTCAAATGCAGGTGAGCTCATTAAAGAGGTTAAGATTGGAGGCAGTCAGGGTTAGAGGGACAACACCCTGATTGACTTCATAATCTTGAGGAATATGGGCCTGGCAAAAAGCAAAATCAGAACCCTGAACTTCAGGAGGTTGACTTCCAGCTGTTTAAAGAATTACTAGATGAGGTCCCCTGGGAAGCTGTCTTTAGGGGCAAAGGGGTGGAGCAGAGCTTTCACCTCTTTAATGACACTGTTCTGAGAGCACAAGGGCTCTCCATCCCCTGGGACATGAAATGAAGCAGGAGAGGCAGGAAACCAGTATGACTGAAGAAGGACCTGCTGGTGAAAATGAGAGATAAGAAGGAAATGCCCAGGAAGTGGAAGCAGGGATGTGTAGTCTAGGAAAAGTACAGGGATGCTGTCTCGTTGTGTAGAGATGGATCAGGAAAGCTAAAGCAACTGAATTTGGAACTGTCTTTGGCAAGGGATGTGAAAAATAACAAGGATTCTATAGGTGTCAGAAGAGACAGACCAAGGAGAGCGTACCCCCTCTGAAAAATGAGATAGGAGAACTGGCTACAACTGACATGGAGAAAACTGAGGTATTCAGCAAGTTCTTTGCTTATGACATCCTTATCTGAAAATTTGAATTTGAAGCGTGGATTCAGGCTGAGAGATCTGAGGCTGTTCAGCCTGTAAAAGAGAAAGCTCCAGGGTGACCTGATAGTGGCCTTTTGATATCTAAAGGGTGACTACAAGAAAGAAAGGGACAGACTCTTTAGCAGGGTCTGTGGTGATAATACAAGGGAAAATGATTTCAAACTAAAACAAGAGTTCTAGATTGAATAGCAGAATGAAGTTTTTTACAATTAGAGTACTGAAGCACTGGAACAGGTTGCCCAGAGAAGTGTTGGATGCCCCATCCCTGGAAATATTCGAGGTCAGGCTGGACAGGGCTCTGAGCAACCTGATCTAGCTGCAGGTGCCCCCGTTCATTGCAGGGAAGTTGGACTAGATGGCCTTTAAAGATCCCTTTCAACTCAAAGGATTCTGTGATTATTCAGTTGATAAGGAATTGGTTGGATGGTCACAGCCAGAAGGTTGCAATCAAGGGTTCTGTATCCAGGTGGAGGCTACTGACAAGTAGTGAATCTCAGGGATCTGTCTTGGGACTCCTGCTTTTCAACATCTTTATCAATGACTTACATCAGGTGCACCCTCAGCAAGTTTGCTGATGACACTAAGCTGAGCGGTGCAGTTGATACAACAGAAGGAAGGGATGGCATCCAGAGGGACCTTGACAACCTCTAAAGGTGGGCCCATGTGAACCTAATGAAATTCTAAAAGGCAATCCCAGACAAGTGTACAGACTGGGAGAAGAACTCCTTAAGAGTAGCTCTGCGGAGAAGGACTTGGGGTCCTGGTGGACAAAAAGTTTGTCATGAGGCAGCAATGTGTGCTTGCAGTCTAAAAGGCCAATTGTATTCTGGCCCGCATCAAAAGAGAGGGGTGGCCAGCAGGGCGAGGGAGGTGATTGTCCCCCTCTGCTCTGCCCTCATGAGGCCACATTTGGAGTTCTTCAGTTCTGGGGCCTCCAGCACAAGACAGACATGGAGCTCTTGGAGTAGGTCCAGAAGAGGGCTATGAAGATGATCAAAGGGCTGGAGCATCTGTCCTATGAAGAAAGGTTGAAGGAGCTGGGATTGTTTGACCTGAAGAAGAGAAGGGTTTGAAGAGACCTCATTACAATCCTTCAGTATTTAATGGCACTTTATAAACAAGATGGAGACCAACTTTTTACATGGTCAAAAAAAAAAGATCTCTGAAGTCTATTGTTCTTGTCTGCCTTTCAGAGACAGCTTTCAAGCTGAGTTGCTCAGAACATTGCTTAGTAGAGCTTTGAATTTACAACAATGGTAATTCCCTTCTAAGATTACAGGAAGCGTGATAACTTGAGACAAATATTCTAGCATTCCCACTGTTAAGAACATTCTGGATAAGAAAGCACTTCTAGAGTGGAGATTTGAAAGCAATATTTAAAATTTAAAGTAGTTCGAGAAGTAAAGACTGCTCATTTAAATTAAAATGTCATATTCTCTCTAGGGATGAAATAAACATGACAGGTTTTTTTTGTGCTTACATTTTCTAACTGTTGAGTATTACAAATATAATCACATGTTTTTTGTAGTTTGTGTAGGTTGTAATATTGTATATATATATTTCTTCTGAATGCAGTTTCTCTTAGCATAGCTTTCTGTCAGCTGAAGATGTGCATGCATCATGGAGATAGGAGGTAGTAGCCTGACTTGTGTATTGTAAGAGGAGTTCTGTTGAAATGCATCATTTACAAATCTTGCTTTTTGCATTGATTAATGAAATCAATCAGCATACCACTATTCCTGTAGAAGTACTTCTTCTGACATGATAAATGTTGGCATTTAGTGGCTGTCTGATTATTCAAGATCTTAGCTGTTTGTATATGCAGCAGAATTTCTCTGCATTTGTCAGAAGACAATCTTGATGGAAGTGGTTGCAATTATTAGTGAGTTCTCAAGGTGTTTGTCAGAGATTTTTTGATGACGTTTTACTTTTCCTGTGCTTCATCCCTGAAAATTGTTGTTCACAAATGTACGTACTGCCAAAAAGCAATTATGTGAGTAAGGCGTGATTGTGAATATTTGTGATATTTCTCTGGTAAGACAGGCCTCATAAAAGTCTGGTAGAGAGACGTTATCATTTTTTTCTTTGAATTGAATATCTAATCGCAACTTTATACATTCCGTTTGAAAATTTGCAGGTAACGTGTTTCTGTCAACTGAAAATGGAGTTGCAAATATGCAAAGAAATTGATGATTTTTTGGCAATCTTGAAATCTATTCTGAAATTCCTTTATCAAAACAGAAAGCAAGGCTGCATATTTTTCACTTTTCACAGGACTGTGTTTAGCCAATGTATCAAAATGCATAAAATTATTTACCATAACTTGAGTTAGCACTACACTGCGTGCTCCCCATGTCCTGTCTTCAGCTCAGGCAGTGCTAGTTTCCAAGTGATGGATGTGGGCCTGGGGCTGGGCCAGGCTGGGCTGGGCTGACATGATGAATCAGTAGTAGGGGGCAGGCCGCATTAGGAGCTATGCCTTGCCACATGTGAGCTGTGGGTTGGGCATGCCTGTTGTAGTGTGAGGAATGGATGAACAGTATTCATCTTTCTTCATGAAAGTGATCTGTAAGCATTGGTAGGAAGTGTATTTTTTTTTTCCAGTTCTGTTTGTGTGTAATCTAGGGCTGGAAATGCTGAAGTAAAAATTTTTTAGGATGAATAATTGATTTTAGTTTGGTTTTCGTAAACACTTGGATATTCTATGCAAGAATCTGTGAGATGTAAGTAATCCTGAAGGTTCTTCCTGATTATCTAATCTGCTAATGGTTTTAAGCAAGGCTTAATTGTTCTTAAGGAGTATGACTAACCTGTCTGCATTTTTGTTGGGTTAATGCTGAGGGGCTCTCGTATACCCACCAGGCTGCCTGCTCACTCCCTCCACCTCAACAATACATGGGGAGAGAATATGATGAAAACGACCTTATGAGTTGTGATAAGGACAGGAAGATCACTCACCGGTTAACTATCATGGTCAAAACAGACTTGACATACGGAAGACTAACTTAGTTTATTGCCAGTTAATCTGCACGTGGCACAGGGGAGATGAGGAGTGCTTAGAGTCAGTTCATAACACTTTTTGTCTGCTATTCCTTCCTTCTCACATGCTTCCCCTGCTCAAAGGTGGGGTCCCTCCCTTGGGATACAGTCCTTCATGGTGAACTGCTCCAACGTGGGTCCTTCCCACAGGCTGTAGTTCTTCAAGAGTTGCTCCAGCATGGGTCCTTTCCATGCAGTCCAGGAACTCCAGTGTGGGTCCCCTATGGGCCAGAGTTCCTACCAGAAAACCTGCTTCTACATGAGCTTGTCTCCATGAATTGCAGTTCCTGCCAGGAGCCTGCTCCTGTGTGGGCTCTTCATGGGCTGCAGCCCTGAAGGCACATCCACCTACTCTGGGGTGGGGTCCTCCACAGGCTGCAGCGTGGGTACCTGCTCCACCATGACACACCATAGGCTGCAGGAGGACAACAGGGAGCTACAGGAGAATCTCTGCCCCAGTGCTGGAGCATCTCTTCCCCCTGCTTTTTCACTGACGTTAGTGTCTGCAGGACTGTTTTTTTCACACTTTTTTTTTCACTCCTCTCTCTGCAGTCACTGCACAGGATTTTTAACTCTTTCTTAAATATGTTATCACTGGGGTGATACTAGTGTAACTGATAAACTCATTTATGCTCTGCATCAGATCTGTTTTGGAGCTGCCTGGAACTGGCAGTGTCCAACATGGGGATAGCCATTGCTCTCTTCTCAGAGAGGCCACCCCACCGTGCTTCCAAAACCTTGCCAGCCAAGACCCTACACAGTATTACATCATAGAAATGCAAGAAACAGAAGCTAATTTTCTCAAAAATTTTTTGTTGCTAGAAGTTGCAGCTGAATGTTTATTTATATACATGGATTAGTGGACTGGCTGTCTTAAAGAGCAAACTGCCAGTATAGCAGATATGGCTGTTGAAACTGAGAATGGCAGCAGCGTGCCGCTAATTTAAACTTTCAGGGACACATTTTTCTTGCAGGCCCTGAGTCTATGAAATATGTTTTCTCTGAAATGGCTAGATTGGTTTTCTGGTGATTTTCTTCATACAGCATAATTCTATACAAAAATTGTGTATTAATGCTTTCTTTCTAACAGGAGAAAGAAACTGGAAGCAAAAGTGAAGAAACTTGAAGGTAACTTTTTACATTGTGTTACCACTGCTGTTGTCCTATTCCATCTCTTGATTCCTTTGATATCCAAATAAGTAACTGGATAAGTTAAAGAAAACTTTCATAACTCTGAGGTCTCTGAGAGTAAGGCAAGTCAGTACTACGTGTGATGCTTAGTCTCTGAATTATATCTGCCATTCTATAGAATGTTTTCAGTAGAGTATCTTAGGCTCGTGACATAAACCAAGTTGCAAGGCAACTTGAAAACCTCGAAGGATGGAGGCTGACCAGCCTGTCCAGGCAATCTTATCCGCTGTCTGACTGTCTTCATGGAACTCCTCCTCCTCCCCATATTCTTCTCTTAGTAGAGGGCGGAGATGCTTAAAGTGTTCTGATACTTTCCTTGATGTACTGTTAGTTGGCAAGGCAAACCTCTTCCTGTGTGGCACACTTGGGTACAGTTTAAATTTTCACATACATTAAAACACTAAGTTTTCTTAGCTAGCCACAACAAACTGAGTGATTTGTGTCTTAATTTTATAAACCCCCCAAACACTGCTGTAAAGTGGAGGTACATTGTATTTATTTTAATTGACATTTTGGAGTTCTTTTAAAATGACAGCATGTTCTTTTAACCCTCTAGCCCCAAGTGCAAATTCTGGCAGAGCTAGAACAAAATACTGTGAGAAAGTCTGTGTTTTTTCCAGTTTGAATGAATAGTTTGTCTGTTTTGTTCTTTTCTGTGTTCACTACATATGCCAGTCCCCATATTTTATCTTGGAATCTTTTGTCAATCCTGAATTTTTCCCATGATTATTTTTGTCAGTCTGCCATCTGAGCTGCCTTTCAGTGCATTTCCTTTTGATATGCTGTGTTCTGTAACCTGATCTGTTCATCAGACAAGTTCCATCTGTCTCTGTTCTCTGTGTAAGCTGAGCTTATCTAAGCTGATCTTTCACCAGGCTCTCTTAAGCATCTCTCTGGCTTGTGAATTTCCCCAGGAACTTCAAATTCAGTCTGTGCTTACCTGCCATGGAACTGTTTATTCCTACCCGTCTGCGCTCTCCCAGGGTCTGTGCTAGACATGGAGAGTTACAGTACTCTTGTCTACCTCTGTCTATACTATCTTTGGTAATGCTTATCTCCATCTTTCTAATGCAATTGGCTGTAGTGTTTTCATTCTTAAACCAGACCCCCTGTTCTAAGTCACAGAGTGAAGCACATGAAAAAACATTGCACTTCATTCTTAATTTCGTTCCATTTAACACTAGCTATGCAGATGAAGAAACCATGCTTACATGCATGAGTTGTGCATAAAGTTTGAGGTCTTAATGTGCTAAAATATAACTTCAGTAGATTTTTATTTCACGCTATCTACTTTTTCTCAGAATGTCATTTGCAAACTGGTAACCAGTATTACTTAAATTGGTCGACTCTTCTCTTTTAGTTTCTAATTTGAGTTTTGATTCTGTTTTTTGAAGAGGCTGCAACAAAGCATACAGAAGACTTCAAACAACTCAAAACTGAAAAGAAAAAGCTGGAAAAGGAGCTAAAGAAGGCACAGGTAAGAATTCTGTTTTGTAGATGAGATCTGAGTATTTCTGGAAAAATTAAGTAAGTTATATAGTACAGATACTGAAATAGCGTAATTGTATTTGTTGGGGATATTGAGTGAATAAACATAGGAGTATTAAAAGATGGTGAATTTTCAAACTGAAGTATAACACTTGAAATGTAGATTTAGATTCCATGCTAATTTAGAGTAGATTCTCTACAAACTACGTATTGCATTAACAATTAACATTATTTAATTTTTACAGGGGAAACTTGATGGTGTACTTAAAGAGAAGGGCAGGAAGGGTATGTATTCAGCTTTGATTACCTACAGAATATGTGTGGTGATGTTCCATTTGAACACTTCCTTTTTTCCCCTCACTTCTCAATAGTTAAACATGCAGAGACCCAGAGTTCAAGTGAAGATCTTAAAACAGATATAGACAAAGGTAAGATTTTTTGCAAGACTCTTCTTTGTGCAGACCAAACCATAATGATTTGTAACAGTTCTGGAAAGTTGTTTATTCTCTTTCCTGAATTTGCATTTTTTTGAGAACGTTTAGAGTGCTTGAGGTTGCACGTTGGCAACAGAGGATACTGACAGAAATGCTTTAAGAGCAGATGTTGATAGAAATATGTTACATTGATGAGGGAATAATATAATAGATGACTATCAGTTTTGCAATAAGGAGGATACTTGATTCATTAAATTGATTACATCTACTCCATTTGTATATGCAGCAGATTGATTTGCAATTATAAAAAAGAATACAAACAGTAAGGAAAATACAAAGAATCCCATTGCTTTTGAAGATCAACCAGATAATAAAGGAAGCATGCTAAGCAAAAGAGACAAGATAGGAGTATAATCTGTAGCAAAGTCTATGTGAGGCTTTCTGTCTAATTCAAGTGGAAATTCATGATGTATACTTGTGTTTTTGATACATTTTGTGATTTTTTTTTCAAATTATCTAAAATATTTGCTACAAATTATCCAAACTTAACTTCAAAATGGAGATAACCCATTCAAAACTTCCTCTAAAGTACTGAGGACAGAAGAGGTTAAACTTTAAGCAACTGTATATTTTTGCACTTTTAAAACTACTTGCATTTTTATTGTCTAGAATATTCTAATGGCAATATTCAGTCAAAAGAAGAACTTCTGTTTTCTATTTCTTGCTTTAAAATACTTGTCTTAGTTTCTAGCTGAGACAGAAGTTGCTTTTCTCATAGTGCCTGGTATGAAGCTATGTTTTGGTTCTAGAAAAAAACAAAGCTGATAACATACCAATTGTTTATACTTGTTGCCTGGCAGCGTTGAACAGAGCCAAGAACATTTCAATCTCTCAGCTTCTTCTCTTGCTCTGTCTGCGAAGAGGTTGGGGGGGCACAGGGAGCTGGGAGAGGACAAGAACGGGGCAGCTGACCCAAACTGACCCAAGGAATGTTCCATACTGTATGACATCATGTAATAGAAGGAAGGGGTGTTAGCTGGGGAGGGGTCGCTGCTTGAGGACTGACTGGGCATTGGTCGGTGGGTGGTGAGCTCTTGCTTTGTGTATCATCTATTTTTGTATATATACATATAATTACTGTTATTACTTTTACTTCCTTTGGTGTCTTAGTAAATAGCTTTTATCCCAACCCACAAGTTCTACTGTATTTTCTCCTAATTCTCTCCCGGATCCCCTATGGGGAAGGGGGAGTGGGTGAACAACTTTGTGATACTTGGCTATCTGCTGGATCAAACCACAACACTTGTATATACAGTAAATTAATTTTTTTATGAAAAAGGTAGACTTTGTGGGTACTTCTGGGTCTTGGCAGGTTTTTGCTGCCTTTTGGATTGTACTGAATTGGAATCCAATCTCGTCATTTAATTTTTCACTTAGTTCTTTTTCTTCTCCTAAGCTAAAGTGCCCAATTGTCTTAATTTTTATGTGTGTTTTGTTATAGGCATGTCTGTGTTTTGTGTAAGAGCAAAGAAACAAATTCTTGGCTCTCCAAGCAATTGAGGTTTTCCTCACTTTACAAAAATATTTCCTTTAACAGAAAAAATAAAGTTCTTGTTGGAAAAGGTCTGGATGTGCATTGACAGTCCAACAGAGGAAAGAGAGAAGCAGGAAAATGATCCCATCTTGGGTGAGATGGCATGCAAAGTCTTGGAATTCTCTTGTTATCTCTTTTTCAGTCAAAAATAAATATTGGTACCTTTTTTATTCAGCTTCTGCTCAGGATAAGGCATGGCCTGAAAAAGGAAGACTGTTTGTTACAAAAGGTATGTTCTAGTAAATGTATTACTATGCGAGTGCGTTGATTTTAGTCGTGCTGGAACATCATCAGGTTGGGTACTGTTTATGTAACACATATTGGACAGACGTAAATACCTTTGTGATTCCCTGGTCAAGTACATGAGTGATTACAATATTTGAAAATCATTGCAAATTTTAATTTAAACAGCCAAGTAGGCTAGAATGCTCTTGTTTACAAGTGCTGACTATTAATCCGCTGTTAAAATTCAGTAATCAAATTCATAGAAATAATCAAAGCAGCTGATAGTCAAAGTAGTCAAAACACATCTCTCATATTTATACCTTAATTATTATATCATTATAAACTCTACGGTCAGCCTCACCTCCATGCCTGGTAAGGTGATGCAGCAACTTGTTCTGGCTGCCATGTTCAAGCAAGTGGAAGAAAACAAGGTGATCAGAAGTAGTCAACGCAGGTTCACTAAGGGGAAATCATGCTTGATCAACCTGATGGCCTTCTACAATGTCATGACTGGCTGGGTAGATGAAGGGAGAGCAGTGGGTTCTGTCTACCTTGACTTCAGCAAGGCTTTTGACACTGTGTCCCGTAACAGCCTCACAGGAAATCCTAACTTAGGAAGTGTCGGATAGATGAGTGGGCAGTAAGGTGGATTGAGAACTGGCTGACTAGCAGTGCTCAGAGGGTTGTGATCAGCGGTGCGGAGTCTAGTTGGAGGCCTGCAGTGTTCCGCAGTGTTCCCCAGGGATTGGTGCTGGGCTGGTCTTGTTCAGCATCTTAATCAATGACTTGGATGAAGGGATAGAGTGCACCCTCCACAAGTTTGCTGATGATACAAAGCTGGGAGGAGCTGCTCAAACACCAGAAGGCTGTGCCACCACTCAGTGAGAACTGGACAGACTGAAGAATTGGGCAGAGACGAACCTGATAAGGTTCAACAAGGACAAGTGTAGAGTCCTGCACCTGGGGATGAACAGCCACATGCATCAGTACGGGTTATGGGCTGACCTGCTAGAAAAGAGCTCTGTGGAAAAAAACCCTACGTGTCCTGGTGGATAAGAGGTTGACCATGAGCCAGCAGCGTGCCCTTGTGGCCAAGAAGGCCAATGGTGTTCTGGGGTGCATTAAGAAGAGTATGGCCAGCAGGTCAGGGGAGGTTATCCTCCCCCTCTGCTCTGCCCTGATGAGGCCATGTCTGGAGTGCTGTGTCCAGTTCTGGGCTTCCCAGTTCAAGAAAGATAGGGATCTTCTAGAGAGAGTCCAGTGGAGGGCCACAAAGGTGATTGGGGGCCTGGAGCATCTCCCCTATGAGGAAAGGCTGAGAGATATGGGACTGTTCAGCCTGGAGAAGAGAAGACTGAGGGGAGATCTCCTCACTGTTTATAAATATCTAAAGGGTGGATGTCAAGAAGATGGGGCCAGGCTTTTTTCAGTGGTGCCCAGCGACAGGGCAAGGGGCAACGGGCACAAACTGGAACACAGGAAGTTCCATACAAACGTGAGGAAGAACTTCTGTACTGTGAGGGTGAATGAGCACTGGAACAGTCTGCCCAGAGAAGCTGCGGAGTCTCCTTCTCTGGTAGTATGCAGAAGCTGTTTGGATGCTTTTCTGTGCAACCTACTCCAGGGAATGTGCTTTAGCAGGGGGGTTGAACTAGATGATCTCCAGAGGTCCCTTCCAACATCTATCATTCTGTGATAATTCAAATTCTGGGATACATGCACCCTCTTGTTCAAAAGAAACAAGTAACATCATTACATTTTAAAATTCAAGAAGCTCTTACCACCGTTTTGTTCATTCATGCGTTCTCAAATAGTAATAAATAACGGTGCATTAGTTTTCATAATACACAGGACCATAGTGTATAGTTCTGTAACAATATTCAGTATAACTCTAAAAAATAATCTTAAGTAGTTATCCAGTTGTACATTGGCAGCAAACTCCAAGTGCTTTAACTTCACAGAACAGATGCTGTTGTCTTTCTGCCCTCAGGAGTAATAAATGCCTTAAAACTGCATTGCTATTCCTGTAGTTGCCTCTACACAAACCATTTTTGTTCTCTTTGCTACACAACAGTTTTCTGCAGTTCAGGTTGTAGAGATGCTGTCTTAGACAAGTACCTTGCATTATTAGGAGCTTTGAAAGTGAGCTGTTATGCTGTCTCCCCACCCTGCTGAGTCTGAAAATTTGCTACCGTGATTCTGATAAATCTAATTTCAGATTCTATTCTAGTGGAATCGACTTAAGAGGTGCCAAAATATAAGGACAGACTCTTAAGCCAGTTTATCAATCTCACCACCACCAGTTAAATGCAGCAAATCTGTGGCTTCCACCTCCAGAACTGAGCTAGACAGTTGTCCCCTGATATTCAGAATTTGATTTCTTGATCAAGAGTCAATCAAATGATGAGAATAAGCACAAGAAGTTCTGAACATTTTGAAGTGTGGGTGATTTCAGGAGTCTTCTTGCATCTTTCCTATTCACACCTTCTAAAGGAAATGTGGTTCGTTTTGTTCTTTTGCTTTAAGCTTAGGGCAGCCATCTTGTTCTGCTTCAGTGCTCAGTGGCTTTGGATTCTAATGAGTTTGCCCTACATTCTTGTCAAATATTATAATTGTTTGATCTTAGAGAGCAGATCAACTTGGTGTTGATATTGCTGAAGTATCTTTTCCCAAGAATAACAGTTCTTCTGACTGTCTGGATATAGCCTTTCAGAAAGATAACTCCTTAACTGATCTCTTTGTACTGTTAAGTGTGTTGTAAAATATCCGTAACAATCAGTGTTTTCTCTACTCCAGCATGGATGATACTACTTCAAATAACTTTCTTGAAGAACATGTACATGTATGAAAACTGGAATACTAATCATGCTTTCCATCCATGGTTTTTACAAAGAAATCTGCCATTGTGGAGGCCTCACAAGGCAGCGAGGACTGCAAAATTTGGCTGATTTTGGTTAGAAATCTTTAGAAACCTGTTAGAAATCTTTCAGTAATGAAGTTGACTGTACTTGCAGTTGAACATCAGAATAATAACCGTAGACCATAATGTTAGGTTAGTAAGACATTTCTGTTTTCTTAGAATTTGAAAACCTGTTTCCATGTAATTTGAGCATTAAGTCACCTACAGTTTGAATGAGCATGTGAAGAAACGTTTGAAGAATCTTTTACAGCCCATTGCTGAAGACTTTGGTAGTTTGGATTCTCCAACATGCACTGTTCGTATGCGGGCTTTTGGTGAGAGAAGATGAGGGAAAATGGGGAGGACCACATCTGAGATGAGCTGAGTCTCTTTAAGTAGTATGTGCAACAGAGTTCTGAGCTAAATCTGGCCTGCTGCAGAGCTATACCTATTTTATCTGATCTTCATTTTGGTTTGGGGATCCAGGAGTATACTGGAGGTACCTTGATGTCTGCTTTAATACGAAGTAACAGAAGGATATGAGGAAAAACTTTCTCTGAAAGAGTGGTCAGGCACTGGAATGGCCTGCCTAGGGAGGTGGTGGAGTCACCGTCCCTGCGCTGTTCAAGAAGCGTCTGGATGAGGTGCTAAGGGATATGATTTAGTAGCTTAGTGGGTAGTGATGGTGATAGGAGGACGGTTGGACTAGATGATCTTGTAGGTCCTTTCCAACCTAATGTTTCTATGATTCTATGATTCTAAGGTACAAGACATTGCACATAAAATACAAAGATAACACTGAATCCTTAAGGACCTCTGTACATCTTAAGACTCTGAGATTAAAGTCCATATGATATGAGTGAATTATTAAGCAGACCTCATTTCTGTTTTAAAAATCTCTCAAGATAATGTAATTTTTTATATTTTGTCTGCATGCGTAAGAAATGGATTACTGTGCATGTGATCTGAAAAGGAACAAAGCAAAAGTATAATGCAGAGAATCACAGAGCATTTGTACATGCTTTCTTGCTGCTAGAATAATGTTGCAAACTGGTGTAGTTGTCATTATCGTGGAAAGGTTATCAACCTCTCAGTATCTTTTTCTCTGAGTATTATAAACTCCTTTGTGCAGAGGTATGTTTAAAAAGACAAAACAACAACAAAAAAAGCCCACTCTCACTTGTAGGAAGGTTTTCTTTAGGGGTCCAGCTTGAATCAAGTCATGTCATTAAAGACATCTTATGCGAATAGGTGAAAGACTGAAATTTTTACAAGGAATACTTTAAAAACATAGGCATATTAAATCATAGGTGAGAACTCCCTTACTCTGTTTATAGTAGGATATAATTGGCCTGCACATTATGCTTTAAATATGAAAGTGTGGCTTCTTGCTCAAAGCTGCATATTACTTTAAGCAGAGAGTTACAGCTTGAATGGGGAGTGTCACTGCATACTTGTCCTGCTTTTCTGGAACATCAGTTATTGGGCTAAACTGGAAATAAATCGCTGAGCTCTATGGACCTTCAGTGCAACCCAGTACAGCTCTTTCTGGTAGGAAGACCTGGGGAAAATACTCTTAATGATCAAAGTCAGTATTTTTTAGGTGGGAGCTCTTTGTACATAAATATAGCCTTCTAATGAGAAAAGGCTGTTTGTGAACAATAACATGATCTCTGTATGGAAAATGTTTCTGAAAGTTATCTTATGTGCTTTGTATTACTCATCTGTGGGAACATAACTTGAAAAGATGGTAATTCAGTCCTATTACTATGATGCATTAAATATATAAAAAAAAAAGTGGGGAAGAAAGATGTGTTAATTTCTTAACAATGTTTTTGTGTCCTAGGCAAAACACTGCCTTGGCATTCTTCAATAGAAAGTGCTGGAAAGCAAAATTCTTTAACAGCTCTGCAACTTCAAGTGAATGCTGAGCCTTGTGAAGGTGACCATCTTGAGAACAGGATTACTGAAGAATTTCTGCAGGGTTGTGAGGATAAAACTGTAGATTTGATAGTGCAGACAGGTGGAACACACAGTAGTTCAGACTTCTCTGGTCAGGACCAGAGGGGCCAAGATGGAAATGTGATTGATATATTGAATTGGGCCAGACCTCTCCCTGCTCTGCTTTCTCCGGTACAGCTTTCACCACTAGCTACACAGGTGAGTACCAGGGTATTTCTGATTTGGCATTAATTTGGTCATATAATTACTGCCGGAATAACAAATTGATAGTCTTGAGCTTTTTGGGATATCGATATTACTTACTCATGCACTGAAACAATCTCTATGAGCATTTAGATTTTTATATGTATTTTTTTGCCTTCTAGCATAACACCTGTGAAAGGGTGCAAAAGGTAGTTTTCTGAAATATATTTAAAAAAAAGTTGGCCATGTCTTACTCAAACGTTATTTTTCAATAATCTTAGAATATAAGTTAGAAGGCAAAGAAGTCTCAATTTTCGTAAAGGTGCTTTCTGTTTGCTGTGGAGAACAATGATGGAGAAGGATGCAATTCTGTCTATCAGTCTCAGAGATTCTCAAAACCACTGCATGCCAAGGCCAGCAGTGTATTTGTTTAGAAAAATATAGCTCTTAAAACTGATACTAGGCTTTGGAAAACTAACTTTGTGTTTTTCATTAAAGGATATGTTGTTTGGAGAACTCACAGGTTCCAGTGATGAAGAAGTTGATTGCAGTGCTTCTGCAGTGGAGTGTGTTTTACAAGAAGACCAAGTTCAGTCTCAAAATTGTTGCAATGTATTCAGCCTGAACAAGGAGTGTAATGGATGGAACCAACCATGCGGACAAAGTCATGATACAGAAATATCACATAACTCAAGTAGGACTGAAAAGATTGTTCATATTGGCCCAGAGATATTAAGCAAGGAGGAGAGAAATACTGAAACTAAGCAAGGTGAAGTTACTACTTTAACTCCAAATGTAGAAACTAACAGAGATTGTTTAGAGAAGAATTCTGAGAATATAGAAACTGAGAAGAGAGAACTAACTGTAACAACAGCACATGAATTGAAAGCCACAGAGGAACAGAAAGGAGCTATCAAGGAGATGCGCAGTGAAGATGGGGCCTCTCCAACTGATTTTATGCTACACGGTTTCAAGCTTCAGAATCAAATAGAAAGATGTAGCGAGGTCAAGCAAACAGAGGAGAATGTAATGTTGATCAGAACTGGTGGTTATGAGGGTACACATGGAAAGCATGGTGAACTAATGAAAGCAGAAAGACATGGATTACCACAGGAGAGAGAAATTCCCGGGGCAGTATCCATTCCCCAAAATGTTACTCATTTGCCACCTGAGCAATGCATTTTTTTACTACAAAGAAAAGATTCTGAGGAGAAATTGGGTGTGTTGATAGAGAGTGAAGTGGTTGAAAATGAATGCAAAGATGTAATCAAGGTAACTAATATGGCAAGTGATGCTGGGGAAAATATAAAACAAGTGATGACTGAAGAGAAAATAACAGCAGCAATACAGATACAAGGGCTCTGTGCAGAGGCAGAGAGAGAACTCTCTGAAAATGTATTGTACAATTTCAGTAGTTCTAAATATTTCTGTGAAGCAAAGTGTCCTAAAGACCTAATGGTACAGTGTGATGGTGAGGGAGTAACCATGGAGACTGAGGTATGCACTGAATCTACTGAGACTTCTGTTCACTCTCAGTGCTCTGAAATAAAACATGACAGTGAAAAGATACTGGAGGAGCAATACATACATATACTAGAATATGAAATAGTCAGAAAACATGAACTAGAGACAAATAAAGTCTCTCAATGTTATTTACCCGTATCTGCTGTTGAAGGAATCAGGCATTCGGTGTGTATGGATGATAAAGACAAAAGTGTACTTGTGGAGAGAACTGCTTCATCGGCCTTTCCAAAAGATGGACAGCTCAAAATTCAAGACATGAATATAATCAGACCAAAATCTATTGAACTAGCTCGGAAATTGAACAAAGAAAGTGTTCTTGAAATAGCCGAGTCATCAGAGCTACTCCATAGTGCAGAAAATGAAAGATTACTATGTGAAAAGAAAGGGGAGTATTTAAAAGGTAAAAAACCCCAGGAGGAAAATTGTAGTACTTTTTTCCAAGGGAAGTCAGACTTGGAAAGTGTACTTGTAGTACCAGAGATGGCATGCATTACTGATACAGAAAGCAATGTAGCTAAGAGTGAATTGTCTGTGTTAGATTTTACAGGAAGAAATGGCGAAATGAAACAACCTGAAAATCTGTGTAGTGCATTTGAATGTGAGTTGTCCAAAACTCAGGACTTTAGAGTGTTTGAATCTCAAGAGACTAAAGGCTTTGTAGAGGAAAGCAGTAAACTCTCAGAAGAAGTGGATACCATCCAATCTGTCTTAGTAGAAAGTAATCTTACTTCTCAGGCACAGTGTGCTAAACCTCAAAATCAGTTCTTGGTAACTGAAAATGCTAAATGTGATGAAACAGAATTAAACAAGCAAAGCAAAGAATTAATGACTAAGGCTTATCTCAGTTCATTTAAGGGGAAAGAGAACGTTGTGAAGAAAAATAATGTTTCAGAGATCATACACCAGCCTACTTCAGAAGTGGATTTTAATAGTGGCTTTGCTCTGTGTTCTCAAACGAACTTGAAGACAGACTGTATAAATTCTGAAGAAACAGATTCGCCTGTTCAAGTGAGAAATGGCTTGGAATCTACGGTGCCTAGTGATCGAAATTTCAGTCTTCAGAAAGTTGTCAGATTTGTTGAAACTGATTTCACAGAAAATTCTGATTTTTCACATACATGGAGAAACAAAGGAGATAATAATTGTGTTGTGAGTAGTGCATTTAACTGTTCTTTAGAAGGCTTTGAAAAGGGTGCTGAGATCCCGTGTACAGAAAAAGTCAGCATGTGCAAAGAACTGGACTGCTGCCCTGAGAAGAAGTACATAAAGAAAAATGAAAGGGAAATTCCAGGTGAGAAAGAACTGCCAATAGATAAAGAAACTCAGGCATCTGTTAAATTACAAATTCTGCATGCAAACTCTTACAATAAAAATAATTTAACCTTCCAAAAGTTCATTTGTCCAGAATCAGAATGCAAGAGTCCTACGTGGGAAGCTAGAAGAGATCCTTGTAGAACTGGTTCAGTAACAGCTGGGGGGAATAGTGAAGGGTTGAAAAGGTTGAAAGCATCTGAGGAAAATTGCGTAAAAAAGTCTAAAAATGTTTTTGCTATCACAGAGCAGAGTAATGAAGCTGAAGAGAAAGACTATCTACTACAAAAAGTTAGATGTGTGAAATGTTCTGAATGTGTTCCTGTGTTCAGAAAGGAATGGAGAGCTTCAAGGAGAATTGTAGAGGGTGCTCTGGAAGCTGGTTCAGTTGATGATGCTGATGACCAACTATGTGAACTTCATTCAACAATGCACTCAGGAAATACTATGACAGGTAGTCATCTAAAGCCAGATGCTGTAGTGGATATGGATATACACTGTGAAACAGACTCTTCTCCAAATGCAGCAAATGAGTTTCTGGATGTGGTTGGGGAGGGTTATCCTAAAGACTTAGCCTCTTTGAAAAGAGGGCATATATTAGTAGCCTCTGAAAATAATGAGGATGCTCATGAATTCAGAGTAGATTCTAACATAACTGGATGGATGACTGACAGTAGGGAAGATCTATTAAAAACTGAGACATCCAAAGGAAGCCCTGTGATGCCGAGTGCTTCAAAAAGTAGATTACCACTATGCCAGATGTTATCCAGATTCTCAGAAACTTACAGAATGGCTGTAAAAAACAGTAAATTAAGTACAAGAATGTTAGCACTTGGCAATTTCAAAGAAGAAAGTGATTCTGAGAAGTTTGAGTCAAATGTGGAACCAAGTCTACCACACGGTGTTGATCTGGGCACTTCAGATTTTGAAGACTATAATCATAATCAAAATTGCGCTGCTTGCAACTTAGGAGAAAACAGCGCTAATGTTATGTTAGACGGTTTTCAGCCTTCTTGTAGTTTTAGTGGTACAACTTGTACTTGGAAGGACTTTCTGGATAGTGGTAGAAAAAACTTCATTATCAAGTATTTTACAAAACCAGCCCTATCTGACGTAGGCTGCAATTCTCAAACAGTTAGTCTGTCTCCTAAGCCACAAAAAATGGTATTTGAGAAGTCGTGTATGTTGGAGCCAGAGTCTTGTGTGGATGTTGCTTTCAAAAAGTCCAGTAAATTGAATTGCAAAGTGCAAGACCAATCTGAAGTCTTGAGTGTTTCAGCCACGACAGCTATCCAAGTAATGCATGGCAGGCTATCAAAAAAACTGCTTCCAGGTAAAAGAAAAACAAATGCTCTTGAAGTAAAACTAACTCAGCCAGTTCTTGCAAATGCTGATACTTCTATGCCAACAAAATGTTTATCTGAGACTATAAATAAAATCAGGCAAGAGATAGGTCCTCCTCTGCCCCCACTGCTCTTGCCTTTGATTGCTACTCCTCCAAGAGCTGCATGTTCCATGGCTCCAGTAATGTCTTCTGCTGATAGATCCTCTTTGCTTTCCCCTCTTGATGACCTGATATCTCCACTACGTGAATCCCCTGTTCCTCCTCTGATGTCTCCATTGACAGATACTCCAACAGTCAAATCTGCACTTCTGTTTTCCTCTCCATCACCTTCAGAAATGGCAGCAGGTAGAAGGATTCTTTCCTCACCTTTGAAATTTTGTACTTCAATTCCAAAGCATGCACTTCCTGTCCCAGGAAGATTTCCTTTTTGTGCAGCTGATGGTGCTGCTCAGGAGAACTCTGTGAAAATATTGGACACTATGTATCCAGAACTATCTGCAAGGGCAAGGACCCTAAACATTCTGAAAGGCAATATTCAGCTTAACCTATGCGCTCTTTCAGATAGTCAGAGTTTGCCAGCACCTGTGGTGCAAATAGGTGGTTTCAAAACAATAGCATCTACATCAACTGCTTTTGTTAAAACTGGGAGCACTTTGAAATCAGATGGTGGCAAAGATCAGGACAAAAATGTGCAAAATCAGCAACTGACTTCAAGTTCATCAAATCGTCTTGAAAAAAGGACGTTATTGCCAATACCTATGCCTAGAAGTGCAAAGAGACTGAGGTTAGACAGTGAACCAAAGCTGGAGCCCAGTGGTATTGCAGCTATCAGAAATGCTCAAAATACCATTTCTGAAATACAGGAGAATTTCCATGAAAAGAGCTATGAGATCAGTGATTCAGCCCACAGTTCCAGTTTCAAAGCATCTTCACCAGTAAAGAAGATTATTGATCCTCACTGCCAGAAAGTTTATTTGGCATTGAAGAAAATTGCTGAATCCTGCTTTGACTTGTTACCAGTTATTCAAAGTCATATGTATGTGGGCACTATCTCGAAGATTCCAGTAATGAGAGATGAAGAGAAAGAAGTTGTCAATGAATTTGGTATCAAAAACAAGGTAAGTAGCATGATTTTGACTTTTGCATTTTAATACTGGCTTCTGTGCAAGTGAAGAGTCTATGTAGTACAATTCTCAATTGTTCAGGCAATCTATAGTGGCAAAGTGTAATTTTGAAAGATTATCAAATACCTAAATTTTTATAAACTTAACAAAATAGAATTTACTGTACAGTGGTGTCCAGGATTCAAAACTGCATCTGTAGCTGCTTTACGCATACGTAAGGAAAGCAAATGTGTTTTATTTTCGCAGTGTTTTTGCAGTGGATAGCGTTAATGATTGTAGGAGGAGTTTTCTTCCCTTAAAGGTGTGAGGCCTGATTATCTTATCTTTTTTTCAATTATACAAGTTAATTGCATTATATATAGTAGTGGCCTACCCTTTCATTTTATGTTTATTTTGATTCTATATCAGGTTGCTCAAATGAATTTTATTGCAGAAATTTTTGTTAGTCTGTGTCTCAGAAATTGCTTGGCATCAGGGTTGAAAAAAATCACTATAATTGATGTCGTTCTCATACATAATTTATAGTCTGCAGTGAAACAATTTACCAGTTGATTCATGGCGGCATCTTGCCCTGTTCCAGTTGCTGAAATAAAATTAGACTGAGCTAGATCAGAATACTGATCTCTCAGTTCTCCACAGAAGCTGTCTGCTGAGTTCTCAGGTCATCTTTGTTAGGAGGTGCCAAATTTTATAACTTGATAGAAGCAAGGCTGAGGCAACTCTATTTCCTGGTCCACTGACTTATAGACAGACATAAAAGAACACTCCATAGATGGTCCAGACGTATGGCATTAGCAGAATCTTACCCTCAGACTCCCTTGTCTTTTCAGGTAGCTGGTTTGGACCTTCTGGTTTCTCCAGAAGCCAATGTTCAGACTCTTGGTGTGTATAGGTACCCAGCCTAAACTCAAGTTCTCTCCAGCACCTGGCTACTAAGCCCCTCGTTTCTATTTCATACTTTCAGCCCTCTTAACTAAGCATCTTTTAGTAAATCTTGCACAATCCAAATATTCTTCCCTACTGTTCATATGGTGTTCCATATCCCTTTAGACAGTAACACCACACTCCCACAGGGAATGTAAGGTGATCTGTGGAGAACCTCTGCTGTTGAATAATCTGGTAAATCTCACACCTGGACAATGGGCTTAGTCCTCCTGTGACACCTCTGGAAGTACCCGAGTTAGGACGCTCCATTTGCTCTGAATAGGTTTTTGGGGCTTGCTATTGCTCTCTTCACTTTTTGTTTATGGAAGATAGTTTTTAATCATATAACTACACATTTTTTAAAGAATAGTGGTCTTGTTCTATGTCTCTTTAAGATATGTGTTCAGGAAAGTTGCTACTCACTTTTGTTCTTTTTTTTGCTACTTCCCACTGATTTAATTATGTCCATTCTTATATAAAGGCAAACAATATTCTTACAGATAGTTCTCTTTACTTGTCATACTGTTATAATGCTATTAAATATTCTCAAATATAGTACAGTCTAATAAATGTTTTTTGTGCCTTATAGCATTTAGCAGAGTCATTGCTGCATATTATTCTCAATAACCTCAAGGCTCAGAAAACAGCCTCAAATTACAATTTCAATCAGGCTCTTTGTCGAGTTTATACAGCAACTTGTCGACAGCTGGGAGATTTGGAAAGAGCCCGCCTTTTCTGCTATAGCTTACTAAAAGAAGGTACTGTGTGTCTTGGTGGTCTTGTATCTTTAACGTGCTGCTTGTCTGTAGTGTTTCAGAATGATTATGTTTGTAAAAACAAATAAACATAAAATATCCTTCTGTGAAAGGGATATTTTCCTTGGACCGTTTATCTAGAGTGAAGAAGTATAGACCATTCTAGAAGAAATCTACCTGTCTCTCAGTTCTTTTAAATCTGTATCTCAGCTTGGTGATCACCTTTGCTCTTAGTAGTCCACTCATTTTTTCAAATAAATACTTGCTTGAAGATTTTCTGTGCTTTCACTTTTGCCCTACCATCTCCAAAATGATACTGTAATTCCAGAGAATTTTTGTACTTTTTGCTTATTATTATTTTTACTAAGCACTAATTCATAAAACACTTTTTTAAATCAAAATACAAAGCATGTATTGCCTTAAAATAGTGTCAGGAGTTGGACAACATCTGGATCAAAGACAGTACATATATGCAACATGTCCTCCTTAATGTTTTGTTGACAAATCTTCCATTCTCCACAGTCTTACCTGTTTGAGGTTTTGGTTGGTTGGTTTTTGTTTTCCTCTATTGATTTCCGTTATCTTGAGTGATAGAATAACAAAGGTAATACATAAATAGTATCAGTATACTAACCAAAGAGTCTGTGTTAGTTCTGAGAGGGCTCCACTTAGTTTCAAAATACCATCCAGGGCTTAAAAACAGTGTATTAGTATCTGTGTGCTAAATTAAGATAAAAAATAAATTTGAGTGCACTGCAGAGCAAAATGCTATGACTATCAATAACTTATTTTTTTTTGTTTTGTTTTAAATTGAGGATCATGATTTTGTTCAGTTTTTAACTCTTTTTTCTTTGTTTTTTTTTTTTTTTTCATTTTTGGAATTCTTGTTTTCTTACCTGCCTTTCTTTCCTTCAGTGTAAATCAGCACAACTCTCCTTTCAGTTTTTCCATGTTAATAGTTTTAGTACTGTATTGTGTCAAAAACATAAATAAATAAATAAAATCATTCATCAGATACTTTTTCTTAGTCTAAATTAACAATTAAGCCTTTTATTTTGCAGTACTTTGGTACATTGTCTTTTTCTGGACTCTTACAAATTTCTGAATGTTTACTTTTTTGAGGGGGTAGGAGGTAAGATCAAAACTTTAGTAGGTAAATGCAAACATTGTTGAATTACTTTCAGTTCTACACTTAGAATTACATGAATTCCTATTATGCACATTCTGTGTTTTTATTGTTATTTCTTGAGTGTGAACAGTTATAAACACATCTTGAGAGTTTTTTTAATTCATTTCACAGAATGATAGGTGTTGGAAGGGACCTCTGGAGATCATCTAGTTCAACCCCCCTGCTAAAGCACATTCCCTGGAGTAGGTTGCACAGAAAAGCATCCAAACGGCTTCTGCATACTACCAGAGAAGGAGACTCCGCAGCTTCTCTGGGCAGACTGTTCCAGTGCTCATTCACCCTCACAGTACAGAAGTTCTTCCTCACGTTTGTATGGAACTTCCTGTGTTCCAGTTTGTGCCCGTTGCCCCTTGCCCTGTCGCTGGGCACCACTGAAAAAAGCCTGGCCCCATCTTCTTGACATCCACCCTTTAGATATTTATAAACAGTGAGGAGATCTCCCCTCAGTCTTCTCTTCTCCAGGCTGAACAGTCCCATATCTCTCAGCCTTTCCTCATAGGGGAGATGCTCCAGGCCCCCAATCACCTTTGTGGCCCTCCACTGGACTCTCTCTAGAAGATCCCTATCTTTCTTGAACTGGGAAGCCCAGAACTGGACACAGCACTCCAGACATGGCCTCATCAGGGCAGAGCAGAGGGGGAGGATAACCTCCCCTGACCTGCTGGCCATACTCTTCTTAATGCACCCCAGAACACCATTGGCCTTCTTGGCCACAAGGGCACGCTGCTGGCTCATGGTCAACCTCTTATCCACCAGGACACGTAGGGTTTTTTTCCACAGAGCTCTTTTCTAGCAGGTCAGCCCATAACCCGTACTGATGCATGTGGCTGTTCATTCCCAGGTGCAGGACTCTACACTTGTCCTTGTTGAACCTTATCAGGTTCGTCTCTGCCCAATTCTTCAGTCTGTCCAGTTCTCACTGAGTGGTGGCACAGCCTTCTGGTGTTTGAGCAGCTCCTCCCAGCTTTGTATCATCAGCAAACTTGTGGAGGGTGCACTCTATCCCTTCATCCAAGTCATTGATTAAGATGCTGAACAAGACCAGCCCAGCACCAATCCCTGGGGAACACTGCGGAACACTGCAGGCCTCCAACTAGACTCCGCACCGCTGATCACAACCCTCTGAGCACTGCTAGTCAGCCAGTTCTCAATCCACCTTACTGCCCACTCATCTATCCGACACTTCCTAAGTTAGGATTTCCTGTGAGGCTGTTACGGGACACAGTGTCAAAAGCCTTGCTGAAGTCAAGGTAGACAGAACCCACTGCTCTCCCTTCATCTACCCAGCCAGTCATGACATCGTAGAAGGCCATCAGGTTGATCTGCCTTAGATAACTCTAACATAAATTTTACCTCCTTTATCTTAGCTCTTTTTCTTTTATCCTTTTCTGTGTTCTTGTCCTCCTTTCTTTTTTCTCTTTTTTTTTTTTCTTTTGACTAGCTCTAGCTTGATCCAGTGATCTGAATGTCCATTTGTGGTTGGAGTGCATGTTCCAGTTTAACGCTGTAAAAGAATCCAGTTTCTGTGCTACAAGGTCATTCTCCTTAGTGAACTAAACTGCATGAAGAAGAATAAAAGGAGATGAAGCTTGCTCAAAAGACAGAAAAACCATACACGTTGTTATACAGCCAACTCCAGTGAGGCCATGCCTGACTTACTGGCTAAAACACTTTTTTTTGGAAAAAAAAAGAAAACTGAACTACAGTGGGAGAGGTGGCTTTTTTGTTTGTTTGTTTTTTCTTCTACTTAATCTCAAGACTGAGGTGTGTTAGTATCACTCCCCTTCCCTAGGCTGCAGTCATTATTATCTTGTTGCAGAGTGTGCTAGCTTTTAATGTCTAAGTGTACTTTTTCATTTGTTTTTAAATGTTAAAAACTTACATTGTTCTCTCTTTTTCTTAGACTTTCCAGACTCAGTGAAATTGATTTTATTCATCACAAATATATGGCCTGACATATTTTTCTCTCAAGGTGCTATTAACAAAGCTATGCAATTAATTATCAGGCAGATTGCAAATGACAGTGTCCTGGCCTGTTTGAGTGCATATCTCAACTGGGAGCAGGTAACTTGTGCTTTCACTGGCAGTATCAGGTTTCATGTGCATTGGTCCCCTTGCAGGCTGTATGAAATCCAGAAGCTTCTGATGAAGGATGTAAAGATGCTTAGTGAATCTCCTATGGAGTCTGTACAATTGCACAAGTAATGCTGCTTGAACAACTAATTAATACTAATTACATGACTAATGCTAAGGCTTTCTGTGGTTATCTAAACCCTATTAGAACACGCTTTTGTTTTGTTTTCCTTATTAAATACTAATCCCTCTATTAAACATTTAAGGTAAGCATTGATTTTAAAAGCTGAAGCATTCTTGGACCAGGAAATTGCATCCTTGTACAGAACCTATGGAACTGTGATTTTCATGTTCCTTTAGGCCATTTTTGTTTTGCTTTGTGCTGGTTTTGTTGTTGTTGTTTGTTTGTTTTGCTTTCAGTATATATTGGACTTGTCTGTCTTTTATAGGCCCTTATGTAATTGGTAATAATTGCTGTTACTTTCAGGAAGAGTGTATCTCCTCTTGCTTGTGATCTTTCATGAGGTAGACTGTAAATAACCATTTATCACCAATAAAAAAAAGCTGGCAAACCTAATTTCATAAGCAGTTGGCATAATCAGTACAAAACTGCAATGGTAGTAGAAGAAGAATGGCCAATACTTAGGACCTACTGACTTCAGCAATTTGAATTCACATGTTCGAGCCCAGGGCTTCATGTGTGGTCCTGGATGAGTCATTTAATTTCTGTCAATTTTAAGCAGGTACATATTATCATCCTAAAAGGAATGTTGCAAAGGGGAAAAACTGGAACATCCTTGATATCAGGAGGAGCTGATTTATATCATGCAGATGAAAAGCTGGAGATAATTTTCTTCTGGATAAGGAGAAACTTGTATAACAAGCTTAGGTGTTTGCTTGAAAGCTAGTGCCCTGGTGGTTTTGAAGACCAGTGTTAACACCAGGCTTGCTTGGTGGAAGAGCTGTAGTTCTGTGAAATCCCAAGTGAACAAAATCATCTTGATTCATAGCTGTCCTTTTCTTAATCCTAACATGCTGCTCACTATCTGTCATGGAAACCGCAGGTAGGCTTATGGCTTCTAGCATGGCCTCTAGCTGTTATACTCACTGGAAAAGCATGTGTTTGGTTGGTTGGTTTGGTTTGTTTTTTTAGATCTGAAACCAGCCCTATATTTAATATGGTAACAGTAGAATTACAACCCCTGTAAACTTTCTGATCTGGTGCAGACTTACAGTGGAGTGAGATAAGAGGTGGTGGGTTTGTACATGATTTTTTTTTTTGTTGGGATGTAGCAATAAGTCCTAGTGTTTAGAGTTATGCAGTACTACAATCTCTGTTTGCAAAGGAATTGTGCTCTCCTTTTTGTTAGGTTATCGCATTCAGTCTTGTGCCAATAGAGATGCACATACCTGATGCCTCAGTTCCTTGAACCATTAATGCTGTATAGTCTCACTTTATGGCTTGGAGCTCTGTAAAATATGAGAGCTGCTGCAGCATGAGAGAACAATCTCAGGAACTTCTATTGATGAGAGCTAATCACGTCATCCTTGGTGTAAGATGGTTTTTACCTAGATGGAAATAGAGGGAGAAATTTCAATTGGTTCATGGTTGACAGCATGTTATAAAAATTACATATACAAAAATCACATGCCATAAGATGAGCTGGCAGGGCAGAAGACCAGCCTGGCTGAACAGGGAGCTTTTACTGAGACTTGTTGGGGGAAAAAAAGAGTTCACCACCTTTGGAAGAAGGAGCAGGCAACTCAGGAAGAGTACAAGGATATTGCTAGGACATGCAGAGAGAGAATTAGAAAAGCAAAAGCCCAGCTAGAACTTAATCTGGCCACTGTTGTAAAAGATGACAAAAAATGTTCTTACAAATATATTAACAGCAGAAGCAGGGCCAGGGGGGAGATTAACCATCCTTTATTGGATGCGATAGGGAACATCACCACCAAGGGCTGAGGGAAAGGTTGAGTTCCTCAATGCCTTCTTTGCTTCTGACTTTAGTAGTCAGATTGGTTATACTCAAAGTACTCAGCTCCCTGGAAGACAGGGATAGGGAACGGAATAAACCCCCCATAATTCAGGAGGAAACAGTGACCTGCTACTCTGCCTAGACTATCACAAATCTGGGGGGCTGGATGGGATTCACTAGAGGATACTGAGGGAGCTGGCAGATGTACTCTCCAAGCCGCTTTTCATCCCTTATCAGCAGTCTTGGTCAACCGGGGAGGTCCCAGATGAGTGGAGGCTTGCTATTATGTCACCCATCTACAAGAAGAGTCAGAAGGAGGATCTGGTGAAGTACAGGTCTGTCAGCCTGACATTGGTATCGGAAAAGGTTATGGAGCACATCGTCTTGAGCGCAACCACACAGCACATGTGGGACAACCAGGAGATCAGGCCTAGCGAGCATGGGTTCTTGAAATGCAGGTCCTGCTTGACCAACCTGATGTCCTTCTATGACCAGGTGACCCACGTAGTGGATGACGGAAAGGCTGTTATTGTAGACTTTATCAAAGCCCTTGACACTGTCTCCTACAGCATTCTCCTGGAGAAGCTGGCAGCTCATGGCTTGGACAGGTGTACTCTTACTGGTTTAAAAACTGGCTGAATGTCTGGGCCCAGAGAGCAATAGTGAATGGAGTTAAATCCTGCTGGCAGCTAGCCACAAGTGGTGTTCCCCAAGGGTCAGTGCTGGAGACAGTCCTGCTTAATGTCTTTATTGATGATCTGGACAAGGGGATTGATTGCATCCTCAATAAATTTGCAGGTGACACCAAGTTGGGGGGAAGTATTCATGTGCCTGAGGCTAGAAAGGCCCTACAAAGGGATCTGAATAGGCTGGATCAATGGGCTGAGGCCAATTGTGTAAGTTTCAGCAAGACTAAGTGCTGGGTCCTGCACTTTGCTCAGAACAACAACACCATGTAATGCTACAGGCTTGGGGCAGAGTGGCTGGAAAGCTGCATGGCGGAAAAGGATCTGGGATTGCTAGTAAACACCCGTCTGAACATGAGCCAGCAGTGTGCCCTGGTGGCCAAGGCCAACAGCATCCTAGCTCATATGAGAAATAGTGTAGCCAGCAGGACTGGGGAAGTGATCATCTCCCTGTACTGTGCACTGGTGAGGTTGCACCTCGAGTTTCGTGTTCAGTTTGGGGCCCCTCACTACAGGAAAGGCCAACACGTGTCCAAAGAAGGGTAGCAAACCTAGGGAAGGGTCTGGAGTGGCTGAGGAAACTGGGATTGCTTAGACTGGAGGAGGCTTAGGGGAGACCTCACCACTCTCTACAACTATGAGCTCTGAAAATAATGCCATCTGTTTTATTACATTGGCCCACAACGTCAGAGGTGGATGTTGGTGGTATGGCAGTAGAGAGTGAACCTTCTTGCCAATATTCCCTTACATTTTGTTGCCATGTAACAGATGGCAGCAGAGGGGCAGTCTGACAAGATGGCGTCTGACATGAAGTGCACATGAAGCAACAGTGTGTCATTGAATTCCTCCAAGCTGAAAAAATTGCATCCACTGACATTCACTGATGCTTGCTGAATGTTACGGAGACCAAAGAGTGGATGTGAGCGCAGTGAGGCAGTGGGTGGTGTGTTTCAGCAGTGGCAACAGCAACAGTGGGTCACCTCTTCTGTTGCAGATTTTTATGAGCGCTGCATGCATACTCTTATTCATTGCTGGTGAAAATGCATAGCTAATAGTGGTGACTGTGTTGAAAAATAGTGTTTTGTAGCTGAGAATTTGCTCTATCAAATAGTGCTTTTGTGCTCTTTGTTGTGGTTTCCGTGGAAATAAACAGATGTCATTACTTTCAGAGCAGCCTGCACACCTTGTAGCAAGTGGGGTCAGTCGCTTCTCCCAGGTAACTAGCAATAGGAGGAGAGATGATGGCCTCAAGTTGCACCAGGGGAGGTTCAGGTTGGTATTAGTTAAAATTTCTTCTTTGAAAGAGTGGTCAAGCATTGGGAAGCGTATCATCAGGGAAGTGTAGCATCACCATCCCTGGAGGTGTTCAGGAAATGTGTAGATGTGGCACTTAGGGACATGGTTTAGTGGGCATGGTGGTGATGGGTTGACAATGGGACTTGATGTTACAGGTCTTTTCCAACCTTAATGATTCTAGAATTCTATGATCTCAGTATAAGATGATGCTACATGTGAAAGAAAAGCTTATGTAGCATGGGGATTTAGTTCTCAGTTAAAGTATACCAATTTTAGTGACTTACACCATTGCAGAATTTGCCATTCATGTGGTCTTCTATACTGAGAAAATAAGCTGAGCAGTCACTGTATTTGTTACATGCCTAGATGTTTTATTTCTTCAGGTTTGCGAAGAATGTTTGTCTTTAAATTTCCTTGCTTACTCAAGCTGTTTAATTAATAGAATAATTTTACACAGTATGTTTTCAGTTACTGTTATCTTAGATATTGAAAGTACTGGTTTTGAAATTAAACCCTAATGAGCAATAATCAGTAACAAATATCAGCATCATAAAATAAAAAAAAAGCTCCAAGTAAGCATGACTGATGTAATCTTCTTGTATTAGAAGAGGGCTCTTCCAGTCTTAAAGTTTCACTAAGAGAAATAAAAGTCCCCAAACTATGGGAGCTGAGAAGAGAGTATGGTTTGTGGTTCTGTTTGTTGACCCAAACTCTACTCTTAGTAAAAGTGTCAAGAAGAATATTGAGTACTAGGAGGTTATTGGTTCATTGTACTTTTTTATTTGTGTTAACTCCAGCTCAGAAGTTGAATTTGTGGTGCAAGATGAACTCCAATGGTTGCTGTGGATAGTCAGAATCTAGTATTTGTAAAGAGTGTGGTTCTAGGTTGGTTCATGCGTTAAGATAATCTCCTTCTGCAATTCCAGGCTTCATCTTTAGATGCTGGTATTATGATTTCAAACCTACTTTTAGAAATGCAGTCATGTCCAAAAGTAGAATTTCAGCTGAGTGAGCAATATGGAGAAGATCTGAGTGAAAATGCTTGGCAGTACATATTTGCTATCGATCTACTTTGCTCTCACCTGAAATGGGATTGGACACATGACAATGTCATAAGGTATTGTGGCAAGCAGTTCCTTCAAACGTTTTTATCTGTTGTTTTTTCTTTTTCAGATTTGAGACATGATGTAGCATTTAACATAATAAAACCTTGCATACATACTTACAAAGAGGACTCTGTAACCTAATGAGACCTAGACAGCTGTGTTCGTCTGCTTTTTTTTAAGATGAGTGGGGAAATGCAGGACATCATAGTACTAGTTCAATAAATTAGTCATCTTAGAACCTTTCCAATAAAGAGTTGCTTTTAAAATATCTATATGTGAACAATTATGAAAGATTTTGAGATGTATTGATGTCGTGGGAGCAACATACTTTGTTGGCTTCCTCTGAACTTTTTTTTTTTTTCCAGTAACTAAAAAATAGGGGTGGAACATTTGATCTGTAAACAGCACTGCTTCAGTGCAGAAAATGTGTGGCTGCATTTCACTAGTATACCATCCTGATTTCAGTCTCATTTCCATTCTAAAACCATTGTAATACTTTGATTCTGTGGTTTACATTTTCTTTGAACCCTATAATCCAGTGCATAGCCTGCTGCCATTTTTAACTTCATTTGAAAGACTGCAGTTTGATGTGTATGCTGATCTGATAGCCCCTATTTTGCTTATAGATGTTACATAAAGTAGTAGAATCTCCAAAAATAAGACATTTGTTTACTATATAACCTAATCATTGAATATGAAGTAGATGTGAATAACTTAACGATGATCATGAAATCCTTTATACAACTTGCATGTTTTCAAATGGAACAGAAGTTGTTTTTAGAGGAACACTTCCAAAATTTATGTAGTTTAGGTTCAGTGAAAGGTATGTCATTTTAACAGGACTCTCACAGGGTTGTGTGTAGTTGTACTAATGGTAGTTAACTAGATCTATCAGCATCATGTTAAAAATGAAAAAAGTCTTGTCTCAAGTTATTTCAGATTTATAAACAAGTATCAGATCCTACTCATAACATAAAAACTGTTAATTTTCAGTGATATAAGAAGCTTGTGTAATGCCTTGACATGTGAAAGTAATGTTATTTCATAAACATGTAAAAAGTCAGTGGAATAGCCTCTTTATGTAGAGATGCAGAATGTTGCAAGGAAATGGAGGACAGACAGAAATAATATTCTAAACAGGAATGATTTCTCCAGCAAGTTAGCTCTTACTGTTTGGATTTAAAACTTTCTTTACATTACTGCGATTTGTAGATGTTTGGAGTGTTAAAAGTTTCCCCAGAAGATGAGTTAAAGCGATAAGTAGAGTTATGGAAATCTGTGGTAAACAGAATAGTCGTTTGTGTTTGTTATAGTATAAATACTGTACTACCCCTTCATGCAATATCAGATTTTCAAATTAATTTTTCTTTCACAGTAAAGTGCTTTGGCCTTCTATGGATAGATGGATAAAGAAGAGAAAAGAGCATGAAACTGCACAAACTGTTCCAGATAGTATTGTAGCATTGACACTCAGGCTAATTGGTAAGTAATCTAAATTTTTTCGTTGAACTTCTGCTTTATGCATGCCTTTTAAAAGTGTCAGTCAGCATGGAAAGTAAATTGAAGTATTTTTGCATTTTTTGGATCTTTACGTTTTTTATTTTTTGCTTCCTTCAAAAATTTTCACCTTATAAGCCAAATCCTATGCAGATATTTTCTGTGTGTCAGCCTGTGAAAATCAATTACTTAGGTTCTTAGAGATGTTACTATGATTTCATGGAAGTAAATATCAATATCTTTTATGTATTTAAAATGAAATATTCTGTAGCTATACATTTTGTAGTAAAGTATATAAAATAAGGCTTTACCTCTTGGTAAGGTAAATTCCTTTATTTGGTATCTAGATGGCATTCTGGATAAATAGATAAACTTTTGTTTCCAATAGATGTTTTTGGTACATAAGTTACATAATATTGTCTGTTAAACAGAGGTTGTATTCTTCAGGAGTTTTATAAATTGTAAACGTGCAGGAGGTTTTATTAATCTGATGAAAAATGCCTTGGTGTCTTTACTCAGAAGAGGAATAGGACAACTGTTGTTCCCAAGACAAATGTAGTAACAAGAGGGAGGTTTCTTTCTTTCAGGTCGATTGGGACAAATAGGTTTGAAGGAAGGATATCTTTCTGCTGTGAAGAATATTAGTTCTGTAATTGGACTGTTTGTACAGCATGCGAAAGAGGAAGGTAATGTCTGTTTATAGGAACCGTATAAAATCTGCATTAGACAAATCAAGCACAAATTAGGACACAGATGCCATAACAGCCTTCTTGTGCAGTTTTATGTTAGCGCAGAACAGAATAAACATGTTTCAGTTAGATCCCTTGGCTCTTTCAAAGTTAACAAAGCCTGTCTATTACTTTGTCTTTTAGTCAGGGAACTACTCTGAGGTAGTTTCAGACAACTTGAAATTAAGTTTTTTTCACCTAACAATGTACCAGCTGCTTCAGAATACATAAATCGTGATCTTGACATGAGCGGCTCATGCTGGGATTTGCTATTAGGAAGATTGGTGTATTGGGAGACAGAGAGCTGCAAGATATTCTAAATTCCCAACTGAGACAAAGTGAGGCAAGAAGAGTAGCAAAGATTTGGAGTAGTAAGTTATTCTGGATACTCATTTCATTTTGCAGTAAGGTACTGGTTGATGCTAAGGAGTTATTTTAACCTACTCCCATAGCTTCTCCCCCGTGCAATATCAAGCTTTTCCACATAAGTGGATGGACGCATCTTTACATGTCTGTTTCTGTCTCTGTGTAAACCTGCTTGTTTTCATAGAGTCTGATCACTCTGAACTAGAGTAATGGATGCTCAAATCCTTTGTGTCCTTTGAATACTAAAAACCTGCTGAATTCAGAAAACTGTAAAGTGGCAGTATAAAATGAGGAATTTTTGTGCAGATTCTCTTCTTGCTACTTTCAGGTTTTAGACATTTCAACTGTTAATGTTTTTGTTCCAGTTCTTGAACTGATAGTTTCTTTAGCTTCAGGTTTCCCTGTTTCTCCCCAAAATTGCTGCATATTTAAGTTTATACAATCTGATTTGTGTTAACTCTTCACAGATGTTCCATGGGGTGTGCAGCTGGCAGCCATTTATTCACTGTGTGACTTGGGTTCAAGCAATCCAGTAGGTATTGTTGAGGCCATCCATGCTTGGAGAGCAACAGTTCTTAACAGCATCCCTTCTGCGGTCACAAGTGGCTTAGCTGAAGTCACTTCTCTGTGTGAAATGGAACTACATAGTTAAATGGTTCTGTCTAAAGGAAGAAAGTGCCTTATTTACTAAGCAGTAATTGATTCCAGTTAAAAACAGTGCAAAGCGATGTCTTTTTTTTTCTTAACAGAATGTCAGATCAGACAAAGCAAACTCAACTGTTTTATTTGACTTTCCCACTTGAGGGGAGAGTTTTAAAAGAAATAAAAAGGATTGTGTTTCTGTATAACTCATCAATGATCTGAAAGCCAATATGTTTTTGATTTCCAAGAGATTTCTGGTTTGATGTCAATAATAATCAGTAATTTTCATTATTTTTCTTCCATCAATTTGGAGCATGAGCATTTTGCTATGACAGAAGATGGAGCTTGGCTGAAACTTGGCTCTATTATTGTGTACTATATTTATAAAGTAGCTGTTCGGATAGCAGAATTTTGCCCAGATTCTGCTTTATTTTATTTGAGTAATTTCATCAGTTTAATTTAAAATACTTGTGTAAAGTAGGTAGGAGTTGACTTCTTGTGTAACACGTATAGCGTATCAGAGATGAAATTTCTGAACTTGTACATATGATACATTCTGATAATGTGTTTTTTACGTTTCATATTGTTCCACTTGGGGAATTTTGTTTATGTAAATATAAAGTTGATTCAGAAAAAGTTTAAACTTCTAATGATAACTTGACTACACTCTGCATTTTTAAATATTTCATAATAAAAGAAGCAAACACAATTATGTTCTTGCTGATCATTTCAAATAACACACTATATTCTACAAAATATAAATTATGTAGTTTGTGTCAATAACATTTTATACAAAATGTTGTACAAGTATTTTGTTTCGGATGAAATTCCTTTATATTCCTTTACTCTTGCTTATCTATAAAACACAAGTTCATAGTTGAACTGCACTTTAACGTAATAGTGTTTGCTTGCCAAAACTTTACTTGCCATCTTTATTTGGAATGACTGACATGTAATATACATTCTTTAATATGAAAAAAAATCATAAACATTGGAGGTGTTCCAAGAGAAATCCAAAGGCACAATAAGAGGCAAATTTCCCCAGAAATGATGCTGTGGCCTTGACAAAAAGGGGGAAAAAATGCCTATCTGCATGGTTTTACTTCAGAGTAAAGAATCTTTCAAATGACCAGGATGACTGCATTGGTAGAGTCAGACTCTGAAGAGTCAGACTCAGAAGACTGTAGACTTCAGAGTCAGACTCTGAAGAGCTGTAAAAATCACAGCACATTTCAACTCCAGCTCTTTACACCAGAGCTGATGATGTCAGCAGCACTGGCGGCAGAAGTAATGACAGAATTGAATGTCCTAGACCATCCTACAGGCACAAGGCTGGAAAAGGCTGAGGGCCAAGACAACACTAAAGTAAAATCAACTAATGCAACCAAAGCTATCACATGCAATCACAGAACATTTGAGGTTGCAAGGGGCCTCTGGGGGTCATCTGGTCTAACCCCGTTGCTTAAACTGGGTCACCCAGAGCCAGTGGCACAAGACCATGTCCAGATAGCTTTTGAAGATCTCCAGGGAGGGAGGCTCCACAACCTCTCTGGGCAACCTGTGTCAGTGCTTCATCAGCTGCACATCACCTGCACAGTAAAGAAGTGCTTTCTGATGTTTAGAAGGAGCCTCCTGTGTCTCAGTTTGTGCCCATTGCCTCTTGTCCCTGACACCACTGAAAAGAGCCTGGCTTTCTTTTCTTTGTGGCCTCCCTTCACATCACTGATGTTGGCAGAAATCAGTCTCATAAGGCTTTGCTTCAGGTGTGGCTGGTAGGAGCAGTTGTCAGCAATGTCATTCTTGATGAAAATTGAAATAGTAAAATGAGTCTCCTTTGGACATTTGTTTTCTTTTCTACATAAAAGTTTCAAGACTAATTTTCCTGTTTAAATATTGCTGCACTAAGAACAAGTTTCTAAAGCTGCGCATCTTTTTTCTGAATGCATTCCAAACAGAAAATAGGCTAAGCCTGCCTGAACTCTATGCAAGTAGAATACAAATATTTGCTAGGGCAATACTTTGAAGCCCAGCTTTGTCTGCATCTTTGTTACAGAGATTTATGTCCTGTGAAGAGTCTTTGTAGTGTTTGATTATTGGCTTACCTTTTCTAGATTTTTAGATGAGCAACAGATTTGTATGGTCAGATGAGAAAATACTCTCCACCTCTGACTTTACTGCCTATATTTTTGTTTGGGATTTACGTACAAAAAGCTAAGTCAACATCAGTAACGTATTTTAAAGTTAGAAAAAGCAAATATCACTTCAGCTGTATGTTCTGTGATCAGTTAAAGGAGAGCCACAGCCCGAACTGCCCCAAGGAAGATTCCAAATGAAATTTCAGTGATGTGATGCTTTATTCTTTTTTTGCAGTGACACTAAACTTTAGTCAGCAACAGCTGTTAGCTGTTACAGAAACTGGTGCCCTGTTATCCCTTAGGGTAGTCTGGGTCCTGGCTGTGTCCTCTCTCAACTTTTTGTCCACCTCTACCAGTCCAATTGCTGGAGGAGGACAGAGTGAGAAACACAAATGGCCTTGACACTGTGCAAGCACTGTTGAGCGATAGTCAAAAATTGGTGTATTAGCAACACCATTTTAGCCACGAATCCAAAACACAGCATTATATGGATTGCTGTGAAGAAAAATAACTTAATTCCAGCCAGATGAAGTATGCAGACAGCAATTTTCTGAATTGCTTGCAGAAAAACATGAAATGCAGCAACAGAAATGAGATAAACTTGGAGAGGAATTTACCATTGACAAACTTGTTAATGCTGTGATTGCATGCTGGTGAACTAAGGAACATGCAGCTCGCAGAGGACAAAGTCTGTAATGCTGAGATGATGGGGTAAATGTTTTCTGGTTTATTCTACTGAATACATCTAGGGCTCAACCCCAGTCTCCATTACATCTGCACGATGTTGTGCATGCATAGTAAGCTGAAAACTTTCTTCTGTGTGCCCCTTGCTTTCTCCCCCGCCCCCAACTTTTTTGCTATATCAGCTTCAGCGAGTGAAGCAGCACTACGCATACTAATGGAGAGACTAGTTAGAAGTGGTTGGTTTCAGTTGTTCAGCTGTACCTGTCCCTGCTGCAAATGGCCTTCTTGTGAAGCATTTCAATTGTATTAGAAGTATTCAGATTCAGCCCCATACTACTCTTTAAAAATAGAAAATGACTCTAGTCTCTTTCAACACTACAGTTTAAGCCGGTCTGGAGCAAGTGAAAGTTGCTAGAGTGTCAAAGGAAAAAGGTCAAATTTTACTGCTGAAATTCTATTAAAACTACCATTCAGTTATAGGTGTGCAGCCCTAAACCAACGAGCCTTCTCTTTTGCACTGAAGATACAGCATCTGAACTCTAGATCCCACATCATACCCCAAATAAGACAATGTAAGTCTTAACCAGTCTTGTTACAACGATTTTTTCCTTATGTTCAACTGGAATTTGCTCTGTTTCAACTCCTGACCATTGCTTCCCATTCTTTTCACTGTGCACTTAGAAGCGTATCGCTCAGACTACTTCACAGCATTGCTTTGGGTAGTTGAAGAAAGCAGTAAGAGCCTGCTCCATCTGAAGAAACTGAATTCCCTCTGTCTTGTTCATCCTGTGCTCCTGGGCCATCATGGTAGCCCTCCACTTGACTTGATCCAATATGTAAACATTGCTCTTGCACTGGTAGATTTAAAACTGCATATGTGTCAATGTGTCTTCATGAATCACAAGAATAGAGGAATAGCCAGTCCCTTTGACCTGCTTTACACTCTTTATGCCGATATGTATGCGTTGGGCTTACCTGGCAAGGTTTTGGTAGTGGGGGAGGCTACAGAAGAGTCCAGAAGCTGTCCCATGTCAGATCAGAGCGGGTTCCAGTCAGTTCCAAAAGGAACCTGCCATTGGCCAGAGCTGAGCCTTGAGTGAAGCTGGTTGCACCTCTTTGAGAGCATATTTAAGAAAGGATAAATCAGCTGGGAGAGAGAAGCGAGAAAATTTAGAGAAACAATTCCACAGACACTAGTGAAGAAGGAAAGCAAGGAGGTGCTCCAGGCGCAGAGCAGAATTTCTCCTGCAGCCTGTGGAGAAGCCAGTGGTGGAGCAGGCTGTCCCCCAGCAGCTCACGGTGTACCACATGGAGCTGATCTCCATGTGCAGCCTGTGGAGAAGCCCATGGTGGAGCAGGTGGATGTGGCCTGAAGGAGGCCACAGCCCATGAAGTGCTCCAGCAGGAGCAGGCCCTGGGCCTGAGCTGCAGCCTGCAAAGAGGAGCCCCTCACAGGATCAGATGATCTAGTGGGAGTTGCTGCCTGTTGGAGACCTGTATTTGAGCAGCATGAAGGCTGAACCTCATGGTACAGACTCACATTGGAGGAGTTCTTCAAGAACTTGAGTTTGTGGGAAACGCAGTTTGTGGAGGACTGCATCCTACGGAAGGAACCCCTCGCAGGAGCAGGGGAAGAGACTAAAGATGGAGCAGCAGATGAGGAAGTATTATGGACTGAACTCAGCTCCCTTTTCCTGTTCCCCTGTGCCTCTGAGGTAAAAGAGGATGGATGGGGGGGAAGATGTTTTTAGTTTGCTTTTTCTCATTGTTTTAGTCGATTAATAATAGGTAATAAATTATGTTGTTCTGCCAACCCTATTCTGCCTGTGATGGTACTTTATGAATGATCTTCCTGTCTGTATCTCAATCCCTGAGCACTCTTTCATCACATTTTCTCCCTGTTCTTTTGAGGAGGGGTAATGGATTTTAGCTAGCCATGTATGAAGCCAGCACCACTGATGCTTGTCTTACCTAACAATGTGCAGAGTTTGATAGCCATCAATATTGTCATAGTTGCACAGTTGCAAATCTTAACTACAGGCATCGTGGTTTAACCCAGCAGGCAACTAAGCAGTCGCTCTCTCACTCACTCCCCTTCAGTGGGATGGGGGAGAGAACTGAAAAGTGCAAAAGCTCATGGGTTGAAATAAGGACAGTTTAATACGAAAGAAGGAAGAAAAAAAATGGAAAGGTAAGGTAAGGTAAAAGAGAGGGGAAGGGAAAATAGCAACAAAAAGAAAATACAAAACAAGTGATGCACAATGCAGTTGCTCACCAGCAGCTGACCAATGCCCAACCAGACACTGAGCAACAGCAGTGCCCATAGCCAACTGCCCACAGTTTTTATTCCTGAGCATGACATCGTATGGTATGGAATATCCCTTTGGCTGGTTTGCTTCAGCTGTCCTGGTTCTGTCCCCTCCCAGTTTCTTTGCATCCCTAACATCTTGCCGACCAGGGCAGTGTGAGGAGCTGAAAAGCAGCCACCAACTTCATCTAGGTCCTTGAGCAAAAGCAACCTCATGAATGGGTTTGCCTTTGCTCAAGGCAGGAATAACCCAAACTGTCTTGCCCAGCATGTTTTTTATGTTTTACAGGGACTTTATACTCTTCTGCAGTGCACAGAGGTTGGTTGGGCAGGGGCAACCAAACTGACAGATCCTCTAGTGGGATAAATAACCAAGTGGCTTTTACTGAATGTGTATCCCAATGTTTGCATATCCCAGCACCCATTGCTCTCAGTGTAGTCTTTAACAGTCCGTTGTATCATTCAATTTTGCAGAGGCTGGTGCATGATAGGGGTGCATCTTTCCAGGTCATTACTGCCAGCAAGTTGGCATACGATGACGGTGAACAGGTCGTGTCAGAACACATTAAAGTGTCTGTGACCATGACAGAGCAGGTATCTGAAGGGACCTCTGATGGAACTGTGGCCATGCTGGAGCAGGTACACCTCTAAGGGACTGTGGCCAGTGGACAAGCCCAGGCTGGAGCAGGGGCAAGGGCAGGAGTTCATTGCAATGTTAAACCCTATGGCCTGGTCCAAAATGACAAGGAATGGAGCTAGTAATGGGTATGCCTTTAAACGGTTGTAACCCATGATTTGAGTTGCCTGTTACAGGAAGCACTATAGCAGGAACTCCTTGTCACTAGCCAGGCCAGAGGCAAGGGGAGGAGCTCATTACAATGTTAAACCCTGTAGCCTGGTCCAAAGGGGTCAGGGATGGAGATTATGATGGATATACCTTTAAATTGTTGTAACCTATGACCTTAGTCGCATGACATAGGAAGTCCTATAGCAGGAACCACTCAAACCAATGGAGGATAAGTGTCATAAGAAGTGGTGCAAATACAGCAGTGACACAATCTGAGCTGGCTTTGGCATCAAATAACTCCAGGTGACACAGTGCTTCTCCTGTCTTGAGCAACCAACATAACATAGAAGCTGTTACGGACTAAAGGAACTTGGTCGATGTTTTATGGATATTTCATAGCAGTGGTCCATAAGCTAAGGGAATAATATCTGTATGTTACTCAAAGGGTAGTGATTAATAAGAATGTATTGGAAAGTGTGGGATCTGAGCATGAGATAAATTGTACGGAATAAAGAGTAGATGTTGTCAGATTTGTCTGGGATAGAGTTAATTTTCCTGTTTGAGCCCGTTGTCTCATCAGTACAATGCATTTACTCCACATAGCATCGGTGGCATGATGTGTGTAGGAGACCCTCCCTTTGCCCATCCAGCCCAGCACAGGCACAGGGTTGCCAAGAGGAGCTGTGCTTCAGTACCAACCATTTCCAAAGCAGCTCAAACTCCTTCATATGCTGCTAATATGTCTTTCTCAATTGGAGTGCAGCAGGACTTGGATGCTCTGTATCCTTGACTCCAAAACCCTAGGGGTCGACCTTGGGTGCTTTCTTCCAGGAACTTCAGGTGGGGTCATTCTCCCTAGCTCCAATGTAGAGTGCATTTTTCTTGTCCAGACTGTATTGGCCTAAGTGCTACTGCATGAACTATCTCCCATTTAATTTATTCAAAGGCAAATTGTTAAATTGTTTTTGCTCGGGGCCTCATGTGAAACTTTTTTCTTCTGGGTCACATGATACAGAAGGTTTACAATCGGACTGTAATCCAGAATACTCATTCTCCAAAATCCCACAACAGCTAAGAAAGCTTGTCTTTGTTTTTTGTTAGTTGGTGGGGACATAGCAGTTATTCTGTTAATCGCATCCATTGGGATCTGGCGACATTCACCTTGCCATTTTATTCCTAAGAACTGGATTTCTCGCGCAGGTCCCTTTGCCTTATCTTGCATTATGGCAAAACTGGCTTTATGAAGAATTTGGATTATTTTCTTCCCTTTCTCAAAAATTTATTCCTCTGATGTGTTGCTGTCATCCATGCTGTCATCATTACAGGCATTCAGGAGCTTCCCCTTGTTCCGGTGCAGTCTGGATCAGTGTGTGGCAAATGGTAAGGGCTGTGTTTCCACCCCAGGGCAGTTGATTCCAAGGGTACTGGATGCCCCTCCAAGTGAAAGCACACTGTGGCCTGCACTCTGCTGCCAAAGGGATTGAGAAAAATACATTGGCGATATCAGCTGTGACATACCACTTGTCTGCCTTCGACTCCAGTTTGTATTGAAGTTCTAGCACAGCAGCACTCACCAGTGGCATTACTTCATTCTGGCCTCAGTAGTCCACTGTTAGCCTCTACTCTCCACTCTGGAAGCCTCCAGGACTTTCACACTGCCCATATGGGACTATTAAAGGGTGAGCAAGTCTTGCTGATTACTCCCTGCACTCCAGTTGATGAATCAGCTTATGGATGAGGATTGGGGAATCTTGGTTGGTGCAATATTTCTGCCAGTGCACGAGTGTGGTAGTAAACAGCACTTGTTGTTGTTCTACTCTTAGAAACCCCACAGTAGAAGAGTCTTTCAAGAGACCAGGCAAGGTAGATAACTGCTTACTCCAAGGCAGCTATACCAAAAGCCCACCAGTACCCTTTTGGGTCCTTGAAGTATCGCCTCCTGAGACAAATCTATACACAGATGCATGGAGTTTCTGGGCCAGTCACAATGGCATGCTTTTGCCACTCATTACCAGTTAGACTCACTTCAGCCTCCAATGCAAAGCTGTTGGGATCTCCCTATTGCTCCAGAAATGAAATTCACAAAGTCTAATTAACCTGCTTTTCCCTTTTCTCCACCTGGCTGGAGGCAGAACTCCTCTGTATACATCACTCACTTCATGTGAATAGGAACCAAAAGGCTCATTATCAAACTCATAATCTTCTTTGAGAATTGCCCACTGGAAACTGGATTGGCTGTTTTCTTGGAAGAAAGACCTTTTGGAATTGTTTTCCTTGCAACTCATATGCCCATGAGTCTAGGGCCAAGATAGGTTTTCCATTCCACTTCTTCATAGCCTCTCCATAGTCATGCAGGTAAAACCACAGGGAGGCAAGCGGTGCGTACTGACTATATCCTCTCTCTCGAGCAGAGGAACACTTACTTCTAATAGCCGAAATACCGGTTCATATGGGTGGGGGAGAAAACTTATTTTCTTACTCTTGAAGATGCTGAACCAGTTTGTCCACAGCCAAGACTTAGGCCCATAGGGAGGAAGAAAGACCTTCTTCATGTTGCCAAAGTTGACCAGTCAGTTCATCCACTGCTTGCTCCTCTCTTATCTTTCCAGGTCATTACCGCCAGCGAGTTGGCATACAGTGACAGTGAACTCCGTGCAAAGTTCCGCTACATGGATCGCATGCAGTTGACACCATCTGGATTTTGGAATAGTTGATCATTGATCATTGTTCAGGTCAATATTATATATCATCTCCAGCACAGCTAATTCATTCAGATACTGGATACCTCTTTCCATGGTGGTCCACTTCACTCCCTTCCATCCCTTGGATCATTTTAGTGGCCCTCCTCTGGATGCACTCCAGCAGGTCCATGTCTCTTCTGTGCTGAGGACTCCACATCTGGACGCAGTACTCCAGGTGAGGTCTCACAAGCACAGGATAGAGGGGCGGGATCACCTCCCTCGACCTGCTGGCCATGATTCTTTTGAGGCATCCCAGGATATGATTGTCTTTCAGGGCTGTGAGGGCACACTGCTGGCTGATGTCCAGCTTACCGTCCACCAGTACCCTCATGTCCTTTTCAGCAGGGCTGTGCTCTATCCTTTTGTCCCCCAGCTGGGTGCTGGGGTCTGGCCTGCACCTATCAAACATTATTCAACACTATTCAGCTCCCTCAAAGTAAGAAAATGCCTCTGGATCTGACCCAAGTCCTGTGACAGGCCCTGCAGCTGAACCAGAGAGCCAGCCCTTGTTGGTATCTGTTGCCCCTGTCCACAAGCAGAAACAATGGATGTGAAAGTCAGGTCATTTAGTAAGGAAGGAAGGCTATTCCATAGCAGGGCCATCACAAAAACAGAAGTCGGGTTATAAATGAGTCAGTGGCCACTTGATGCCTATCTCTACATGAGCTGCGAGATATGTGGGTGGCTATCCCTATGTGAGCTGCGAGATATGCGGAAAGATTTCAGCCATCGTCCAGGCAAGCACATTGTTACCTGGCTGCTCAGAAGCTGGAAAAACAGAGCCAATAGCCTTGATTTAGTGAGCAGGGAAGCCAGGCAGCTGGGATCCCTCTCTAGGGAATGGAGCATTGACAAAGCGATTGCAAAAAATGGAAAATCTCTCCCCCTCTGGACACAACTCCTGTCAGCTGTAAAGGAAAGGCATCCCTACAAGGACTAATCACTTGGACCCTTGCAAATCAGGTCAAATCTTAAAGCATAACACATAATATAATAATCACAATTTGGATTTAGAATACATATAAATGAACATGAGTCACTCAAACCTCAGAGGAAAAAGATGATGATGGAGGTATCTCTCTCTGATCACGGGTTTTTTTACGGTGTATCTCTCTGATCACATCCAGCCACAGCTCCAGTCCAAGTTCCACTTAGGACTTGCAGTTCAGTCTGGCTAGGTTTTATGGGCAATGCTCCACGTGCTGTTACATGTCCCTGTTCCATGACAAGGTCACCACATGTGGTTCATTTGGCGGCCAGGACTCTCACAATGAGGTGAAAAGGGTTTAATACATTCTTACAGCTGATGGCCACTTAATTTACAACATGGCATTTGTTATGCTAACCATATTCCCAGGGGTCTGAAGCAGTGGCTACTGGTTACATGATGACATTCTTGTCACTAATTAGCAACAGTCCTCCATAAGATCCTCACAGATAAGCTGTTGATGTATGGGCTGGATGAGCAGGCAGTGAGGTGTGTTGAAAACTGGCTGAATGGACAGGCCCACCAGGTGGTGATCAGTGATGCACAATCTAGTTGGAGGCCAGTAACTAGCAGTGTACCCCAGGAGTCAATACTGGGACCAGTCGTATTTATCATCTTCATTAATGACCTGGATGTAGGGCAGAGTGAAAATTAATTCCATCTCAGCCAAAATCATGACATAGGATTAGGGTAGGATTAGCTTTATGGTTAGTAAATGGTTAGGTTTAGCGTTAAGGGTCCTAGGTTAATGTTAGGGTTAGTCATAATGGTTAGGGTACAGGGTTAGGGTTTGAGCTAGCCATTAGGGTTACAATTAGGGGTTAGAGTTATGGATAGGGTTGGGGTTTTGGGTTATGTTTAGGTTTAGAATTAGGTTAAGGGTTAGCATTTAAGTTAAAGGTTAGGTTTAAGGTTTAGTGCTAGTGCTTAGGGGTTAGGTGTAGGGTTAGGCTTAGAGTTAGAGCTAGAGTTATGGATAGGCTTTGGGTTTGGGGTTAAGTTTAGGGTTAGAGATTAGGGCGAGTATTAGGGTTAGAGTTACATTTTGGTTCAGATTATATTTAGGATTAGAGTTAATTTTAGGGTTTTTATGGTTAGGGTAGGATTATTCTTAGGTCTGTGAATTAGTGTTAAGGTTAGGGTTAGCGTCATAGAATCAGGGAATCATAGAACCATTTAGGACCTTCAAGATCATCAAGTCCAGCCATCCACCTAACACTACAAATCCACCATTAAACCACATCTGTAAGTGCCACATCCACACATCTCTTAAATGGTGACTCCACCACTTCCCTGGGTAGCCTGTTCCAATTCCTATCCACCCTTTCCATGAAGAAATTATTCCTGATACCTAATCTAAATCTCCCCTAGTGCAACTTGTGACCATTACCTCACATCCTATCACTTCTTTAGAAGAGTCTGACATCCTCCTCGCTGCAATCTCCTTTCAAGTAGTTTATCATAGAATCATAGAATGGTTTGGGTTGGAAAGCAACTTAAAGATCATCCAGTTCTAACCCCCTGCCATAGGCAGGGACACCTCCCATCACATTAGGTTGTCCAAAGCCCCATCCAACCTGGCCTTTAACACTTCCAGTGATGGGACAGCCACAGCTTCTCTGGGCAGCCTGTTCCAGTGCCTCATCACCCTCACAGTGAAGAATTTCTTCCTAATATCTAATCTAAATCTACCCTCTTCTAGTTTAAAGCCATTTCCCCTTGTCTTATTGCTATGCTCCATGACAAAGGGACCCTCCCCCGCTTTCCTGTAGGCCCCCTTTAGGCACTGCAAGGTCACTGTAAGGTCTCCCCATAGCCTTCTCTATAGAATATAGAATATATATATATATATATATAGGACAAAGAAGCCTAGCTCTCTCAGCCTTTCTTCATAGGAGAGATGCTCCAGACCTCTGATAATCCTCAGGGCCCTCCTCTGGACAAGTTTCTGTTCTTATGCTGGGGGCCCTAGAGCTGAACACAGTGAGTACTCCAGGTGGGGTCTCATGAGGGCAGTAGAAGGGAAAAATTATCTCCCATGACCTGCTGGTCACGCTTACTCTGATGCACCCCAGGATACAGTTGCTCTTCTGGACTGCAAGCATACAGTGCCAGTTCATTTTGAGTTTTTTATCCATCAGAATCCCCAAGTCCTTCTCCTCAGAACTGTTCTCAATGCATACTCAGCCCAGTCTGTACTTGTATTTGGGATTGTCAATTGGGATTTGCATTGTCAATTTGGGATTGGCATTGTTAAACTTGATGAGATTTTAGAAGTTACAGAGAGAACTAGGTCTTCCCTCAGCCTCCGTTTCTTCAGACTAAACAGCCCCAATTCCTTCATCTGCTTCTCATATGTCTTGGATTTTAGTCCTTTCATCATCATTATTGTATATCTCTGGACACAACTGAGCCAGTGTCCTGACCTAGTGTTAGGTTTAAGGTTAGGGCTAGCCATCACATTTCGGGTTAGAATTAGAGTTGGAGTTTAGCTTAAGTGTTAGTGTTAGGGTTAAGGGTTAGAGTTAGGGTTTAGCATTAGGTTTAGGGTTAGAATTATGTATTGGGTTGAGGGAGAGTTAGGGTTAGGGTTCTGGTTTAGAGTTAGATTTAACCATTAGTGCTATGTTTAAGGTTAGGGTCTTGTGTTATGGTTTAGGGTTAGGGTTTGGCTTAAGTGTTGAGTTATTGATTAGTTTGGTGTTTTGGGTTGTGTTTAGGTTTAGTGTTATTATTCAAGGTTCATGCTAGGCTTTGGGTTTTGTGTTAGAGTTATGGATGCGGTTAGGATTAGCACCCTGGTTTAGGGTTAGCCATTTGGGTTCAGGCTAGGTTTAGGCTTAGTGGTTGGTGTTGGGGTTAGGAATAGGATTAGTTGTTAGTTGTTAGGGTTAGTGATTAGGATTGAGGTTAGGGTTAGGGATAGGGTTGGGGTTAAAGTTTGAATTAAGGTTAGGTTTAGTGGTAGTGTTAGGGTCCTGAGTTAGTTTTAGGTTTAAGTTTTGGGTTAGCAATTATGTTAAATGTTAGTTTTAGGATTAGAATTTAGGGTTAAGGTTAGAGTTATGGATAGGGTTGAGATTTTGGGTTATTGTTATGGTTAGTTTTAGGGTATGTTTAGGGTGAGGATTAGGTTTGGAGTGTTAGTTTCAAGGTGTGTTTTTTAGGATTTCACGTTAGATTGGGTTAGGATGTGGCTAGGTATAGGATTAAGATTGGGATTAGGATTAGGTTTAAGATTATGAGTTCGGGTTAGTGGTTAGGGTTAGTTTTTAGGGCTAGAGTTAGCCTTAAGGCTATTTATGGATAGAGTTGAAGGTTAGGATTTATGGATAGAGTGGAAGGTTAGGGTTAGGGTAATAGGTTACAGTTATAGATAAGGGTTAGGGTCCTGGTTTAGGATTAGGCTAAATCTTAGGTTTAGGGTTAAGTTTAGCCATTAGGTTTAGGTTTAGGAATTAGGGAAGGGAAGAAGGGAAGAGAAGGGAAGAGAAGGGAAGAGAGTGGAACTGTCGGTAGAGACTTACAAAGACTGAGTTCAACTGCCTGACCACTTCAGGTTTAACCAAAAGTTAAAACATATTATTATCCAAATTCCTCTTGAACACTGACAGGCATGGGGCATTAAGCACCTCCCTGGAAAGCCTCTTCCACTGTTTAACCATTCTTGCAGTAAAGAAATTTTTCCTAGTATCTAGTATGAACCTCTCCTGGTTCAGCTTTGTGCCATTCCCATGCTTCCTACCACTGCTTACAATTTAGGTTTTAAGGCTAGGGTGTTACAGTTAGATTTTAGGGCTAGTATTTGGGTTAGGGCTAGGGCTAGGGTAAGGGCTCTGATTTAATGCTAGGAGTAGTGTTTACTGCTAGGGTTAGCCTCATATACTTTGTTTTAGGCTCACAGTTAATGCTAGCAGTAGATTTAGTAATGGTTAGAGTTTAGATTAGGATTTCTGTTAGCGTTACATTTACTAAGTATTAGGGTTAGGGCTAATCAACATTAACATTAACATCAACATTAGTGAAGGGTAGGGTTTGGAGTATGGTTAGGGCTAGATGTTGATTATAGTTAGGGTTAATGTCAGGGGTAAGGTTTAGTGTTGGGATTAGTTTTTTAACAGCTTAGATTTTTGGTTGGTATATGGCTGAAGTTTACGGCTCAGGCTTAGACACAGTAAGCATTAGTGAAGGCTAGGTTTAGGGTTAGCAGCGGGGTTAGGTTAGTATTCAGGTTAGGATTAGTAAAGAGTAGGGTTTGGGCTAGTATTAGGGTTATGTCACAGGTGTGGTTATGGTTAGATTTTGTGGTTAGCATAGCAGTTTAAAAGGCAGGTTTACTGTTAGCATGGGTGAGTGTCAAAACGTGAGGACTAGGATGGTAGAGCTAGGCAAACAGCCTACATCTTCTTTCCACCCTAAAAGCTCCAGAAAGGAAGAGCTCACCATTCCAAAAGAAGTGCTCTGTTGACATACAAAACACAGAGGAGTACCTCCTCTGGGATGAGTGGGATGGACAAGAAGGCAGGCTTAAACCATGACTCTTTCACAGAAGGAACTAAAGAATTCATTCTCCATTTTTCTTCATAATGAATATACAGAAATCAGCACCAAGTCACTGTGAGCAGCTGTGGAGTTTGCCCATAAGGGATTAAAAACGCTTGTGCCTGCTTATCTCTTACGTACACCTTGGAGATGGAGATCCTCCAGGTCGGCATGAAAAGAAGCCAAAGGAGGGAGTCTTGCAGCAGCAGGATGGTCCTGTTTTGGCTAAATGTTGCAGGAATAAGCAGACAACTGTTTCAGCACAGAATCTTGATGGCCACAGTGCCCAGAGTGAGACCTTTTGCTTCATTTCTAGGATTGTTTAGTCTGCAGAAGAGGAGGAGACCTTATCGCTCTGTCAAACTATCTGAAAGGAGATCGTAGCGAGTTGGGGGTCAGCCTCTTCTCCCAGGTTACTAGTGACAGGACAAGAGTTAATGGTCTTAAGTTGCACAAGGGGAGGTTCAGGTTGGATATCAGGAAAAATTTCATCTCAGAAAAAAGTGGTCAAGCATTGGAACAGGCTGCCCAGGGAAGTGGTGGACTCACTGTCCCTTGAGGTTTTCAAGAAACATGTAGATGTGGCACTTAGGAACATGGTTAGTGGCCATGGGGGTGATGGGTTGATGGTTGGACTAGATGATCTCAGAGGTCTTTTCAAAACCTAGTGATTTCATGATTAACCATGAAATTAATATAAAAGTTAACATCCCNGTCAGCCTCTTCTCCCAGGTTACTAGTGACAGGACAAGAGTTAATGGTCTTAAGTTGCACAAGGGGAGGTTCAGGTTGGATATCAGGAAAAATTTCATCTCAGAAAAAAGTGGTCAAGCATTGGAACAGGCTGCCCAGGGAAGTGGTGGACTCACTGTCCCTTGAGGTTTTCAAGAAACATGTAGATGTGGCACTTAGGAACATGGTTAGTGGCCATGGTGGTGATGGGTTGATGGTTGGACTAGATGATCTCAGAGGTCTTTTCAAAACCTAGTGATTTCATGATTAACCATGAAATTAATATAAAAGTTAACATCCCTGAGTATGATAATGAGCTCTAAGAAGAACATGCTAAATATATACAACTATAGTACTCAGCTCTCCATCCAAATCATCTTAAACATCACCCCAGGGAGGGAAACAATAAGGCTGGGATATAAGGGAAAGCATTCTGGAGGGGCATCACACTTCTGCGTGATGCTATGCAGACTGATACTGCAAAGGCTTCCACACAGAGCAAGGTGGCTGAAATCGTTATTCCTCGTGCAGAGCTCTCGGGACAGAAGCCACTCTTTCCCTGACTGTACCTGACTGACACTGGAGTGCTCCCTACTCTGAAATACTCCGGTAACGCCCGCCAGAAACCCCGCAGGAAACACGCCGGCCAGCACCCACCACCACCCCGTGACGCGCCACCCGACTCCAGCTCCAGCCCCACCCCCAGCCCAGCACCTCCCCAGTCTGGCCCTTCCCTCCGCCCCTCGCTTCCCGCCAGGCATCTCTCGTCGAGCCACGCAGAGGCAGTCCCTGGCCCCGCCTACGGCTGTACTGCTGAGGCGGCCGGCGCTCTTGCACCGGCCGGCGTCGGCGTCTGCTCGCGCGTTGCCATGCGCTTTCGGGCTAAGATCGTGGATCTCGCCTGTCTTAACCACTTCAGCCGTGAGTGTGCCAGGGCGGGGGTGTCTGGGTTGGCCGTACCTCGGATAGGTGCTTGGGCCATCTTTCGCGAGGAAACGGAAGAGGAAGAGCTCTGCGCGTTTGCGGCCTCCGGCCCCCTTGCGTGCTCCTGGGGGCTCAGACCATGGTTCAAATAGCCTTTCTCTGATAGGTAGGGAGGCAGCGTGAGGCCGTTTTCTTCACCTCAGTGTGTTTGGGAGTTTCTGCAGCAGCACGAGTTGTGATTTTGGGGAGTAGAGGTTTCTCCCCTGCCACCATGATACACGGCATGAAGCACTTTCTGCTGTAACATTCCCTCTCCCCTGCCAGGTGTAATTAACACGATCACCAAATTAACCAAGACCTGCACACTGCGTCTTACTGTGAGCAAACTATATTTCATCCTGACTGACAAAGTAGCAAATGGAGGAGTCAGTATGTGGTGTGAGCTGTGCCAGGTAAGCCTGGGGAAGCTAAATAACCGCATGGGATTTGAAAACATAGCATGTAGTCAGATCTGTTTTACAAGGTGTTTCTTACAAATGTAGCCCTTACCAGAAGTTTGTCAGGTCTCTTGTGGCCTGTCTGGTCACTCAAGGCAGTCTGTTTTGCAAGACTGCCTTTTAGTTATTCAGGGCTAGTGTTTCTGACTAGACACCGTTTTTCCTTGGCTGTCACTCCTCTGTAAGGCTTTTGTGTGTGCAGAACTGGAAACAGTGAAGCATAACTCTCCCCTTCTACCACATATTTTGAGGACTCATAGGCGTTAGAGGAGAATCTAAAGTTAATAGGTTTAGCACTGAAGCAGTGGCCCTTCATCTTTATACAGCCTGTGTTGATTCCTGCAGGTGTTGCTGGACAGAGTAAACCCCCTGTAAGCATGTGGTTCTAAACTTGTCTGTTAAGTCAAACTTTCCCCTATTTTTTTTTTTAATTTGCTTTATTTCCCCACTTTCAAACCTTGCAGGGGAATTTCTTTGATGAATTTCAGATGGAAGGAGTAGCTGCAGATCACAATGAAATCTATTTAGAGTTCATGCCTGAGAATCTGTCAAGAGCATTAAAAACTGCCCAGAGTGCTACAGCAGTGAAGATCAAGTTGACTAACAAACACTCTCCCTGTCTCAAAGTTGCTGTGGAGCTAGTAAGTGCAACAGTGATTTTATCATCATTATTAAGTGAAAACTGTTCAAAATAAAGTGCTTCTCTCAAGATTAAATAGTAGTCTTTGGTGTAATTCTAGAAAGCTAAGTAAAGAAAAATTTTGACATTTTTCATATTACTGGCTTTTCCTACCATCATTGGTGGTAGCATATAGAACCAGCATTGTATTCTCTGAAGGACAAGGAAGGGGTGGAGGAGGAATGAAAACCATGAATTGACTGATTGAAACATCTTTTTCTAATGTCTTTGTCACCTACTACCTTTCTCCATTTGTTCATCTAAATTTTTTGTGGATGATTGCCTTCTTGTTGAAGCCCTTAGGTGCTGGAGGTTTTCACGTTGTCTCTGACTCTTCAGTTTGCTTTTGCTTGTCATGATACTCAATTTCAAGATTGCACTTCAGGTTTTTTGTTGTTGTTAACACTTCTTCACTGTTTAAGGATAGCTCATAGATAATAGTGACTCACAAGCTCTCCCTTATTCAAAAGGGAAATCTGCGGAGTCTCTGGAGAAGTACAACTGGGTGTCTGGGGCACTTGGATCTAGCTTTTCCCAGACTGTGTCTGAAAGGTTTGAATTCAAAATTTGAGTCCTGTTTTTAACTGCAAAAGCATCCTCTGTCTCTCTGAAGCCTTCCTTATCAAGCATCAGTAGGATTGTGACACATGACATTCCTGTGAGGCTTATTCCCAGAAGATTATGGAATGACTTCAGAGAGCCCAGTGTGCCAGACTTTGATGTAAGCCTCTGACTTTATATTTCCATATATTATATATATATATATATAACATATATATGTATTTCTCTATATAGAATGGCTTGAGAGTAGTCCTGAGGAGAAGGATTTGGGGGTGTGTGTTGATGAGAAACTCAACATGAGCTGGCAGTGTGCGCTTGCAGCCCAGAAGGCCAACCAAATCCTGGGCTGCATCAAGAAAAGCGTGGCCAGCAGGTCGAGGGAGATGGTTCTTCCCCTCTACTCTGCTCTCGTGAGACCTCACTTGGAGTATTGTGTCCAGTTCTGGGGCCCCCAACACAAGAAGGATGTGGAGCTGTTGGAGCAGGTCCAGAGGAGGGCCACGAGGATGATCAGAGGGCTGGAGCACCTCCCCTACGAGGACAGGCTGAGAGAGTTAGGACTCTTCAGCCTGGAGAAGAGAAGGCTGCGGGGGGACCTGATAGCAGCCTTCCAGTACCTGAAGGGGGCCTACAGGAAAGCTGGGGAGGGGCTTTTTACAAGGATAGGTAATGACAGGACAAGGGGTAATGGTTATAAACTGGAAGAGGGTAGATTTAGACTAGATAAAAGGAGGAAATTCTTCCCTGTGAGGGTGGTGAGACACTGGAATAGATTTCCCAGAGAAGTTGTGTATGCCCCCTCCCTGGAAGTATTCAAAGCCAGGCTGGATGGGGCTTTGGGCAACCTGGTCTAGTGGGAGGTGTCCTTGCCCATGGCAGGGGGGTTGGAACAAGATGATCTCTAAGGTCCCTTCCAACATGAGCCATTCTATGATTCCTACAGAGTGAGGGGGTTGATACTGCCATGGAGTATACTGCCAGTGGGTTTTGGAGAGAAGGAGCAGAAAAGGGAAGGCTGGAGGCTAGAGGCTTGAAGAGAGATGGGACATGACTTCCATCTTGATAAGAGTACCCTAAACCAATAAATGCAGAGCAGATAGTTACCAGTTGCTGCTGTGTTATTTGGGGTGAGGCAATGGAGGAACAAAGTACTTGCATAGTTTTATACAGGAGCATCTCCAAAACACTAAGGTTTCTGATTACTACACATGATTTAACTGCTTAGGTACCAAGTAGCCCAAATAATGTTGTCTGAAATTTCTAGCCTACTTGGCAGAGTTAGGTGTATATATGTTTCTTCCTGCTTTTTATATATACTTTCTATATCCTTCTTGATTTTTAGCAGAATTGAAGTGAAAGATCTTTGTGCAAATTGTGTACCTATTTGAGATTATGGTTCTCTGTTACCTCCATAGCTAAGATTATTTGAAATGTGAAAGTGTATTGAGTAGGAGAAATTTGATACATTCTGTTATTTCAGATTTACATTGATGCAGTTCAAAAAATGACTGGCTATAGTAACTTTTAACTGCTCAATTACTTAGATGTGGGTTCACGTGAGAATCTGATCTATAAAAAAAAGTTTGTGCTTTATTTTCGACACAGACTTGGGATAGTGCTTCTGAAGCAATTGCTAGAGTGATGGCCTGTTAGTATAATGGGAAAGAGTTCTTCTGTTCCTGGATTGTTTACTGATTTTGGTTAAGTATTGTGTTTCCTGCCCTCAATAGATAGCTGAGGAATCCAAAATAAAGATATACTTGAATGGAGAAATGAGGGCATTACACTTTGACATATTGGTGTGAATGCAATTCTTATGTCTTTATAGGTCAGTATTTACCTACCAGTGCTGAAAACAATGAAGAGTGTTGTTGAGAGAATGAAGAACCTCAGCAATTGCATTGTAAGTTAAGGCACTTCAAGTCTATGTCCTACATACAGTCTGTGTCCTGCAGACCTTGTTTTGTCTTGGACCCAAACTGGTGCCCCTGTGTTATTTTATTTTTGGATGGGGAAGATGTTGAGTTAAAGGTACCTGAAGACTGTGTAAGGGCTGATGGGAATGATGGAATTTATTTTAGGATTGATATTGAAGAGTTTGTGAGGGGTCTCATGGAACATACTGCTCTTGATAATGAATTCAGAAAAAACATGGTATAGTGTTGCAATCTTTCATGAAGTATGCTGGAGACTTTCCAAGTGATTCCATTAAAGAAATGCCTGTTAAGTGAGTTTTGCTTTATGTCTCTGTTAAAATGACCTTAGCTGAACTTAAGGTGTGATTTAGAGGAAATCCTTTTAATGGCTCATGGATGTCAATCTGTGCTTTAGACTCTGACATGTTAGGTTTTCAGGCATTCCTGAATTTCTGGTGTGCTGGTGAGCCTCCCTAAGCGGAACACTAGGCCATGGCCTGAA
>WBMW01003686.1:64975-78370 GCA_013396635.1 Penelope pileata | reverse complement strand
TTGCCAAGAGCTTTGTAAATCCCACCTGGGGTCCTGTTTGGGATGCACTGCCAGCACATCCTGGGCCCGTGCTCTTGCCTATCTCCAAGTTACTTACACGAGCTGGCGAGTTCTGTTTCATAGCAATTGGATACATTTGCTTTGTCACCTCGTCATAGTCCTGCGGGATCTGCATCAAGGAATGGGGGTGCCACTCGGTGATTGAAGGATGTAATGATAGGAGATCTAAAGAGCGTGAGAGGTGATCCTGGGGAGAAATTCAAATCTACAGCACAGTCAGCTCTCACCCATGCTGCCGTGCTCCAGGATGGCTTCACGCTCTGTTGACTAAATAGAGGGAAACATTAAAATGACCAGGGGAGGTCACTGCTGTGCAGCCTTTGGACGACGCCTTCTTAGGTGGCCTCTGTGCAGACCTTGTGAACCTTGTGGGCAACGTTACTGCACACCTGCAGAACGTCCAGTCAGGGCTCTGCAGGGAAAGGACCTAATCAGGAAAGATTGGGGGGAATCAGATGGGAAGGTGGGAGAAAAAAAGCCACCGCTGAAGTACTACACGCGGGAAATCCAGCAGTTACCCAGCCCTGAGAATTAAAAAGGAGTTATGTGCTGTGCAAAGGACATAGGAGTTTTGGAAGGCACATATTCCAGGTTTTAATATATCAGCCCAGGTAAAGGGAAATGCAATCTGACGGTGGTACCCGCTCAGACTCAGGACTGTATCCACAGCTGCTGGCATCGCACTGTTATTACACGTTGGCCTGCTCAAGCTGCGGTGTTCAAGCCGTGTTGCACCTCGACCAGCTCCGAAAGGACATGGTACAAGCTCTCTGAGTCTTCATACGATGTCCTTGAAGATATATTTTGTTGGAAATGTGACACCACCATCTCTTGCTCAGCTTATCAGTAGCCACATTTTGAGGAAGAGATTCTTGGACACCGATGTCAGTTTTGCATACTAATCTTACACGCCAGTTTTGCTACCACGTTGTATTCAACTCAAACACATTATACAGACCAGGGGATGAGCAGACTGGGAGAAGCCCTGCAGAGAACTTGGGGGTCCTGGTAGATCAAAAGTTGGCCCGGAGCTGGCAGTGTGTGCTTGCAGACCAGAAAGCCGATGGTATCCTGGGATCATCAAAGATGTGGCAGCAAGGAGAGGGAGGTGATTGTCCCTCTCTACTCTGCCCTTGTAAGGCCCCATCTGCAGTACTGTGTCCAGGCACGGGGACCCCTGCACAAGAAAGATGTGGAGCTGTTGGAGCGGGTCCAGAGGAGGCCACGAGGATGCTCAGAGGGCTGGAGCCCCTCCCCTACGAGGACAGATTGAGGGAGCTGGGCTTGTTCAGCCTGGAGAAGAGAAGGGGGGTGTTGAGGCCCTGGCACTGTTTGCCCAGAGAAGCTGTGGATGCTCCATCCCTGGAGACATTCAAGGCCAGGTGGGATGGGGCCCTGGGCAGCCTGACCTGGTGGGTGGCAACCAGCCCACAGCAGGGGGTTGGAACTGGGTGGGCTTTAAGGTCCCTTCCAGCCCAAGCCACTCTAGGATTCTATGATTGTTAAGGTCACATCCAACCCAAGCATTCCATGGGATCTTTAACGTCCTTTCCAACCCAAATTGTTCCATGATCCCATAACTGTGATGTTCACGAGGAACTAATGGAAATTCCCAGCTTTAAGGAGGGAAGAAATGAAGTTTCAGCACAACTCGGCAACCTTTGTACTCTTGTTCACTGCACGACTTTTCCCAACAGGCTGTGACACAGCCCAATAAATGCAACACCCAGTCTCCCACAATTGCCAGCAGAGTTTATTATTCACGGTGCCCCTAAGCAGTGACGGCCCCTAAGAAGTTCCTTTGTTTTTTTCACCTTTCTGCACAACCAAACTGATAAAATGGAAGAGTTTTACCCTAGTGAAGGGAGCGCAGGGGCAAAATGCACCTCAGCACTGTCAGCTGCGGTTGGTTGTGCTGAGCTCTCCTTGGATATAGCTCCAAAATGAGCTCCTTGAATTTAGCCGGAGGGGTAAAGAAGGGCATGAGGAGGTGCACTCTGCTCCCCCAGGCCTCTCATTGTAAGCTGGGTTCTAAGCTCCAATCAGCAATGAAAATAAGAGAAAACTCTATATCAGAAATCAGTGGTTTCGCTACCGTCTGGTTATTTCAGTTCATCCTTTTGGTTTCTCCTCTTCTTCGAGGAAAGGTTTCCTGGTTTATGAGGGAAACTCATCAGCTGTTTTTCATGTACTTTCATAGCCTGGAGCCTGAAAACAAAAAGGGAGAAGAGAGTAATTTGAAGAAAGGGTAGAATATTGCGTTTGTGGTTTCAATAATACTGGAGTGGTTAAAATATCTTCAAGTGACACGAAAGCCCAGAGTTTCCAAAAGCAGAACGAATTACCAAATTTGATCTGAGCAGTTCCCAGCTCGATGAGAGCAGGGCTGCAGAAACACAGTGGGAACCCATGGGAACGGTGCGGACGGCTCTCAAAAAAGATTCTTGGTGTGATAAATCCTTCATCCGCAGGCAATGCAAAGAGAAAGGTCTGAGATGGTTCCAAGAACGTTGTCTCAGTGCTCACAAAGGGCTTTCTGTAGCTCTCTGTCTTTCAGCGTGCCTTTTTCTTGAGTGCTCACCTCATTTCAAGCCAGCTGCAAAGCTTGTAATCTGGCAGTGGAGGCAAGCACAGGGGAAGGCACATAGAATCCTAGAATGGCTTGGGTTGGAAGGGTCCTGAAAGATCATAGAGTTCACAGAATGTCTTAGATTGGAAGGGATGTTAAAGCCAGCAGCAGCAATGGGCTCTGGTGTCAGCAAAGGCTCAGGCTCTCTGCTCCACGTAGCACTGGGAAAACATTAAGCTTACAGCAGTAACAGCATCTGCCAGCTCTCCACATTTATCATGTGATTTGTTTGAGATTAAAGAAATTTGTTGTGAAATTTTGTTTTCAGTTCTTTTCCTCACACGTCGAGAGTGCCAGTTCAAGTTCATGAACTTGAAGTTGGCGTCCTGTCTGCTCTCTGTGTCGGACAGAAAGAGCAGGGACCCCGCTGTGCATTTCTGCACCGGCTTTTGCAGACAGTTCATATCCATGAATATTTGAGCACGGTTTAATGGAGCACTTTGTGCATCACCTAGGAAATAATAACGTTATTTGCACAAAAACTGTATCTCAGAGAACATCTGAGCACACTCAAAGTGTCAGCATCCCCCAGCGTTACTCCAAAACTGTGTTTTCTATCCACTTGGCACAGCTGCTGCAAGGACCTTACACAGATCCCCTCAGGTCACTGCAGTAAGGTTTGTGCCAAGTGCTCAGCCCTGGCTTCTTCGATGCAAGATGGGAGCCAGCCACATGGGTTGACTGCTGCTTGTTTTGTTACACAGAGGCTGCTCTCTTGCATCTGAATGCAAGGAAAAACAAGGATTTAAATCGCTTTTCTTACCAAGAGCTTTCACTGGTGCGTGGCTGAACCCATGCATCATCACTGGACAGGCTAAAATCAAGTCTGCGAGTGAGTACAAACTCATTTTTTCCAGTGTATAATTTTCCTTTGGAAAGACAGGAAGCCCCCAGTCCACCTATTCTGAAAGTGGAAGAAGATGGAAGGAGCACTGATGTACGGTGGGGAGTGCAGCTGTCTGGAAATGCTGACTTCTGCAATTTTCCTTTTTGCTAAATAAATTTGTTGTGAGTGAAAGAGATGCCGAGCACCAAAGCTCCTTTTCTGAGCACTTCCTGGGACGCTGTATTTCTTGGAAAAGTCTGTGCAGCACAGAGGGAAATAGACACCGCCTTCATCCAGTTTCCCCTGGAGCGATTAAAAAATAATAGGTATTTCCATCAATAATTTCTTTTTTAAGATAACCCATTCCTGATTGTCACTGATGGCAAGGAGGTGCTTCACTTTTAATTCAGGGTGAGCTCACAGCTGGGTTTAAGGGAGTTTTTCAAGGAGACTGCCAAGAAGACTGGGTTTGTTTCGAAGCGATGCCATACAGCAGTCCTAAAGAGCTGAGCCACCAGATCCTTAACGTCACTTCAGGATTTTGCAGTTCCAGGAAGCATTATGCTGTTCTTCCTGCACCACTTGCATCAGTTGAGGAGGGAGAACACTGTAGTGAAGTAAGAATTAATCAAAAACAATTGAAAGAAATGGCACTAAATCACGGGCCCTACTAGCAACCCATCTTTTGTGTCATTGAATAAATCCTGAGAGCACAAAGCACAGCTCTGCCACCGTGCATCAGCCCGTAATGGCAGCCTGAAGGACGACTTGAAGCCTGCAGCGAAAGACTTCTCAGCATTTGCACGCCTGACAAATATTAACTCTGGATTCCTGAAGACTGAGTCTTTCTAAGGACTGAGGGCTTTCTCCTACTGAGAAAGTGAGCTTGGAATTCAATTTGCCTGCTCATTTTCCTGGCAGGGAAGTTAGCTATTTCTCCCAAACACAGAGGTCCAGAAGCTGAGCAAACCTTGCAAGTAGCTTTAATTCCTCAGCAAAGCAGAGCCCCTTTGTTCAAGCCTCCCCTCTCCCAAGAAAAGGCACTTCTTTTTCCCCAAAAATCAGCTTTCCAAAAGCAACGATTGTATGCCTGCTTGTCTCACCTCATGGAGAGACAAGGAAAAGTGGATGCTTTGGCTTTGCCCAAAGGTCTGGCCTTGGACTGGAGACGCTCAGGGGACTCAAAGCAGAGCTCCTTGTGCACGATCTGGGGACACTTTTAAAATTTAAAATTTTAAAATGCTGCACTGTGTGTGTCTTGGTAGTGCCGTGACCCGGCCAGCTGCAGCTCTCCACCTGGTGTATCCCCCAGCTGTGTCCCTATCTTCCTTCCCCTGCTACCAAGACCCATCCTGAAAGAGGAATTCTGGTAGCTTAGAGCTGAGCTTGGTGGTCCATGAGGCTTCTCCCATCCTGGCCCCATAAGATGCAGCGCCGTGTTTGCCATTTACAGCTGCTCCACTTTGCAACTGATGCAAGGTGTTGCAGAACCCCAGAAGTCCCCAGGACTCCTTTGGATCACGTAGGGCACATCCGTCCCCCCTGCAGCTCACCTTTAACCCTGCAGCTCCACAGCTCAGTTGCATCACTCTCTCTTGCTCTCCTGAGCTTCCTCCTTGCACACGAGGAGGCAAATCCCAATGAAAGGAGCCGAGCAGGACAATTCAGGAGGTGCGTGAGGAATCACCAAGGAATTATCATCCTGCATCTTTGTGTGCAGAGCATCAGCAGCCTCCTGCAGATTCTGCCTCAGTGACTGAGGAGCAGCAGGTCACCACTTTGCTTGATACTCATATTCATGCAGACCATGGATTTCCTTCAGGGGGTCTGCATTTGTGCTGAACGCTTCTCCGTGCATTGCTTATTGCAAACGTCACCTGGTGCATCCCCCACTGAATGTCACTTTGCATGCAGGCTGCACCATGCAAGCCATGCTGCTCGGGGAGGCTTCTCCATCTGCAAAGCCATGCTGCTCGGGATGAATTCAGTGACTGGTTGCAGGATTCGACCCCACCCCTTTGGCTGCAGAGCGCCCACGGGCATCTCACCGAGATTTGGATGCTGAGCGTTGCACTGGTGAAATCCAAGCCCGTGCAGCCTCAAATTAATGAGGTTTTCTGCAGGACGAGGGATTTTTCCACTACTGTGCAGCCTGGTGTCACTGCTTGCGGGTCGAGAACCCCTGGGCTGTGATTTAGGAGAGGCAGGTGTAAATGAAAAGCATCCGCACACATTTCAGCTACCGATGTCAGGTGCTTGGCGCACGGCCCAGCTGCTGGGCTCTGCCTCTGCGGTCCCTGTGCCTCCTCCAGCCCCTTCCTTCATAGAATCATGGAATGGCAAGTGTTGGAAAAGACCTTAAAGACCATTGAATCATAGAATGGTTGGGATGAAAGGGACCTTAAAGCACACCCGGTTCCAACCCCGTGCTGTGGGCTGGCTGCTTGGCCCTGGGTATCTCCAGGGATGGGGCATCCACAGCTTCTCTGGGCAGCCTGTGCCAGGGGCTCAGCACCCTCTGAGTAAAGGATTTCTTCCTCCTATCTAACCTAAATCTCTCCTCTTTCAGTTTAAAAGTATTCCTTCTTATCCTGTCACTGTCTTGTGGGGAAACAGTTATAAAAAGGCGAAACACAGAGAGTTTTATTAAGCTTCAGCATTTTGGCTGATTTCCAGCTCTTCTTCCACTGCGGGGTGGGGTTCCTCTTGCTTAGCCCAAGATCACAGAGTCACAGAGCCATAGGAATCATAGGAATCATGGAAAGGTTTGGGTTGTAAGGTACCTTAAAGACCATCCAGTTCCAAGCCCACCCATGGGCATGGACAACTCCCCCTAGATTTTCCAAAACCTCATCTGCCTTAGTCTTGAGCAATTCCAGGGATGGGGCATCCAAAGCTCCTGTGGGCAGCCTATTCCTGCGCCTCATCACCCTCATCCTGAGAAATTTCTTCCTAATATCTAACCTAAATCTGCCCTTTTTCAGTTCAAAGACACGACACCTCATCCCACCACTACACTTGGGGATAAAGGGATGCTGAGAACATCTTTGTCCCTTCAGGACCCCAAAGTCCATTCTCGTGCTCTCAGCATCCTCCACATGCAGAGCCATCCCAATGCACTCTCCCTCTGGCTCTTTGGGATTACTGACCAGCCCACATCCCGTCCTTTTGGTGCACGTTATCTACCCGTGGCAGAGCCTTGCGTTGCTCAGGGGGAGCTGAATTTCAGGTTTTCCCTCGAGCACTGGAAGTCTGCCCCACAGCTCTTCCCAACCTATTTGCGTGCCTGGAGGGCTTGCATTTGTCTCCTCACCTCATTAATCCCAAGGAAGCTCTTTGGCATTTTAACTAATTACAGCAAAGCGACAGCCTCCTCACACATGTATGCGAGGAGTGAATGTCAGACCCATTTCTGGGTTCCCCTGAAGAGCTGCTGAGCAGTTTTACCACCTGCCTTCACCAAGCTGTTGCACCAGCCTCAACAATTTTGATTGACTGCTCTCCTCCTGCTTCTCTGTCATCCTGCTGGCTGCTTTTCCCTTGGTTTTCCCTTGCTGGTTTGTTGCACAGGTGCTTTGCCATCACGTTCATTAGCAGGGTGCAAACTGTTGATCTGGGTTTGGGGTCCCTGACCCCCTCCAAATACAACCCCAGGTGTCGCTTCTCTGTCCTCTGCCTGCAGTGTGCTCCTCCTGGCCTGGCTTCCTGCCCCTGTGCTGAGGACCAAGTGGAGACAGAGGCTTCCACCCCTGCCCGTGAGAATCATAGAATCATCAAATGGCTTGGGTTGGAAGGGACATTAAAGATCATAGAATGATGGAATAGCTTGGGAGGGACCTTAAAGCCCACCCAGTTCCAACCCCCTGCCGTGGGCTGGTTGCCCCCCCCCAGCTCAGGCTGGCCAGGGCCCCATCCCACCTGGCCTTGAACGCCTCCAGGGATGGAGCGTCCGCAGCTCTCTGGGCAGCCTGTGCCAGTGCCTCTTCAACTCCTGAGTAAAGGATTTCCTCCTAGCATCTAATCTAAATCTCCCTCCTTTTAGTTTAAAGCCATTCTCCCTTGTCCTATCACTATTTACCTGCGTAAAAAGTCACTCTCCCTCCTGCTTGTTAGCACCCTTCAAGCACTGGAAGGCTGCAGGGAGGTGTCCTTGGAGCCTTCTCTTCTCCAGGCTGAACAAGCCCCCCTCTCTTAGCCTCTTTCCATAGCATAGGTGCTCCAGCCCTCTGAGCATCCTCGTGGCCTCCTCTGGACCTGCTCCAACAGCTCCATGACCTTCTTGTGCTGCACCCCGAGAAGAAAACCCCATCCTACACCTCGAAGACCCCTTGTGCCACACTGCAGATGGCAGCTAGTGGCACAGGGCCATGGCACTGGTGGGTGTTGCAGGCACACTGTTCCCCTCCCCACAGCTGCTGTCACTCGGCTCCCCATCACCCCCTGAGCCCCTGGATCCGTGGGCAAGGGGTGATCGAGGGCCACCGTCCATCACGCCATGTCTATCACCATCCACCCCAACGTCTCCGTTGCTGCCATCGGTCTGATCCCCGCTGCTTGCTGCCGTCACCCAGGGCAGGGCCAGGTACTTGCGCACCTCGATGGCTGGGCTGCGGCGGTCGGGGTCGAGGCGCAGCAGACGCCGCAGCATCTCCTGCGCCCCACAGCCAAAGCCACCCCAGGACCCTGGTGCCTCCCGTCCCCCTGTGTCACCCTGCCAAGCGCTGAAGGCCTCGAACTGTGGGTCAGGGCTGGCAGCTACAGCCCATGGGAAGCAGCCGGTACAGAGGCAGAAGAGCAGCACGGCGAAAGCCCAAACGTCCAGGCTGGAGTCCAGCTCCAACGTGTCAGAGCCCTGCAGCAAGCAGAGCTCCGGCGGGGCGTAGGGCAGGGCGCTGGACATCGCTCCGACAGCCGAGCCCTGCAGGCGGGTGAGCCCAAAGTCAGCCAGCTTCACGCGGCGGCACTCACGGTCGAAGAGCAGCACGTTGTCCAGTTTGACGTCCCGGTGCACCAGGGCCCGGCTGTGCATGAAATCCAGGGCCTCAGCCAGCTGGGAGGCACAGCGCTTCACCAGCAGCTCGGGCAGACCCTCCTGGGGAAGGCAGCAACATCAGTCCCTGGAGGGGATGCTGCAGAGCCCAGATCCCTGCATGGTGCCTTCAGAACGTGCTGCACCCCACAGCAGCAGCCACATGCTTCCCTGCACCATAAAGGGGCTCCCTGTGCAATGCATGAGCTTGCACCCCACTGCAGAGGATGTCTCCACGCACATTGTGGGCATGCAACCCACTGCAAAGCGTGTTAATACGCAGCACCCCACTGTGAAGGGCGTTCCCGTGCACAACGTGGGCATGCACCATGCTGCAGGAGATGTCCCCATGCACACTGCGGGTGTGCAACCCACAGCACAGTGTCCCCACGCGCCATTCCCCTGCAAAGGATCTCTCCGTGCACAACATGGGCATGCACCCCACAGCCAATGATGGCCTCATGCACCACAGAATGGAATTTGCATGCCACTGCAAATGATATCGCAATGCAGCACACAAGCACGCACCCCATTTCCAAGCGTCTCCCCCTGCACACCATGCGCACGCACCCCGCTGCAAAGAGCATCCTCCCGCATATGTGCTCTCCCTGCAACCTCACCCCACCGCAAGGCCTGCTTTGTTCCCACCCTCTCCTTGCACCCACTGCAAACCCCTCCCGGTCTCCTCCCCACCCCACCCTGGTGCCCCCCAGCCCTGGGGTGCTCACCCCCGGGGTGAGGAGGGCGCACAGGTCCCCAGCCGGAGCCAGCTCCTGCCCGAAGGCAAAATGCGTGGAGCTCTCGAAGGCGAGGGGCAGGGCGTGGATGCAGGCAGCGTGGCCGGAGAGGCACCGGGCGATGCAATACTCCCGCAGGAACGCCCGCCGCTCCGTCCGCTCCTTCGGCATCAGCTTGAGGACCACTGGCGAGCCTGGGGTGCAGAGAGAAGGTCAGCACCAAGGCTTTGGGTCCATGTGCGTTGTGTGCATGCAACCCTGCTGCAAATAGCGTCCTCGTGCACCCTCACGGCAAAGAGTGTCCTCGTTCAACCCACTGCAAAGGATGTCCTCATGCAACCCCGCTGCAAAGGGTGTCCCCGTGCACACTGTGAGCGTGGAACTTCACTGCAAAGTGTGGCCCCGTGCAACGCCACTGCAAAGGGTGTCCCCGTACACCGCACGAGCATGGGGTGCAGCACTGGGGCAGGGATGCCCCAGCCCCTCACCGCCATCCCGGGGCTCAGTGAGCAACACGTGGCCGTAGGTGCCACTGCCCAGCTCGCCCAGGACGCAGAACTGCTCCTCCAGCTCCTGCTGCTGCAGTGCCCGGCCCGCCTGCGCCATCAGCTGCTCCAGGGCTGCCGCGTTGTCCTCCTCATCCTCCTCTGGCTCCGCCATGGCTCTGTGGAGCCTAGCACCACGCTGTGATGACCCCATGGCATGCACGAGGGGCACCCAGCTGGCACGGCCCAGTGCAGACCAGTTTAGATGAGCCCAGTGCAGCCCAGACCAATCTGGTCTGAAACAGCCCAGTCCAGCCCAGTTCAGTCCAGTTCAGCCCAGTTTGGGCAATGTTGCCTAGTTCATCCCAATCCAGCCCAGTTTGGCCCAATTCAGCCTCATTTAGCCCACTCAGCTCAATGCTGTCCAGTTCAGCCCCATTTCAGTCTAGTCCAGCCCAGTTCAGCCCAATTCAGACCAGTTTAGCCCAGCCTAGTTCAGCCCAGACCCACTTGGTCTGAAACAGCAGAATTCAGCCCAGTCCAGTCCAATCCAGCCCAGTTCAGCCCAGCCCAATGCATCCCAGCCCAGTCCAACCCAGTGTAGCCCAGCCCAATGCATCCAGCCCAGCCCATTTCAGCCCGGCTCAACCCAGTCCCTGCCCGGATGTGGGGGTTCCTGGCTGCTGGTAAGGGGACCCCAAAATCACCCTGCCCTGGGCACTGAGCATCCCAACAGGGGCAAGCAGAGCTGGGACACCGCCCCACGGCAGCCCCACATCACACCTCACACGGCAGTGGGTCAGGGCTGGGAACCCCACGCTCCTCCATCCCCAGCTGTGCAGCGGGACCCAGGACCCCTCACTTATCCCATCCCACTGCTACCACCGCCTACGTGGGACAGCTACAAGCACCCCGTGTCCCCATAGTCCCGCTGTGGGGCTGCAAGGAAGCCACAAGCAAAAGGCAGCTTGGGGTTGCACGGGGACAAACGAGCAGCCTCACCTGCGTCCCTGCAGCGTCCCTCTAGCACAGCTCGGTGCCACCGGCCCCGCGGCGCCCGCGGCCGTGACTCAGATTTTCCTGCACGCTCCGACGCCGCCGGACTCAGGGCAGCGCTGGGCCGTGTTAATCTGTCCCGATGGAGTGGGAACATGTGCAGGGCACAAGGCGTGCCGAGAGCCAAAGATAGGCAGGGGCAGGACGGACAGGGCACGGTGTGCGGACAGACGGATGGGATGCAAAGAGAGATAGGGAGCTGCATGGGGACAGACAGACAGCAAGGGATGCAAAGAGAGATAGGGCATCGGGTGGGGACAGACGGACCGCGTGGAGCGTGAAACAGCATGGAGTGAACTTTTAGCTTCTCATAAATCCGTAGCTAGAGAGGGAGGTTGCACGTCCCAATATTCCAAAGGTTAAAGAAAACTAAATTAAAGTATTAATAAACACTGGATTGTCTTTATTAACACTGACCATTATTCTGTTTTCAAAATTTTAGTGATTTAGTCTGGCACTGAGTGGGGGGAGCATAGAGCATGGGGTCAGATGGCCCCCCTTGTCCTGCACCCAGCATGGGCTGCCCGGTGCCCCCAAACTGAACCTGCCCCTGCTGCACTGAAAGGTGTGGGGCTGCCCCCAGAGGTGTGGGGCTGCCCCCAAAGATGTGGGGCTGCCCCTCTGCTTCTGCCCCAGTGCTCATCCCTCCTCCTCCCCCTTTTCCCACATCCATATCTTCTTCCCCTTGGATTTCCAGAACTTCCTCCCTCCATCTTCCCATTTCCCACAGCCACATCCTTCCCTCTTCCCAGTTGTCATCACTGTATCCCTCTCTGAATTTCCACATCCTTAAGCCTCCCTATTTCTCTTTTCCCATGCCCATACCCATACCTCTCCCCCAGTTCCCACATCAATATCCTTTCCTCTCTCCTATTTCCCACAGCTCCATCTCCCTCTCCCCCTTTTCCCACACCCCTATACCTCCTTCTCCCTCTTTTCCCAGACCCATATTCCTTCCTCTCCCCTTTTTCCCACATTCCCATGTCCTCTTCTCCCCGTTTTCCATATCCACGTCCCTCCCTCTCCCCGGTTCCCATGCCCATATCCATCCCTCTCCCTTTTCCAACACCCAAATCCCCCCTCTCCCCTATTTCCCACAGCCCCCCTTCCTCTTCCTTTTCCCACACCCTTATGCCTCCCTCTCCCCATTTTCCACACCCCCTCACTCTCCCATATCCTACAGCCCCATCCTTCCCTCTCCCCTTTTCCCACGTTCATACCCCTTCCTCTTTTCTCGTGCCCTTATGGCTCTCTTTTCCCATTTTCCATTTACCGGACCCCCTCCATCTCCCCATTTCCCATACCCACATCCCTCCCTCTTCCCTTTTCCCATAGCCTTTCCCCTTTTCCCATGCCCATATCCCTCCCTCTCCCTTTCCCAGCCTGATCTGGTGGTTGGCAACCAGCCTATGGCAGGTGTGTGGAACTGGATGGGCTTTAAGGCCCCTTCCAACCTAAGCCATTCTGCGATTCCCCACATCCTCATCCCTCCCTCTCCCCTTTTTCCACACCTTTTCCCCACATCCCTATCCCTCCCTCTCCCCCATTTCTCACAGCTCTTTCCCTCTCCCTTTTCCCACACCCGTATCCCTCCCTCTCCACAGTTCCCATGACCATATTCCCTCCTTCTCCCCCTTTTCCTACTTCCTTATGCCTCCCTCTCCTCTTTTCCCACACCCTCTCCCCATTTCCCATGACCATATCTCTTCATATCCCCATTTCTCACGGCCCCATCCTTCCCTCTCCCTATGTTCCCACGGCCATACCCCTCCCTCTCTCCATGCCCCCTCCCCAGAGCTGTTCCCTCTCCCTCACCACCTGCTCTCTCCTCTGTCCCAGCTGCTCGTGCCTGCCCTGACCCCGGCTGTCTGGGCCATAATTAACCCCTGACACGTAATTAACACCTGACAGCACATTAGCAGGCCCTGCAGGCACGTGGAAAGGTCACACAGCCCTACCCCTCACCCTGTCCTCGCCGAACCCATTATGGGGAGCAGAGGCTGTTGATGAGGGCATCCCCTTGCTATGGGGCAGCGGGTTTGGGGCTGATCCCTCCATCATCCTCCGGCCCCATTGGGAAGCGTCAACAGGGCCCAAAGCACGGACAAGGCTCGGTGCCAGCCCCATGGCACCCAGCCCCGTGGCACCCAGCCCTGCGGGGGCGGCTGGGGGCGGGGGACCTGACAGCTGCGGNCCGTGGCACCCAGCCCTGCGGGGGCGGCTGGGGGCGGGGGACCTGACAGCTGCGGGGGCACCGAAATAGTCGGGGCCAGGTGGCAGAGCTCAGCCTTGGGGATGGGGCCAGGGTCTGGCCCTGTGCTGTGCCCCTGCGGGTTGGGGCCGTCCCAGTGACCCTGGGCTCATCCCCCCGATCCCCTTCTGCTGGAGGTAAACCCCACTTCCCCCCAATAAGCCCCGGTGCGGGGCTGCTGCATCGCTGCCCATTGCTCCATGCGATGACATCGGCAAACCCTGACCCCACTGTCCCACTCTCTGCCCCCGCTGCCCTATTCTCTGTCCCCCCAGCCTCCCCTTGCCCCATTTCCTGCCCTTCCAGCTCCCATTACCTCCCT